>CM061531.1:20630157-21165149 GCA_030545055.2 Neoaliturus tenellus
AGACAGCCATGAAAACAAGTTAATAAAGGAAATGAATTCAATAATAAGACGGGAAGTTCACAATCAACCTCATGTTAGGCTTATAGAAGTATATCTATTCCAGAGATGGTATCATACTCGCCATGGGCTACACATAAATAAGAAGGGGAAAAAACTAATTTGTAGAGAAATTCTAAATCAAATAAAATCTGTGAATGGAATCCTCTCCAAACCCAACTGTGAGCTGTTAGTCCCAGGACCAGTGGCTATGCCTACTCCAGTTGAAAGCCCAGTTTTAAGCAATACCGGTAGTATAAATATCAATAATAAAGCATTATCTAGCAGGGCCATTGAAGTGATTGAATCAGACATGAACGAACAGATTAACAAGTATAAGGATAATTCGTCTATTGCTTTTGCTAACTGCATCTCTGGCGACTTTGGCGACCCCAGACAAATGACAGCTGGAGTTGCAGTTACATTTAGAAAAGCATTTGGAAGGCCTCAACAATCCGATTGTATAACTGATAGACTGGCAGTTCAAAAATCTGTTGGCCAAGCTACAGTGTACGGACTAATAACAAAGGCATGTTACTCTGGCAAACCCACAACACAGTCGTACAATGAGGCTTTCTATCAATTAATTGAAGATTGTGTTAAAAATGAATATGAAAGGGTTATATGTCCACCTATGGGCTGCATGCATGATCAAATCCCACCCGAGCAATTTGCAGAACAGATTACCAAATTTCACTTTAAAACTGGTGTTGCAGTCAGCATTGTGGTAGAGTATAAAAGAGCGTCAAGAAAACTTCGACAGGGTCTAAAACATGAAGAATTTCTTAAACTACTTCAAGACAGCATTGCTAAGCAGGTGGTCCAGCACAACAATGTAGTTCCGAATGAAGACAGCCATTCAGTGCCACATCATGAGAAGGAATCCAGTTCCAAAAAGGAGTCTGCGGTTGAACGGACATCTCCCCAACTGAGTGACGGCGCGGCAGCAGCTGTGGAACACAACCCTTCGGAGTCTACATCTCCAGAGTCCAATGATGACCAGCCACAAGCAGGCCCAGCAGTGTCCGGTGTCAGTGTTGAGAGCCTTTCTGTGGCCTCTAGTGAAGAGTGCTCAGTGTCAAGTGATTGTAATAGTGAGACACATTGTAATTATTCTACAAAACTTATTGATATTGTACCGCAGGGTCCCTCAAATCTCAACATAATAGATAAAAATTCATTACCTAAACCTTTAAACTGACTGACAATGACAAAGAATTGGATTTTGCTTTGACTGATCAATCCTTTACCGCTAATTCATTTAGTAAGATTACAGAAAATTTGATGGACTCCGACAATATCAATAACTTTAGCTATAATAATATTATTAATAATAGTCCAAATGCTAACAGCACTTTATTTCATGGTTTACACACACAAAAATCATTTCGCAAACAGGATAAAAAGGAAGTTTTGGTTTTTCATATAAATATTCAAGGTTTGGATGGGAAAATATGTAATTTAGAGTTAGCACTATGTTCAGTTAACATTGATCCTACTGTCATAAATATCACAGAGCATTGGCTATCAAATGAACATAATTGTGCCTTTGATTTATTTTCAAATTATAAACTAGCTGCTGTCTATAATCGTTGTGGCAAGATAAAAGGAGGAGCTTGTATTTTGGTAAAGAATGGAATCAAGTTTAGAGTAAGATCTGATTTTGATTCACTAGCTGTAGAAAATTCCTTTGAATGTGTTGCAATTGAGACTGTAAACTTGACAACATGCAATTCATTGCATTGTATATTTATTGCTGTTTATAGAATTCCAGATAGAACCAACTTAAACTCATTTTTTAACAGCCTAGAAAAATTATTTAATAAATTAAAGGTAGAATATAAAAGAAAGAATATTTTTATTAGTGGAGATTTTAACATAGATATTTTGGACTCTACTGATTTCATTGTAGTAAAGTTCTTAGATCTTATTAAGTCTTTTGGCTATAATCACACTATTACGGTACCCACTAGAATTTCAAAAACAAGGAAATCATGTTTAGATAACATTATTGTAAACAATGCTTTGGATAACTTTAAACCTCATGTAATAGAACTAGGTCTATCAGATCATAATGCACAATATCTGGCCACAAAGTCCTTGTCAAAAAACAAAAGTGGGGTTAAGATAATCTGCAAAAGGATCTTCAATGAACAAAATTTACAAACGTTTTGTGAGGTACTTAGTAAAGAGGTGTGGCAGGAATGTTTTTCAAGCAATTCAGTTGATTCAGCTTTTAATTCTTTGTTTAAGATAATTTTCAATGCCTTTTCAACATATTTTCCAGTTAAAACGTTTAAAGCAACAAAATTGCAAAAAACTCGAAATCAATGGATGTCTAATGAATTAAAACAAATGTGTAATGAAAAAAAGCATCTTGCTGAACAACTAAAATCCTTTCCTTCAAGTGAACTGCAAAGAAAATTTTCAAAAATTAAATCTGATTTAAAAAAGGGAATAAAAGAGGCCAAATTGACTCAAAACAATAAAATTATAAGGGAGTCAAATAATATAATGAAGGGTACATGGAAAGTTGTGCAAAATGAACTTGGCAGACAACCTGAACCTAATTTGTGTAGTTTATTATGTGTAGGAGATAAAAAAATAGAAGACCACAAAGATATTGCAAACCATTTTAATGAATTTTTTTGTAATGTTGCCTCTGAGTTCAATGTGACCTCATCTGTAAGTAACTCCTTAAAGTTTGTAAAAAATGTACCTATTTTGCCCCATGACTCTTTTTCATTCCATTCAGTTTCTGAGAGCGAAGTTTTAAATGCAATAAATAATTTACCCAACAAGTACTCGACTGGCTGGGATGAAATACCAGCAATCGTTATTAAGAGGGCAGCCTGTTTTATATTAAAACCCTTAACGCATGTCATTAATTTGTCATTGGCAATGGGTAATTTTCCCGAGAAACTGAAATATGCCGTAATATATCCATTGTTTAAAAGTGGTTTAAGAACTGAGCCTACAAACTATCGCCCAGTGGCCTTGCTCCCTACTTTATCCAAGGTATTTGAAGAGGTTGTTTTGACACAGTGTAAACATTACTTTGAAAAATATTTAAGTTCTAGTCAATTTGGTTTTAGAAAACAGAGATCAACGGGGGATGCAGTTTTCAATTTCATTAATAAAGCATTGGAAGCGATGGATGGATCGCAGAGGACAGCAGGTGTCTTCTGTGATCTATCCAAAGCATTTGATTGTGTCATTCATGATGTAATGATTTTGAAGCTTCAATACTATGGTCTCGACAAAAACTCTATTTCTTGGTTTGAGTCATACTTAAAAAATAGGCATCAGAAGGTCAAAGTTACTCTTCCCAACGGCTTAAATTGTTTCTCTAATTGGCTTAAAATTAAGGCTGGGGTCCCTCAAGGATCAAAATTGGGACCTTTTCTTTTCTTGATATATATTAATGATCTTCCATTTAGTTTAATAGGTGATTTCACATTATTTGCTGATGACACCTCAGCACTCATACAGTCAAGCAATATTATGGATTTGTCTTCAAAAATTAAATCAACTATTTCAAGTCTTACAGATTGGTTCAGCTGCAATGGTCTCAGTCTAAATGTTTCTAAAACCAACTTTTTAAGTTTTAAAACTAATTCTCACTTCACAAATGACATTTCACAGCTAACCTTGGATTCAGGAGAGGTAGTAGAGGCTGTTTCTGGGGTAAAGTTTTTGGGAGTAAATATTCAAGATGATTTTAAATGGAACTCACATACTTCTTATCTACATAATAAACTGAGTAAAGTATTGTTTGCTCTAAATGTGATTAAACACAGTGTTGATTTCAACACATGTAAAATTGTTTATCATGGGTATTTTCAGTCCCTTCTTCTTTATGGCATTATTTTTTGGGGAAATTCCACTCAAAGCTATAAAATATTTGTTCAACAAAAACGAGCCATTCGAATTTTAGCTAATGTAACCAATAGACATTCTTGCAAACCACTTTTTAAACAGTTTGAAATTTTAACTCTTCCTGCTCTTTATATATTAGAGGTCTTGGTGTTCATAAAAAAGAATGAATCCTTATTTTTACATAATAATTACAAACATAATTATAACACCCGGCATAAAAACAGATTCCAACTTCCTGTACATCACCTCACAATGTTAGAAAGAGGTCCATTTTACAGTGGAATAAAAATGTTTAATAGTCTGCCAACTGTGATAACTTCACTGCCAAACGTTAAAACATTCAGAAATAAACTTAAAAAAATGTTATTGCAAACGTGCCCTTACAATGTAGAAGATTTTATTTCTAGCCTTTGAGTCTGCTGTTATCAAAATGTTATGTACTGTATGGAACTTTGTACTTTTGTGAAATTAACATAGTGTGTGTGTTTTCTGCATTATTGACGTGTTATATATTTACTTATGCTATGCATGAACTGTAAATGATGTAACAAATAAATAAATAATAATAATAATAATAATAATAATAACAACCGCTGACCTTGACCTGCGCCAGAACCGGCAAATCCCTTCTACTATCGAGGTCTATGACCTCATCGATGACGTCATCGATTGCATCATCGATGACGTCATCACCAATGACGTCACATCCATGACGTCACACCCATGACGTCACAGAAATGACGTGCTGATGACGTTATCACCCCTTACGTCACCAAGATGACGTCATCGATGTCACAAAGGTCAAGGTCACGCTGAAACCTAAAATTTTTTAGGCACTTTTACTGTTTCTCGCACTACGCTCCGAGTTTCAGTCACAGCTACCATGACCTTGACGACTTGGAGCGAATTTGCGATGAGAAACAGCAAAAGTGCTGAGGAAACTTGAAGTTTGCAACGTGACTCTGCCTAAACCGTCATGTGACACCGCTCGGGTGACCTTGAACTGACCCAGAAGCCCCCATTCGACCATTACTGCAACCGCGATGCGTACCCTACGACAGACACCGAGCGACTGACTGTCCGGCCCCGCGCACTCTAGGTATATGGGAAGTGGTGGGGGAACTGTGATGACCTTGGGAAACTTGAAAATGTCAAGCCGGGTAGCACCGTTTTGGTGCTACCTTAAAGTTACATGTTAAAGTGTGATGACCTTGAGTGAAAACACAGAAATACTACAAGTCGATCCCGTCCCAGAGTTAAAGTGTGGTGACATTGAGTCAAAAACACAGAAATACTACAAGTCGATCCCGCCCCAGAGTTAAAGTGTGATGACCTTGAGTGAAAACACAGAAATACTACAAGTCGATCCCGTCCCAGAGTTAAAGTGTGGTGACCTTGAGTCAAAACACAGAAATACTACAAGTCGATCCCGTCCCAGAGTTAAAGTGTGATGACCTTGAGTCAAAACACTGAAATACTATAAGTTGAAACCATCCCAGAGTTAAAGTGTGATGACCTTGAGTCCAAACACAGAAATACTACAAGTTGATGTCGTTCCAGAGTAGAAGTGTGGCGACCTTGAACTACCCCAAATTGTCAGGAATTGGAGTAGCAACAGCGATGTGCACCCTACGACGGACACCAAGCGACTGACTGTCTGGCTCTGCGCACTCTAGGTATATGGAAAGTGGTGGGGGAAATCTCAAGGTCATCCAAATTGGGTTTTAAAAAATAAGAAACTCTAAACCCCATGCTCCTCTTCTTCCCTTTCCACCTCATTTGTAGGATATATGGTTGACAACGGTAAATGTGACAAATACTCCGGTGATTGTTGACCTCCACTGTGATCTGATTCTTGATCGTCTTGCTGCATTATAACTTCAGACCAATCATAATCTAAAGTGACCTTGAGCTTTATTCCCGGGTTGTCGAGGAGAATAGACTTCATCCAATCGCAGATGGTTTCTAAATAATGCACGTCGTCGATTGTCAATTTCCAACTTGTAGTGGGTACATCTTCGGTGGAAGACATGTCATCGCAAGCAGGTGTGTCCGCCATGGTTGTTGGAGGAGGAATGATGCTTGTTGCAGCGAGCAATGCTGGTATAACAGAGTGGTGGGGGAAATTTCAAGGTCATCCAAATGGAGTTTTAAAAAAAGGAAACTTTTTCTATTTATTTATAACATAACCACTTAAAACTAAAAGAATTGGGATCAACAGTACGTTTAGTCATCATATTCGTTATATTCTTCATGTTTCTCAGTTTTCACCTCCGCCTGGATAGTACCTCCACTCCTTAGCTCCTTTTCGGCTTCTTCTAGTTGCTGGGTAATCGCCATCTGACATTGAAGTTCAAAATCATCACGCGGCACAGATCCGCAAATATCCATCTGAGCCAACCAGAGCCGCCTGAGGTTTTTTTCCTTTTCCTCGACAGCTTCGACGGCTGAATGTAATTCTTCTTCTGTAATAGAGGAGTCCCACAATTGTTGATCATCGGTTTTGTTGACAACCTCCTTCTTGGACTCCATAGCGCTATCTGGCCAAAACTCGACTGTGAGACAGCCGGGCGGAGTGGGGGAGCAGGACGTTATTTTCCCGGAATTGTGATGTGTCATGTATATTGACAGTCAAGTGGTGGGGGAAGTCTCAAGGCCATTCAAATTGTGTTTTAAAAAAATCCTATCTTCTTACTGAGCATATATGTCAGTAACAAGATAGGTGTTTTTTCTCTTTTACATCTTTAATATAATAAAGAAATAAACATATTCTACAATGGTAAGAAGAAGGAAGACAACTACTAGTCAGCTGAAATAATCCAAAGTCTGGCTTGCTTCAGTCTTCATGGAAGCCGGTGATGAAACCGCTGGAGAAGAGTAATGTTCAGACTCTTCTTTTGGGTGTCGGAGATTGCGTATATTGCAAGCGTAGACTTGCACATTTATACGGTAGCCTCGCGCCACCATCAGCTGCAACTCCTTGTACAAGTCGTTCAACTCCTGCTGAGTCTTAATGGTTACCTCCTCGTAACTAGCACAACTTACATTGAGAGACATCTTGATGTTGTACGGTTGACCGTCGGAGTTGAAATGAAGCTAAGGCACAGCGCTTGGGGGTACTATGAAAAAGTGGTGGGGGTGTTTGCGTCGAAGCAGGTTTGACCTTTAGCTTGGTGGTGGAGGTAACTGTGAAAGTAAAGGTCAAAGGTCAAGGTCACCCGCGAAGTTTAAAAAAAATGCAACATATCAATATGTGACAAACTTCACATATTGATATGTTGCATTTTTTTTGCCTTTTGTATTTTTTTTTTCTTTTATGGTTTATTTATTTATAAAACATTACAATAACATATGTACAACAGTAAAACTTAAATCTAACACTGCTGCTTGTCGGCGATGTGGATGGTCAACTCGGTGGAATTGCTACCCGTGCAACCGTGGGAAACCAGGTAGAGACAGCCGGGTTGGATGGAGCGCAGATCCTCGTTCTGGAGGAGATGGACGAATCGTTTCGGCAGGTAGACTTGGAACTTGGGCTCATCCCCCGGAGTGAACGGTGCCTCGCTAAGACTGCAGCAGATGGCCTCTCCAACTGTAGTCTCCATCTTCTTCATGGCGTGGATAATGTAGTGCTTCTCATCTTTAAGTTCGGAACACTTCTTGACAGGTAGTATGGTAGATTTGGAGTGAGCATTGAACTGCTCAACCAAAGTTTGCATGAACTGGTGAGATGCCATGGTTGAGTTAAAGATTGTCTTCTTCGTCTTCTTGCTGGGAGATGTTGTCGTCTCGGAATCTCGAGTAATACTCATGCCAGGTCCCGGTCTGCTCCTCACTTATATAACCCCCGTCACCCCCACCACTCCCCACTTCCCCACTTTGAAGGTAAGATGCGAGTTTATAGGCGTTTTTTAAAGCGCAATGTCTATCTTTTTCATGTTCTGGACTTTTAGTACAAATACAAACATTTTCCATCGTATACTTGTAGTTTTTATCCAAGTCCACATCATTAACCGGAACATTAGTAAATTCTTCGATCCATCTCTTCTTTTCCAGTCCTTTTGTATAAATATTGGTAAACCTGTTTGAAAACTGATGCATGATGTGATACAAGTCTGTGTAACTTGCAAAACCATCATACCAATCGATATGATGGAAATATTTTGAAATCCACCTGTTGGTAGTAGCGGCTTTGCTAGTTAATGATGAATAAGAACATGGTGGTTTGAACAAAAATGTATATGGAACACTTGTATTGATGTCGAAAAACACAAGTTCTTTTATGATAAATCTATCGTCATTACCCCGAAACGCTTGGAACTCAATTATACCAGGTTTGGACTTTACTTGTTCTTCTTCCTTGTCCATTGCGAAGGCCACTCGTCTGCTCATGACGAAGTCCAAAGATCAACTGATTTCCACACCACGGTAGGTACTGCTTTTATACCAGGCCGTACAGTTGTTGGCGCGTTGGTGTATATTTAACGTGGGCACCGTCCCCAATAGGCCTAACCCCACAAAATGTTGGTTATTGTTTTAGAAACTAACCATTGTCATTTAAGTTTCCATCTTTATATTTTCCTTGTTTTCGTTTTCATCACTAACACTTGATTCTTCTCCTCCATCTTCCTTTTCTTCCTGTTTTACTGATTTCTTATGTAGTTGAGCGTACTTTTCCAATTGTCTCCACATTTGTACTTCATGAGGAACCCTATTGAATATAGAAGTATCCACAGGCCCGTACAATATAGGTGCGTCCGGTTGTTTGTCCAAAGTGTCTTCCAGATAATCTTTAATAATTGAACTTGAAAACACCAGTTGTCTCAAGTATCTTGTTATTGGTTCAGTTGCACAAGTTAGAATAAAAAACTCTTCTCGATTAAGTTGAATCTTGTTATCATGTCTTGTTGTGTCTCTAAACCGCAACTGATGATCACCACGATGTTTAACAATATCGATTTCCACATTTGAATCCAAAAGGCCTACTCTTGTCTTTCTTCCAAACATGTTACTACTTAAATAGCATTCTAGCAGATGCAAGTGTTTCATAAACGATTCCCAAGCAGTGTCCGTAAACAAAATCATTTTGGGTCCATGAGTTAAAATTACAGTAGGTGAATAATCCGTCGATTTCATAACACCGATTAAAACACTTTTGTCCAAACTTGATGAAATTGGATAAAATATTCGCAAGAATACCTCACTCAATATGTTAGGAGAAATATTATCTTCAATATCCCTTTTCTTCTTCTGTGCATTCTTTCTTCTTTTACCTTTTTCCTCAACATTATTACTAGCGTGGAGTTGTCCGCAAGCGTTGTGTTCATCTCCTTCCGGTTGACCTTGAAGATCTAAAAAGTCGGATATCTCCTTCTCAATATCTACTACATTTTCTGGTGTACCACTAGGAGAAGCCATATTGAATGAGATGCTACCCATACAACAACAGGCAACAAACTGATGAGGAGCAACCTGAACGCTCTGCTTTTATACTCGCGGAATGCATCGGAATGTAACAAAACCGGTTTTTTACAATACATTTTTAACAATTCCAGTTAAAGGTGTGTATGTTACGATTTTATCATGTAGAATTAAACAGTATGCAGTTGTATTAGCCGGTATAGCCGCGTTGAATTCCATTTCTATTTTTATATCCACACTTGATGATTTTACCGATTCATTTTGTTTAGAACAATCGATTACAACTATAGGGTAACCATCTAAGTATTTTTCTGGTGATAGTAAAGGTGCATTTGTTTTACCGTAATATGAACTTTGGAATCTTGCATACATATCGTACAATATGCTGTACTTTTTATTAGCGAATGACACGTTTAAATTATCGTATGGAAAAAATTGTGAATTTAAATAAACTTTAATATTTTTTAAGTTACAATGATCAAATTGGCCTGCATGTTTGGTGATGGTGTCTCTTCTGCCTGTTTGTAAACCAAATATAATATACCTGGCTCGTTCCACATAATTAGATGTTTTAACAGTCCAAGTGTGACGATCCGTAGTTGGCAAGCTGGGATGTTCATGAAATTCCCAACTTCTAAAAGGAATTACAATATCACGATCAGCCTTTAACTTTCTTAATAGTAGCATTCTATGCTCGTAAGCTAATTTAACATGCGGAACTCTCCATACAATTTTGTCTAATGTTAATTTCCATTCTAAAGTTGCATCTGTTGTACCGTCTGGAGCTTTAATAATGTCTTTATCGTTTGAAGATCTCAACAAAACTAATTCTTGTTTAACGTTTAATATTATTTTCCTATAATCTTCAGCAAAACCAAGCAACAAACGTAACGGAATATGAAAATCAAAATTTCCATTTGTATCTGGAGTAATTGTGTCTTTTGCAGGTAAAACCCATCCTGCAGGTTGTATTAAATTGGTTTCATTAGGTGATATAGATGTTAATCCCTTTAAAGTTGTTGCAATACCTACTTTTTTAGTGGAATCAACTGTTACACCTGATATTTCATATCTAATTTCATCAAACAGGAAAGCCATGGGATTATTTATAAATGGAACTGTTGTACCAGTAGTAGTACCGTCCTTTTTAGTAACCTTTCCTTCAATATACAAGTAACTTTCACATGGTAGTGTGTAAATGTCTTGATTTTGTATGGGAATACGAATTTCATCGTTATTGTTTAATTTTGATGAAGTGTAAGGGTTGTGGGTGTGATATTCTTTTTCCCATAGGGTTTCGTCGAATGTTGGACCCTGAGCTATATCCAGTATATCCATAATCGGTTAATTTTAATCCAATTCTCTCTAAGAAACTAATGTTCTCGCGTGTTAACTCCTCCACAGCTGAAGAGCTACTAATGCGGTTTCCCGTAGGTTGTTCGCTTTTAAATGTTAAACCCATGGTTTTGTATTAAAGTGTCGATTTTAAATGTAGTCTAACCGTAATAGGCTCTTCTCGGAAATCTATCAAGTTACCGTCTTGATCCAATACGTTCAACACGATGTCTGAAATGAAAGTGGTGTTCAACGGTAGATATACTAGGTTTTGTGGCTTTTCAACAATTTTAAATCCAGGCGGTACACTGGGGTAAAAAGTATGTATTATATGAGTATTTGCTCCATCTCTGTAAGCTCCTTGTATAATGTTACAAGTTATGTCTATACTATTGACTTTTAATATTGTTACAGTTTGTTTACCGGAATGTGTTTTATTTGGTTCTAAAATTGCTCCATCTTTGGGAAATCCTAATAAATCACCAATTGAGTTTGGCTTAGTGAAATCTATATAATATTTTGAAGTAAGCTCAGCTTTCATTGTATTGTTATTACCTTTTAGCGATATATTGTCTTTTCCCATTTTATTTTGCAAAAATTCATTAATATGATCAATTTCATAAGAACCTGTGGGTAAACTGCACTCTTCTAAGTCTGTAAACTTACCACTGGCATCTTTTCCTTTATAATAATGCAATAAGTTATTTTTACCTTCCGTAACATTGGGAATAGAGTTGTAAGTTGTAAAACCTAACAGTGCTGCCTCCCAAAATCTTCCTTTTTGCAAGCGTAACGCTGGTAAAAGGATACTTCGTAAAGTGGACGATTTTCCTGTTAATGATACCGTATAGGAAGACATCTCAATAGTGACTGATACTTTTAGCTAGGAATTCCAAACATAAATGGCCGCATATTGAAGTATTATCAGGTTGTTCTCTTTTATAGTTGTAATATATGTTTTTAGCAGATTTAAAGTAATGTTCAAGTTCTTTAGGTGGTGGCAAATTTCCAAAACTATCAAAATAATATACATTGCTATTCAGTTTCTTATAACACACCCAATGGGTGCCGGACCCTTCAGTATTATCCAAATTTACGATTCCAGTCTCATTTTTCCATATTTTCTTTGGTAAACTGTCCTTCATGAATACTCCGCGAAAAAATGGTATTTTTAAACAGGAAATATATCTGAATAATTCAACATTAGTCAACGCTTTATGTGGTATAACTAATTGATTTCTTTTATTTAATATGCACGATACGGTCTTAGGTATAGACCTGCCCCGTTTTTTACCATTGACCATATTGTTGGTTTTTTATTATTTTTCTTCGTAGAACGTCTTTTTAGTCTAATATTACCACCATGTTTCTTCATGGTTGATCCTTTTTTATTCCTACCCCTCCTTTTTCCACCTCCTACCGCTGTTTTAGCCTTCATACCTGCTGTTACCGCTAAAGCTGCTGCTTTTTCCGCAATACTAGCGTCACTAGACTTTACTCGTTGCCAAGCTATATTTGCTAGCTTTTTATCAGCGATTGACCTATTTTTTGAATCGGTAAATGTGGAATATGCGATATCGTGTTCTTTACAAGCCTGATCTAACTTGTTTATGCCTGGATCACCTCTTTCCAGTCGTTTTTGCAATTTAGTTCCTGGTCCGCAATACTGATAACCTCCCGGTATGTGAAATTCGTATGGTAAAGCGTCTATTGCTCTGTTTACGATAGATCCTACTGGAATACGATTTAAAGCTTTACTTAACAGAGAAACCGCTGTGGACGTGATACCGCCTCCTTTCCGTATAGTGTCTCGATATGGACTGGTGTAATGAAACGCCATGATTGTCTTTTATATTCGAAAAGCGTAACCCATGTGTTACCTCTATGACAGGTTGCACATAAATGATGTAATATATGGTGTTATTTAATTAAATATCAAAAGTACCCCAATCTGATGATCTAAACTTTTGTGTGTTATGATTAAAAAAATATTTATAAAGAATTTCTTGTTTAATCCATGTATTTCTCATTTTTTCGTCAATAGGTTTATGTTGTCCTGCTACAATATAATTATGCATATCAAATAATAAATTACCTATTACTTTAACAAGAAAATTAACAGTTACAGCGTTATCGGCATAATCAGGGTCTGCAACATTTGTTAATCGTTTGTTATCACAATTCCACCATTTTTTTCCAGTTGGCTCTAATTGTATTATCTGTTCATAAGTAACAGCATTACCAGGCTTTTCACCAATACCTAAATTTGTCAATAACTTTCCTTTACCATCCCAAACATAATTGTTTTCTTCAAGTAAAGTAAACTTTTTATTTCCTTGTACAAATACATCTCCTTGACGTGTTACTACTTGGTTTTGTTTCACAAAACCGGAGGTTTCTTGTTTTAAAGTTTCCTTCATTTGACCCACCGTTGCACCATCTGATGGTGCAAAACCATCTTTTACATTCGCTAAACAATTACCAAGACAGTCAATAACTCCTACATCACGTGTAATACAATGATCTTTGATGTATTTTAAATTTACAGCATCATTTTCATTTTTTGGATAACCTATATCGTTAATAACAAATTTATAAAAAGAAAAACCATCTTTTGTCTTTTCAGGTATTATAGAATGTAAATAGCGTCTATTTATGCTGTCTTTTTCATCTACAGGGTCTGCTACGTTGGATATACGCCGATTTTCAGCATTATACGTTTTTCCATTAAATTTTAACGTATTCTTTAATTCCGATGATAAATAACCTCTGTTTATTGCATCAGCGTTTTGATTTGGCTTAACAACGTTGGAAATTCTATGATTACCCGCGTTATATGTGTTTTTATCTAATTTCAGTGTTGGTACTATCTCTTTTTTTAATACTTTTAAATTTATTGCATCATTTTCATCTGTGGGATCATTAATGTTTTTTAACCGTTTATTACTAATATCATAATCTCCATCAGGTGTTTGTGGTAATCCAACACCTCTTTTTAAAGTATTAAAGTAATATAATCCATCCGATGAATACCGTCCGAACTTGTCAACACTCATGGTGCAACTGAATAACATTCTAGAGTGTAACCCATTTTTATAATATTAGTCCCGATTTCTAACCCATATCAGTTTTTATACAAATTCTTAGTCTTCATCAGTTACATTTGCATCATTCCCGGGACATTTAAAATATTTTAAATCTGCACTAATTAATGATCTGTCTGCTTCATTTCTAAATACATGATTTTTATGAATAAATTCCTCACCAGACAATTTTCTAAATCCGCTAAATGAATTTGGATCTGCAATTAATATATTTTGATAATCATTTACATCCATTAATTTAAATCTTTTGGTATTATAAATAAACTCTTGATTTGCACTATCATATTGTAATGTTTGTCCTACAGTTGCAGCATCCTTTGGATCTGTTCCTTGTGCCAAATTACCTATTTTCTTATTTTTCGCATTGAAAGTACTACCTCCTGGTTTGTCTAATATTAAAGATTGTTTTACTACAACACAATCGTAATCATCGATACCTGGAAATATGTTAATTATTCTTCTATTTGTACCCAACCAACTTCTATGATAATTGTTTGGATTAGTATGTAAAACTTGTGATAAAATCGGAACATCATGAGCATCTGTAGCTAATTGCGCATTTGATAATTTCATGTCTTTGCAATCCCAAACATTATTTTTTTGTTCAAGTAAAATAAACTTTTCATTTCCTTGTACAAACACATCACCCGACCGTGATACTACTTGATCCTGTTTTACAAATCCAGATGTTTCTTGCTTTAAAGTTTCCTTCATTTGACCCACTGTTGCACCATCTGATGGTGCCGAACCATCTTTAACATTCGCTAAACAATTACCTAGACAATCAATAACTCCTACATCACGTGTAATACAATGATCTTTTATATATTTTAAATTTACAGCATCATTTTCATTTTTCGGATAACCTATATCGTTAATAACAAATTTATAAAAAGAAAAACCATCTTTTGTCTTTTCAGGTATTAATGAATGTAAATAGCGTCTATTTACACTGTCTTTTGCATCTTTAGGGTCATCTAAGTTGGATATACGTTTATTTTCAGCAGTATACGTTTTTCCATTGAATTTTAACGTATTTTTTAATTCTGATGATAAATAACCTTTGTTTATTGCATCAGCGTTTTGATTTGGCTTACCAACATTGACAATTCTATGATTACCTGCGTCATATGTGTTTTTCTGTAGTCTTAATGTTGGTGATATCTTTTCTTTTAATACTTTTAAATTTATTGCATCGTTTTCATCTGTGGGATCTTTTATGTTTTTTAACCTTTTATTAGTTATATCATAATCCCCATCAGGTGTTTGTGGTAAACCAGCACCTCTTTTTAAATTATTTGCGTAATATAACCCATCCGAGGAGTAACGTCCGAACTTGTCGACACTCATGGTGCAACTGAATAGTAATCTAGGGAGTAACGCATTTTTTATGAGATTACCCCACGGTTTCGGAGTTCATCCACTAAAGCCACCCATTCGTTTTCCAATCCAGTATGACCCGCTTCTTTAGCTTCATGTATTAGTTTCATTCTATCCACCAATTTATTGATATTATTGTAATAAATCACATTTGTGTTATATAGTTTCTTCATTAAACCTGTACCTGTAACAGATTTGTTTCTTTTTCTTGGTTCTGGAGCACTTATATCCAAAGTGGATGACACAAACCTTCGTTTTACAGGTTTTCTTGGCATTATCGGCATTGGTTGTCTTCTCGTTGTTGGTATTAACTTGGATACAAATTCTCTATATTTTAAAGACCTAGATCTAAAAACTGGTTGGTCAGCTAAATACTTCCTCCTGTATGCATTGGTGTGTTCCAAAATCTGTTTATATGCTTCCATGTCTTCTTCTTTAACTAACAATTCTAAAGGCTTTTTTTCAAATAATAATTCAAATAATCCTCTTGTGCCCTTATATCTTTGATTACCAACAATAATATTATCATCTTCATCAATGTTTACCGGGCTATTACCAACCATTAAACCTTCTTCTGTTAATCTTACTCCATAACTATGGTAGTTTTTATTAGGATTTATTCCAGCTAACATTTTTATCATGTATTTCCTTCCTAAAGGTCCTTTGTTATGAATGTTTTCACCCAACAAGCTTATGTTTGACGGACCTTCCCTTGCTTCTTCTTCTTTTTCCTCTTCACTAGCAGTTAATACATCTTCATGTCCTCTTTTAGCTTTTACTTCATATAATTCTCTTATACCACTATAGTCTGGTGATTCTAGCTCTCTTTCAGGTTCTCCACCGGTAAAACCACTATATGTAGAGGATTCCAGGTCTTCATCACTAAAATCTTCTGATTTTACATTTTCTCTTTCAAACTTTGTAATAGGTGCAATTGCATCTCCTTCCAAAACGGGTTTAGCAAATTTTTTCTTTAATTGTTTCAAGGGTTCAGTAATAGGTTTAAAAGTAGATTCAAGAAATTTCTCCCTTTCGCTAATACCTAATTTTAATGCTCTGTTTTTATCTCGAATAGAATCACTAAGTGATTTTATTTCCTTTATTAACTTTTCTTGGTTAACCATGTTTGTAGCAAGACGTGTTGTACAACAATGAATGTTTTACATCATGATCAGTGTATTAGTATAAATTTATCAAATCCTATCCTGTATCGACCATTGTTTAGCGGTTGTTCCTTCATAATTGTTAAAAACCCATACTTTTCAGCCCAAGCCTTTCCACACAACTCTTTAAATCGTTCAAATGGCATATCCGCACTTACATGGTCATAATATATGTGTTTTAGGTTGGTTTCATCCTGTTTAAATACAATTAACATGTTTGCATTGTCTCTAATGAGCTGTTTCGGTATTTTGCTGTAAGTTTGACCAATATAAATGCTATCTATGTTGTTATGTCGACCCATGGCGAAGTAATTTCTTATTGTATTTTGATTTTCACAAGATACATCGTCAAATATGAATACTGAGAATGGTTTAGCCTCTTGCGGTTGCATGACACTCTCGCTCGCGTTGAATTTAAAATATTTAACTTCAGGCACATTATTGAGTATTTGTTCCAATAACTGATATTTTGGTTGTTGTAGTGACTTTGAAAATACATATAAATTATTAAAACGTAATCCTTTAGGATTTGTAATCAAATTGAATACTACATTTGTTTTTCCACAATTGGAAGGACCGGTAACCAGACAACGCACCGTGTTTAGTAACAAAACACCGTGTTTCCCAGTATTGAATTGAGAACCATCCACTGTGAGTTCATCTATATTATTAATAGTAAAATTGTCTTTTTGCGGTATTATCTCCATCCTTTGTAATGGTTCAACCCAAAATGATGCTCTATCATTATATTAGATCCTTTTTAGGTATCCAAGAATCTTCCGTCTTATTAAATCCTAACCATCGTACTTTAACCTTATCCTTTTTTCGTTGCAACACCTTTTCGACTAAATATACATCACCTACTGTTGATTTTAACATTTCATGTCCATAAAACCCTGCTTCCAGCAATTGTCCTTTATTATCTTTTAAAATGTAAGTTTCTGGTATTGTAGGTTGCACCTTAAATACAGTAAATACCTCATTTGTCCAGTTTGGAAGATATCTTTTACTGAATACACCTTTGTATTTGCTTATTCGCACTTTATCACCAACATTAAACCTTTTAGGCTTTAGTTTTTCAACTCTTGGTTTAGTATTCATTTTTATACGTTTTAATACAAGTTTTTCATTTTTATTAGTCACCTGGCTTGGTTTCATACCGATAGTTCTATGAAACTTGTTATTGTAATCGCTTATAAGTTTTGGTAACATATCAATCCATACGTGCGATCCTCTGTTAGAAAACATCTTATACATCGCACCTTTTAAAGTTCTGTTGAATCTTTCAATTATTGATGCTTTTACCTCTGAATTGGTTGAGTAATGGTTAATGTTGTGTTTTTTCATTAAATTTGCAAATTCCTTATTAAAATATTCTTTTCCATCATCAGTTTGTAAATGTTTTATAGTATGTTTGTCTCTTTGTATAGCTGTTTCCATTGCTTTTGTAACACTTTTGCCACTTTTATCTTTTAGTGGTAAAGCATCTGCCATTTTTGAAAAACAATTAATAATAGTCAATATGTATTTAAATCCTCTATTTTGTTTACTATAAGGAATCATTTCGATTAAATCCGCTTGATATAAATCATTTATTCCTTTTATCACTGTATTTCTTCGTGGAAACTTTCTTCTTGCAGGTTTATGAAGCTCGTTGACAATTTCTTGCTTCGAGTTCTTCATATTGCAGGTTTGAATGTTTCATGTATCACATGTATAATCACAATGAATGTTGTCTTAAATATTCACATCATTTATATAGGTCAAGGTCATCCAAACTTGTGTAAAAAAATGGGGAACACGGCGTTGGACTTGCCGTGTTCCCCATTTTTTTACGGAAGGAGAAAGGAATAAGGTCGAAGTTGTAGAAGGACGAAGAATAGGTTACTAGTTGATAGGGTTTAGAGAGTAGTGGCCGAAAGGAAGAGTATGAATCTTATCCGGCATAATATGCCTTTTATCATCTTGAGCTGATAGTGCTCTTTTAACTTCAGTGACACTGTAGACCTCATGTTTAAAGCTTCTGATAGTGTTGAACGTTGCAGACATTGTAGAATCTTCAAACAAGCAGGTCTTGTAATGGTCAAATGTCACACGTTTCTTCAAGTACGATGTTTTGACTCAGAGTTTTACTTATATCCAAAATCGACATTCCAATGTATAACGGACGATCCATCACTATTGTTGTTTTATTCATACTGACAGCAACTAGATTTTCTTTTATAATCATTGATGTTCCGAAATTTGGTTTTTGCACTAATTTTTCCAATTTCCTAGGATCACTTACTAATTTTACAATTTTGTGTTTTCTCTTGTTCTCCAAGGTCTTCCCAAAGATGGCGTTGTTCATTAATTTGTAGAAGTCCTTTTCAAATGCTGTTGTCGCTGCAGCTCTTCTTGTAGTGTTGGAATCGATATATGGTTTCAACCAACAAGACTGGGTGAATTCAATTGCTCTGTGAATTTTCACTATACGTAGGCCCAATTCAAGTGCTTGTTGAACTACCCAGTAGTGTGCCACATATCGACTCTTATTCTCCAAGGTCATCATCAGCTTGGGCCATCTTCCTGTCGGTGAAACTTCAGTCTTGGCTAGGAGAGGCAGGTCGTAATGATGGTCGTGAAGGTGTTCTGGATATTCAAAATCACAGTCCAAAATATAGCCTGTTTGGCCATCTTTTGGAATCCGTGATATGTCACCGATGGTGGTCGGGTCAATCCACTTGAAGTCTGCGTAGGGAAGTGGATTTGACATCGCCCAACCATAGAGGTTGTTCGCATCAAAATATCCAAGGTAGAGTGATGGTTGTTGCTCGTCGAAGTTGGGGATATACTTGTTGTTGGCCTTAACATGTCTTGTCACAGCTTGAGTCAAACCACCTCGTACACCTGATTCGATCATGAGGACCATATCGATGTCTGTGAGAAGCTCCAATCGGCAGTTAGTTGACTTGAGCATAGCTTGCCATGCTAATCCAGGGGATGTATACGAGTGTAAAGGATCCAATCCGTATGCTGAGAAACAGGTGTTCCGAAATTCTTCCATCACATCGCACAGCAGAGTTACATCCAATTTTATATAAAAATCAGAATATTCCCCTAAAGTTTGAATGTTTAGTTGGTTCCAAACATTACACGCATGATTGTAGTCTTCAACGGAGATTTCACTTTCATTTAATTTGCTATTGAAGGCTTCAATCGGTGGTAGACTGGTTTCTTCAAACTTTTCTGTGGAAGTTATATAATCATAGGGGAAAACTCCTTTTCGTAATACTAAGTCCAATTTATCTTCAGGTACAATTTTGCTGGTTTCTTTTAGATCTTCTCTTCTTAGGTTCTCAGACAATTTGCTCAAACTAGATGACATAAATCTATAAGAGTCTACGAAGCGAAGTTTAATTTTACCAACTGTTTTTGAAAAACTGATGTACTTCTCCAATGTTTCAGCTAATACTTCGATTTTTCCATCATCTCGTCCTAACTCTGGGATAATGAAGTGGGAGTCATAGCCGCTAAGATTGTGTAACACGACAGGAATAAATTGAGGCAGTTTGTAATTTATATTGCATGAATTACAAGCAGGTCCTCTGTATAACCCTGTGAGGTGATCATGATCTCTTACTTTTTGATTTTCTTCACTGAAGCTCTTCTTGCATAGATAACATCTTGTTGCCGAAATGTATTCTTCTTGTTGATTTTGGTTCAAAGGTTTCATGGGTAAAACATTACCGTATAAGCGTTCCGCCTTTTCAGCAATGTCATACAACTGGTCTACAAAATACTTAGCAGCTCCTTCCCCACGGTAGAGTATCGGAGTGGATGTTAAGCCATAGTCTTGCAATTGTTCTTCAGGTAAAGTAGATTTCACCAATAAGCAAAAACTGTTAGGTTGATGCAATTGATATTTGGTTCTTCTAGTTACTTCACCATCCGAAAGTTCCTGCGGCACTAACGTGGATTCAAAGTCAGCGTAGATAACTAGTGGAATCCGGTATTGGTTAACTGTTTTATTGAACTGGACAAATGCTCTAGATGGTGGTGGCAGACTAATCTTCACTTCATAGTTGTCATTACAAAGCCGCTGGTGTTCCGACAACCACTCCGATCCTCCACGTCTCAAGTCTTTATTTGTGAAACAAAAGCATCTCTTACACACTGTTACTCTAATTTTCTTTTTAGTCACTTGTCGTCCAACCAAAGTTTCAAAGTTCTTGATGTAAACATAATGTGATATTTCACCTTTGGTCAATAGCAGCAAATCTGTATGATTTTGACGTTCAGTCTTTGTAACTCGTAACGGGTATACGTTATTTGATTCGTCTAAACCAAACACATTAACTGAAACTCCTGGGTTTTTTCTTTCAAATTTAGCAACATCATTAAGACTAACAGGATACGACATACCTTGGAAGTTATAGCGGTGTTGAACAGCTTCGTATGCTATGCTAGGTCTACAGGCATTAGGTTCCACATATTTTGCTAACATTGCATACCGGAAACATTCATTATCCTCATTTTTCACATTGATACATGATCTTGTATCTCGGATCACCTTTGGTAGAGGGATAAAGCTGCTACCCCTCATACCATATCCATGCTTGTGAACCCTCACATCCATACCTTCAATCGATGATAGCGTCCAGCCGGATCCTCTTCCTTCATGTTCTTGAAGTTTCACTAGCAGTTCAACCAAACATTCTTCTAAGATTTCGTTGATATCAGATGTGGTTGTAAGGGTTCGGTTTTTAGCAATGAATGCTCTCGGTGAGTTTTCACCATCGGTATTAGTAAACATAGCCTCCAACACCAATCCAAATTTAATAAAGTTCAATCTTGCCAATTCTTCCATCAATGTTTTTACAACTAGATTTTTAGCTTGGGTTATAAAGTTTTCCAATTCCAATTGAACATTATTAATTTTGAAATGAGTTACAACTGGTCCTGGCAAGGCTGTGGTGCGCAGTTGTCTTATATCTTCCACTTCTTCTGTATCCTCTTCTTCCATATCCTCTTCTTGGGTACGCAGTTGTTTTACATCTTCCACTTTTTTTTCTTCCATTTCCTTTTCAATAAATCCTCCAGCTGTAGATGGTCCAGCTCCGGCAAATTGAATAACACTTGGTCTTCTTCTTTGCATTGACTGTAAATATTGACTGTAGCCCAGTCCTCCTGCTTCTGGGGTTTTTCCAAAAACCGATCAATCGCATCCAAGTCTTCTTCACTTACTACAATCTCTTCTTTTCTGTCCTCTTCACGATGCAATTCTCGGTGTAACTGTAGATAGCTATCACAGTCGTCCATCTGCTTCTGGTAGTTTTCCAATAACCGATCAAACGCATCCAAGTCTTCTTCACTTACAACAATCTTTTCTTTTCTGTTCTCTTCATGATGCAATTCTTGGTGTAAAACAAAGATATCTTCATCTTGGAAAAACTCACCACAAATATCGCAAAGAGCCATTTTTTTTACAGTTTGGCTTTGAGTGTGCACTCGGTGAATGTCCAAGCAATAATGAGCAGCGCGCTCAACCAGGTCCCTTTATACCCGAGGTTGAAGGGTGGGGGAAGGTGACGTCATATACATCCGGTTTATCAATCATTTAGTAAATTTGGCTTTTAAACACCCATTTTCAATATATTCTTCAACAGGCTTGATAAACCAATAATGTTTGGTCTAAATCCACTACTTTGTACAAGTTTTTTCAAAGATGTCTGTTTGAGCAAGTTTATATGGGTCAAGGTCATTTGGAATTATTATTTTCAGAGGGATAGAGCACTAAGCAGCATCAATTACTACAAAGTGCTCTATCCCCCGCTCACATTTTTTGTTTTAATTTCTTACAAAGGTGAAATATCACCGGTATTACCTCCAGAATAGGAAAAATTCTGTTGCGATGGAGCGATGGAAGTGGTGTATCCAATCCAATTGGTTTGCCATTTTTATACCCCCACCAACTATGCATTTATGTGGGTCAAGGTCGCGTAAAGATACCCTTTGAGCGGGGGATAAACCACTAAGCAGCATGCTAGTCCATTGCCGCAAAGTGATCTATCCCCCGCTCTGTTCTACAAAACCTCAATCAAGTCCAAGTTCAAGTCCTAGTTTAACACTTGGTTGGGAGAATTACATTAGTTTGATGCTTATTTCTACCGTTACACTTGCTCCATTCTCAAAAAGATATAAATAATATAATCCTGGATACTGTTTTGTTTCACGTCCTGCATGTTCCTTAATAAAGTCAAAAGCCAATCTTTTTGAATATTCATTATGAAACACTTCTCTCACACAAACAAGAATTTTTTCTTCCACCAATTTTAGTTGAATTGATGATAGTTTGCTTACATCATCCTTGTCTATCAGGGGTAGCTTGTAGGTAAAAGTATTTGGCGGTAGTTTTCGCGTTCTGTCAAGTAAACAACAAAATTTTTTATACAATTTCTTCTCATTGTCTGTAATACTATTAATACCAATCAGATTATAGTACGAAGGTTTATAAGGTATACGACGAGACATTTTTGGTCACCGGTCTTCTTAAGAATGAGCTCCTGGACAGCCACTTCCAACGAAAGGTGGAGCGTGAATGAGAAGTGCTTGCAACCTGATCGCCTTATATCCCCACCAGCCAAGGGCGACCCCACCCTGGGGGAGGGGGGGGGGTCACTTCTCGTCCGGAGCAAAAAACTTTTTGGTCAAGGTCAAAAATTTTTTCGAAAAAAAAAGTTTAAAGGGGGGGGAGGGGGTGGAGGAGGGGGGGAGGGGGTGAGGGAGGGGGTGGGGGTGGGGGTGGGGGAGGGGGGGGTCACTTCTCGTCCGGAGCAAAAAACTTTTTGGTCAAGGTCAAAAATTTTTTCTAAAAAAAAAGTTTAAAGGGAGGGGGAGGGGGTGGGGGAGGGGGTGGTGGGGGGGTGGGGGAGGGGGTGGGGGAGGGGGGGGGTTATATTTAAAAAAATGTAAACATTCTCTTATGTTGCCATCGTTGTGGTCTCCGAAGAGACAAAACTATGGTCAACGCCAGACTTGTGTGTTAATAAAGCCTAACTGTTGAGAATTTTCAAAGACCTTAATATATTTACTGTGTTAAAAAACATGAATGTTAAAGATTTTGAAAACTTTTATATATTTAGGTCAAGGTCACGAAAAAAATTTAAAAAAATTAAGCCCCACACCCCCTATGGGGGTGTGGGGCACTTGGGTTGTCATCGCTGTAGCCTCCGAAGAGACCCAACTATGACAACAAGGCAACATCCAATGTCGTGTACCCTTCGCCACGCAAGACTTGTAAACATTTACTACATTGTCTTTTCAGTGGCTAACAAAGATTCATTTACATAATTTTGAGTTTCCAGAAGGAAACAAACTGAGGACACCCTAGTGGCTTACGTCCTCGTCCGAGTGCAGAGGCCGCCGCAACCTTTTGCATGCCAGCGTACAAACGGACATGCTCCCAAATGCCATCCGCAACCTTTTGCATGCCTGGCAGGAGCCTACCGATAGTTAAAATAGGCTTTACACGAGGGCCTACTCCCGTAACCTATCTTTAATATTTTTAATTTAGCAATGCATTCAATTTTTACAAGTCTTTGTGGGTCAAGGCCACACGGACATTAAAAAATTTCGGCCCCCGTACATCCATGGCGAACCACGAATGTTCGGGGGCCTTGGGGACTAAAAACACAAATAGCTAACAAAGATTCATTTACATAATTTTGAGTTTCCAGAAGGGAAACATACTGAGGACACCCTAGTGGCTTACGTCCTCGGTCCGAGTGCAGAGGCCGCCACAACCTTTTGCTTGCCAGCGTACAAACGGACATGCTCCCAAATGCCATCCGCAACCTTTTGCATGCCTGGCAGGAGCCTACCAATTATTAAAAGTGGCTTTACACGGGGGCCTACTCCCGTTCCCTTACGTTACAATTTACTTTGAGCATTAAAAAAGCTCAAGGGGGGATTGCTAAAACAAGCGTATACACTTTAGAAACATATAACACACAATTGAACTCAACGTAGTCAATGCTGGAACAAGCACATATAACAAACAAGACACAAAGGATAAAAGACACACAGGAGACATAGGGTACAAGTAAAACACTCTCATATAAAACAATTCGCAATACCCAAACGCAAGCGCAATATCTTACAACTAATACAAGTCTTAAAGTTAGAGTAGACTTCGCTAAACACTGAAGGCGCCATTCAATGTTTAGTGATGCCTATGGCGGTCCGTCCCGATCGTTCACGTTCAACGCGCGGGAGCGGACTGCGAGCCGGCTCTGGCCGGGCCCCCTTATATCCCCACCGGGGCTGCCACGCCCAGGATATCAGGGGTGGGGGAGGGGGTGGGGGTGGGGGGGGGGCTCGCACTTTTTGTCGGGGGGGGGGGGCTCGCACTTTTTGTCGGGGGGGGGGGGGGCAGGTAAGTTAAGTGGGTCAAGGTCACCCACAACACTTGTACTCTAAGTGTTGGCTATACCCCCACCACAACTGGGTCCCTAGGCTGCACAACACCGCTTCGCCAGTATGTCTCCGGCTTCCATGCGGTGCGTCTCGCTGTTCTCTAGCTCTCTATATGTAAGTAATTTTACAAGTTCTGAATGTGGGTCACTACACTTTAACTCTGGGACGATATCGACTTGTAGTATTTCAGTGTTTTGACTCAAGGTCATCACACTTTAACTCTAGCACATCGGTTATCGTACCAGAGGTGCTTAATAACCTAACTTGTAATGTTTAGGGTGGCGTTTGCACGCCACGTAGTATCGCCATGAGTGTCCAGTCCAAGTTTTAAGTTAAATTAATTTTACTGTAATCTTTTCCATTTCCACTTCGTTTTGCCAAAGTATAAGGTGTCGCTTAATGAAGTGGTATTTCTCTAAAGTTATAGGGGATTGCAGGGATACAATTAGTTTATTTAGGAGACTCTTCATCTTGGAGTTTAACACAATTTCCACTTTGACTTTGCTTCCTCGGCTCTCACAGCCTAAGCTGTACAGAAATGTTTCTTCTAGTGCCAACTCGGGCCAAGAGAACAGTGTGTTGACTGTAGGACAGCTCATGGTGAAGTGATGCGATACTCCAGCGTACCACCTCACCTTCCGCCACCACTGTGACCTTCCCCCGCTCCTGCTGTTTCCCCCACCTCTTTTCCCTTGACTCATGCGCTACAAGCAGTCTCTCAGTATTGTGCGGACTTTTGTGAGGTAAAGCCATGTCGCAGGACACTTTAGGTAAGAAACTTAGCCGTGTTAAAGCTTTATTAGTTGCTCACTGTCCACCGCTCAAAGTTAAGAGGGTTTCGACTTTGGCTAAGTGGCGCAAACTGTTGCGCGGACACCCTGTAGTATTTCTGTGTTTGGACTCAAGGTCATCACACTTTAACTCTGGGATGGTTTCAACTTATAGTATTTCAGTGTTTTGACTCAAGGTCATCACACTTTAACTCTGGGACGGGATCGACTTGTAGTATTTCTGTGTTTTAACTCAAGGTCACCACACTTTAACTCTGGGACGGGATCGACTTGTAGTATTTCTGTGTTTTCACTCAAGGTCATCACACTTTAACTCTGGGGCGGGATCGACTTGTAGTATTTCTGTGTTTTTGACTTAATGTCACCACACTTTAACTCTGGGACGGGATCGACTTGTAGTATTTCTGTGTTTTCACTCAAGGTCATCACACTTTAACATGTAACTTTAAGGTAGCACCAAAACGGTGCTACCCGGCTTGACATTTTCAAGTTTCCCAAGGTCATCACAGTTCCCCCACCACTTCCCATATACCTAGAGTGCGCGGGGCCGGACAGTCAGTCGCTCGGTGTCTGTCGTAGGGTACGCATCGCGGTTGCAGTAATGGTCGAATGGGGGCTTCTGGGTCAGTTCAAGGTCACCCGAGCGGTGTCACATGACGGTTTAGGCAGAGTCACGTTGCAAACTTCAAGTTTCCTCAGCACTTTAGCTGTTTCTCATCGCAAATTCGCTCCAAGTCGTCAAGGTCATGGTAGCTGTGACTGAAACTCGGAGCGTAGTGCGAGAAACAGTAAAAGTGCCTAAAAAATTTTAGGTTTCAGCGTGACCTTGACCTTTGTGACATCGATGACGTCATCTTGGTGACGTAAGGGGTGATAACGTCATCAGCACGTCATTTCTGTGACGTCATGGGTGTGACGTCATGGATGTGACGTCATTGGTGATGACGTCATCGATGATGCAATCGATGACGTCATCGATGAGGTCATTGACCTCGATGACGTCATCGATGACGTCATCCCTCAGGTGACCTTGAACTGTTCCAAAAGCCCCCATTCCCCACTACTGACGCTTGCCTAACTTAGACTCCTAAGACCCTTCTTGAACTTAGGGTTGATCTAATGATCCTTGAGGTTGTTAGAAATCAATATTATTATTCAACTGGTTTAATATTGTGAACTGAATGTCAATTATTCTAGAAGTTTTGTAAATGTCAGCTGATTGTATTTTTACTATTATAGTAAGTTAGTTGCAAATGTACTCTTCTTGGAATATTAAAATTATTTTTCACAATTAATGTGGGATATATTATTATATCACGACATGGTCATGGGCCCCAGCAAAATTAAATGCTTTTAACTGATTAGAAGTAAAGAAGTTTTTGCAATTAATGTTATACAGGGTGTTCGGAAAAAAACGTTTCAGGAATTCAGGAGGTTATTGCCCACATCAAAATAAGCAAAAAAATTCCTATAAACATATGTCTTAAAATGCTTCGTTAACCCGCTAGCCGCCATTTTGTTTTTTACACTAAATAATTTTTATTTCCGTAATGGATCATCGTATCAAGTTAATATTTGGCATGAACCTTCATCATAGTAATACCCATTTTCAAGAAAAAAAAAAATATTTTTTTCCAATGTGTATTTTCAAAATGGCGGCCATTTAAAAATTTTAAACTAAAATATCTCAAAACCGGTAAATTTTATAAAAATTTTACTAGTCACAAAAAAGTTGACAAATTTAATTATCTAACCATTGGTACCAAGTTTGTAAGGATCCGACAACAAATAACAGAGTTATCGAGATTTTTATGCATAAAAACATTGATTTTGCATTGTAATTAATGCAAATTAAGGTAATTTTAATTGAAAAATCTCAATAACTCTGTTATTTGTTGTCAGATCCTTACAATGGTTAGATAATTAAATTTGTCAACTTTTTTGTGTCTAGTAAAATTTTTATAAAATATACCGGTTTTGAGATATTTTAGTTTAAAATTTTTAAATGGCCGCCATTTTGAAAATAAACATTGGAAAAAATAACTTTTTTCTTGAAAATGGGTATTGCTATGATGAAGGTTCATGCCAAATATTAACTTAATACAATGATCCATTACGGAAATAAAAATTATTTAGTGTAAAAAACAAAATGGCGGTTAGCGGGTTAACGAAGCATTTTAGGACATATGTTAACAGGAATTTTTTTGCTTATTTTGGTGTGGGCAATAACCTCCTCAATTCCTGAAACGTTTTTTCCGAACACCCTGTATATGTTTTAAATAAGTGAAAGTGGATGAGGATGATAAGTATAAGATACCATTATTTGATGGAACCAATTTTAGTAACTGGAAATACAGGATGGAAGTTCTTTTGGAAGAAACGGATTTACTGACATTTATTTATTGAAGATGACTTAGTTAAAAAGATTGTAATCCAAGATGAAGATGATGAGAAAATTAAAAAGGAAAAAGAGAAAAAGATCGAAGGCTTGCTAAAGAAACAAAGAAAATGCAAGTCTTTGATAGTTCAAAGAATAGCGGACAGTCATTTAGAGTATATTAAAGACGCTAAGACACCAAATGAAATATGGGAAATCTTAACTACTAATTTCCAAAGAAGAGGAATTGCAACTCAGATTTATCTCAGGAAGAAATTACTGCAAATGAAGTTAAAGGATAATGAGTCACTTGAATCTCATTTCCTGAATTTTGATAAATTAATAAGAGAACTTCGTGGAGCTGATGTACGGATGGAAGAAAAAGACATTATTTGTCATTTATTCTTAACATTGCCGAAAAGATACGAAGCAATAATTACTGCTTTGGAAACTGTAGCAGATGATCGCCTAACAGTTAATTTTGTTAAATCAAAGCTCCTTGATGAAGAAACAAAAAGAAATAATGATAAATTAAATAAGAAGGATGACTCATCAAGAGAAAACAATGCAGCATTTTCAGGGAAACCATTTAAAATTCAGTGCCATCACTGTGGAAAATATGGACACAAGCGTTCAGACTGCAGACTATATCTGAAAACAAACCAAAATACAAATCAGGAAGGAAGTATCAGTCAATCATCGAAGACTGGAAAACCTTGGGACCGGAGTCGATGGAAGAAGGGGGAACAAAAGCAACAAGCTAATAATGCAAAGGAAGGCAATTGTAAGGTATCCTTCAATATTAATTCTGAGGTGAGTGAAGAGTATTCAGTAGCTTTTCAGTCAGAAAGCACAAACGAAATGAAATCGTACATAGACTCTGGAGCCACAGCACATATGATTAATTGTGAAGATTACTTTTATGAGTGTAAGGATCTTGACAATCCAATTAAAGTATCCGTAGCAAAATCTGGAGAACATTTGTTTGCAACAAAGATTGGCAATATTAAAGCTTATGCTTATGTAAATAACGAGAAGGTAGATTATGATTTTAGTGATGTTTTATTTGTTCCAAATCTTGAAGCAAACTTATTTTCTGTCAGTAAAGTAGTACAATTAAATACAGTAATAGTTTTCCAAGACAATTTATGTCAAATTCATAAAGGGGACGTATTGTTGGAATAGGCAAAAGAGTAAATGAGCTGTATGAACTTAAAGTAGTACTAAAGAGAAAGACTAGCCTATTAACAAACCTGACGAGTACACTTTGTGGCATGACAGATTAGGTCACATTGGTGAAACTTCATTTAGGAAGTTAATTAATAACAGTATGGTAGACAATCCTCCTAATGTTGAAGTAAACTCTCAGAAGTGTGAACCATGTTTACAAGGTAAGCAAACCAAACTTCCCTTTAAACGTTTCTCTATATCGACTAAGAGACCATTAGAGTTGATACACAGCGATGTTTGTGGACCAGTCTCTCCTCAAGGATGGAATGGAAGTAAGTACTTTGTAAGCTTTATTGATGACTTTACACATTTCACTCAAGTGTATTTAATTAAGAATAAGAATGAGGTGTTTGACTGTCTTCAAAAGTACGAAGCTCAGGTAACAGCCAAATTTAATTTAAAGATTTCTCGACTTAGATGCGACAACGGAGGTGAATATATTTCAAATGAATTTAAGCAATTCTGCGACAAGAAAGGCATCAGTGTCGAGTACACAGTTCCTCGGACGCCACAGCAAAATGGTAAGGCTGAGAGGATGAATAGAACAATTGTTGATCGTGCAAGAGCAATGCTGTTAAGGTCAGGACTTTAAAAAGAAATGTGGTGTGAAGCTGTATTAACTAGTGTTTATCTCATAAACCGGAGTCCTACAGTATCTCTCAGGAACAAAACTCCAGCTGAAGCATGGTACGGTATTAAACCCAACATCAGTAATTTAAAAGTATTTGGTTGTGTATTCTATGTCCATATAGCAAAAGAAAATCGATCAAAGTTTGATTCTAAATCCAAGAAAATGTACATGATGGGCTATGCGCCAAATGGATATCGACTTTGGGATCCTGAAACTAGGAAGATAGTCATAGCAAGAGACGTTAAGTTTTACGAAAATGAATTCTCCAACCAGCAGTCAGAAATCAAACATGGATTTTGGAATGATCCTTACTCAGAAGATGAAACACCAACGGAAGATGAAATACAAACAGAAGAAGACCAAGAACTAACGACAAATAATGAAACTGAAGAACGACCAGTACGACAGAGAAAACCACCAAAATGGACCGAAGACTTTGACATGTCATGTCTTGCATTAACTGCGAGCAGTTTTGTCGATAATGTGCCAACAGATTATCAAAGTGTTTTGAAAAGCTCAGATAAAAGTAAATGGGAACAAGCAATGGAGGAAGAAATGAAGTCATTAAAAAAGAATAACACATGGGAATTAGTTCCACGTCCAGATAACTGGAAAGTATTGGACTGTAAATGGGTCTTTAGAATCAAAGATCAAGGCGAGAAAGCTCCAAGGTATAAAGCCCAATTACAAGCCAAGGTATTTCTACAAGAAAAGGGTTTTGATTACAATGAAACCTTTGCCCCAGTTGCCAAAATGACAACGTTGCGAACTCTTCTGTCTGTTGCAGTTAATGAATCACTATACCTACATGAAATGGTTGCGAAAACAGCGTTTCTAAATGGGACATGAGATTGTTTAAAAGAACATAATTTTTTTTATAACGAGTGTGTTGAATAATGATATTGAGGGGGAATGTTAGAAATCAATATTATTATTCAACTGGTTTAATATTGTGAACTGAATGTCAATTATTCTAGAAGTTTTGTAAATGTCAGCTGATTGTATTTTTACTATTATAGTAAGTTAGTTGCAAATGTACTCTTCTTGGAATATTAAAATTATTTTTCACAATTAATGTGGGATATATTATTATATCACGACCCCTGAACTTGAGAATCACCTTATTTACACCTTAAGCACATAGTTGGTCTGTCACTTGTCCACGCAACCAGGATTTAGTTAAAAAAATGAAAGAGACACGTTAAGAATCAAACCAAATATAATAACAGAGACTGAATTAACAAATACATAGAAATTCATTAAATTAAAATTTTACAAAACAAGCTTACAATTAAAGTAGAATTTAGCTAGTGAAATGTTGGTTAAGCATAGACTGGAACCCTTTTATAGTAATTCAACGAATTAAAATAATGAAACACCTAACAATTTATAATTTTGGATGAAACCTTAATTTAGAAGATCTCACTGAAGCCTGGATCCCACGGCTCCTCCGACCTAACACCCCAATTCCATACACATATGAACTCACACGACAAACTCCTCGAATCTAAGTCTGATGACCTATTGAAGACAGAGCCACCAACAGGTTAGGTAGCTTAAATAAGTAAGCTGTTTAATAACATTTGAAAATCTTTATTATGTCAAAATGTTCACGTACTTCCTCCTTACATTATTTCCTAATGATTAAGAAACCATTAACCATTTTTATATAATTAAACGCCAATAAATAATATAATAAAAAATTACAAAATAAAAAATATTAATTATAAAAAATTAAATATTAATGGTCAATACTCAATAAACCATCAATTTTTTTTATGATTTATTTTGTAAATCCAGTTCCTTATTACACTATGTCTAACGCTTGCGTTGGGCCCTAGAGTTTGCCTCGAGCTTGAATTAGCTCCTGATTCCAGAGTTTGCATGACTCTTGGCTAAATTCGAGGTTTGCTTAAAGACCGTCTTGGAGTTTAGAGTTTGAATGGTTTTCATAGTATATTTCGTTACAAGGGCCGAAAATGGGGTTTTGCCGGCCTTGAAACGATCAAGAGCAGGAAAAACATTTTTGGCCGAGTTACGAACTATATTTTTCATCACACTACACAATTCAATAAATTCTAAACAAGCGAATAAATATTTTTTTTCGTTCATAACAAACGAAACATAACCTCAACTAACTAACCGTAGGCCTAATGCTTGTGTTTCTGGTTGCTATGCAACCACTTCACATCAGCTAAGGCCTCCGAAACTAGAAAACTTTAAAAGTAGGTGACAACTACAGCTGATTCCAATAGAAAAGCACCATTTTCCCAAGTACGTCATATATCCTTCGTACAATAATACGTCATATATATTTGACAGTTGCTATCAGCTGAACTACCAACTGCGTCACCAATTTGTTATTTGTTGTTGTTTTGTCACCTACCTTGTTATATTCTAGATTATTTGTTATCGTTTCCATTACCGGCCTAGGCCGAGAAAAAAGGTGTTTCTTTTGTATAAGTGAGGGTCAAAAACCGGTGATATCGGTGTAGTGCGATCAAAATGTTGTTTTGATTGATTTTTGTACTTATTTTCAATACAGCTTCACCTAAAATCAGCCTCATTTCAAATAGTGACAAATAATTTGTAATCTATACAATGATTTATCCTCAAGTAAAAAGACGGAAAGATAAAAATACTTGACTAAAATTTCATAAACGGTTTGAGAATGTAGGAAATGTATTCTAATTGATGTCGTAAATAGGTACTAAATGATGATAATGTAAAACGAGTCGTTAAGGTGGAGTTTTAATGGCAATTTTATGACTCTAGATTAACTAATGACGCAGTACTCGTCGGTGTATCAGAAGATTATGTTTGAGAAGGTGAAAAAGAATAAACTTAGGATGAAAACAGGATTTAATAGGGCAATTATTTACAGAATTAATTATTGTTCAAAGTACATTAATAGGGGGAGCAGTTATTTAGGAACCACTTTTTTTACTTTTATTGAGGATATAATGACTGCTCCTCAATTAGCATCGTTACAAACATTGTTAAAGTTTTGCTAGAACGTTTGTTAAACAAAATTCTCTTTCTATTGTATTTTTTAGGTCAAGTAATTCATACGTTCTTGTTGTATCTTAGGCTACGGCCACACATGGCGACTTAGTCGCCGCAACACAAACGCCGCGACAAAGAAAAAAAAAGGGTGATACATTGAATATCGCGGGTCGCCTTGTGTGGCCACCTTCAATTGATTCAATGTATCACACTTTTTTTCTTTGTCGCGGCGTTTGTGTCGCGGCGACTAAGTCGCCATGTGTGGCCGTAGCCTTAATACTGGAGTGAATGGGTCAAGAAACAAACAAAAATAATCAATAAAAAACTGATCACTACATTAAAACGCTCAGAGAGAGTAACATTTTATGATAGGTAAAAAATATGATACAGTCTGGGAAAATAAGATAATCATTTATCTAATATAATTATAGATAAGTTACCTGTCATGAGTCTCATTACTCATTATTTTATTACTGCATAGTATTTGAAAACGTTTTCGATTAAAATATCAATAACATAGTTTAAATTGTGTAAGAATTAATAAATTATTGATTTTGAAAAAGGTTTGATGTAGCTTGAAATCCAATAGATTACTTTCTCAAAAATGTTTAAAGAGACAGATATTATTTACATAATAATATCAAAACTTTTTAAACTTTCTATCGTTCCAGTGCATACTGTGAGAAATTTTACAGCAGTTTCAAAAAGAAATGAGAATATATCAGAATAAATTAACCCTAAACTTATCGCATGATATCCAAGCCTAGTCCTAAAGGATACGAATTAGATGAGCCATTAGCTAATTACTTATGACGCCTGTGCACAAGCAGCATTTGACCTTATGGCATCCATCGGTAAATGACGTTTGGAATTAAGACATCCCTCAATGAATTTGTCAAAAAAAAAATTGGTGTTTTTGTCACTTTTCAACAGCGGTTCATTTTTACTACGCACAATAACCTTGGGAAGTAAACTTAAGTTTTTTTTTTTTTTTTTTTACAGTAGTAAAAATGAATAGAAAACATATAAAAGTATCTATTTTATAACTCTGTGTATGACATGTAAAATCGGAAATAAATATTGTTGGGAATATAAAAAGTACAATGGAATTAAATACGGTTTGTAAACTAAATGTAAGATAATTTTTACTTTTTATGAACCTTTAAAATCATAAGTGAGGTTTAAATATTGATGTACTAAATGGCCTTGTGTAATGGTAAATCTATAAAGTAGTTTAGAAAGTCTCTCCATCTTTATAAATTTTTAATGCATTTCCTCTGTGATTCCATATTTTTCCATTTCCCAGGTGAGCTCGACTGACAGGAAACCAACTAAGATGAGTCCTTAGTTCCCTCTCATGAGATTCAAATGCATTATTTATAAACCTTTAAAGGGTGTCACAAAAAACCGTGACTGGCTTTACATATTCATATTCTTGACATAAAAATAAATAAATTTTTTGATTTCGTCTTCGTTTAGGGGCTACTGTATTTGCTATTTGGTTTTTACACTAAATGATTTTTATTTCTGTAACGGATCATCAGATTAAGTTCATATTTGGCATGAACTTTTATCACATCAATGTTCATTTTCAGGATATTTTTAAACTTTAACAATTTTTGTCAAGATTTAAATAACAATGTTTACATTTTTTACTCTGATATCTTAAAACCAGTAAATTTTATCAAAATTTTACATGAGACAAAAAAGTTGACAAATTAAATTACCTAACTTATGACACCAAGTTTGTAAGGATCTGACAACAAGTAGCGGAGTTATTGCCATTTTCTGCATAAGCTATTTTAATAAGTTATTAAGGTTATTTTAATACAAAAATTTCAAATAACTCCGTGTTTTGACATCGGATCTTTACAAACTTGATATAAACGGTTATACAAATTAATTTTTCAATTTTTTGTCTCATGTAAATTTTTTTTTTAAATTAACAGTTTTGAGGTATTCCAGTTAAAAAAAAAAAATTCAATGGCCACCATTTAAAAATATAGATTGCAAAAAATAATTTTTTCCGGAAAATGCAACTTAGTGTGATACCTACAAGTTCATACAAAATATGGACTTGACGTAATGATTCACTACGGAAATAAAAATTCTTAAGTGTTAAAAACAAAATGTCGGACAGCTCTTAAACGAATCCAAAATAAAAACAAATTACTGAGCATTTTCGATTTCTTAATGTCTAGAATACGAATATGCATGGCCAATCACGTTTTTTGCGACACCCTTCTATTATATATAAGATAAGATTTAAGTGGATGTAACTTTATAAGCAAATACTATTCGTACAACTAACATATCACTTCATTCGAGTAAGCAAAGCGATAACCTCGTTCTCTTATAACCGTTTTCTAGGTCGTATTTCCTTTGAAAAGGATTAAATTTGCTTTGCCCGACAAATGTGTTGGCAAACAAACACAGTGTGATTTACGCGATCGGTGTAACATAGGTGGTGAGCGAACCAGAGGTGGGACTGTAGTGAATTAATTTTCCTCTTTCCTTCATAAGGACACTATTGTTTTAGGCACAAGGAGTGAAGGCAACGAAATGAACTATTCTTATACAAAATGGCTGAAAAGGATCTTCTTTGGTTTAACGTTTATGTTTCTTAAGATAATTATTCTTTGCTTGTGGTATTTTCCATATATTGAGGCTTGTAACGAATTAAAAAACTTCCAGAAAGAATATTATTTAAAACGTCATAATTCTAATTCAGAATCTATATTTAACACAAGGAGATAAAAAAAATCATCATTTTCTTCCCTTTTGTCTACAAACCAAGTACAAATTTTCACACAGTATTTCCTATAAATGCTTTGAATAGAAAAAGCAGATTTTTATGAGTTTAAAAATTGTTTATATTAGAAAATTATTATAATTATCGAATTTTTGTGACCAGTGACTAGGTAACCTTTGAGTTTACGTATAGCTCAACTTAATTTCCACAAATTCCTCAGGGACGAACATCAAACAAATTCCCATTCTCCATAGTTTTTAAGAAATTTACTCAAATCGAACTTTAAATTCACTAACACACCAGTTGATACAGAGGATAATGATGAGTATTTCAGCCATGATGCACAGCGCTCAAGATGAATTGTCTTGTCAGGCCAGTGACATTTTTACAGAGAGATTTCAATTGCTGTGAGGACTCTAAAGGTTGTGAAGAGAAAGCTTTCCAATTCCATAAGTTAAACCCACCAGGGTATCTAGCTTGTAGATTATTATGGTCAATTTTCACACTTGCCAAAATTTTCAAGTAAATTTTAATATTGTATGTCATAGACGTTTCTAAATAATTGTTATATGGAGTTGTGAATGTATTCTCTTCACGTAAGCTATGTGTATGTAAGTTTTTAGTGAACTGCACAGGGATATACGTGTTTTAGGTTGTTCCATTTTTAAAAAATTTGGACATATTTAAAATAGTCTAAGTTTTATTTTGTTTGTCATAATTTAGTTTTTACAATTACGTCAGTTACAGCAATATTGTAAATTTAATGGATCTCATAAATTTGTTTAAAATTATTTAATAGAATGTCTTTATTATTCTTATACAGGGTTAGGCAAAAGTCTGGACACCCCCAGTTAACTTTTTAACGCGTTGCAGTAGGAAAACCAAACTCGGCACATGTTTACAACATCAAAAACTGCACTTTTTCATCAACTACACAACTTTGCCCCTGCCCCCAAAATGGGGTATTTTGGGGGCAGCCCCAAATTTTCAAATGTAAACTCCTATCGAGTGACTCCTCATTTTAAACGGTTTATCAAGAGAAATTGAATGGCACAAACCGGATGTCGATATCTCATCTCTAACCAAAATGGCAGCCATTTCAAAATTTGAGATGGGCAAGCAAGTATAAGTCTGGACACCCCCAGTTAACTTTTTAACGCGTTGCAGTAGGAAAACCAAACTCGGCACATGTTTACAACATCAAAAACTGCACTTTTTCATCAACTACACAACTTTGCCCCTGCCCCCAAAATGGGGTATTTTGGGGGCAGCCCCAAATTTTCAAATGTAAACTCCTATCGAGTGACTCCTCATTTTAAACGGTTTATCAAGAGAAATTGAATGGCACAAACCGGATACCACTTACCACTTAACGCCGTTCAATTGATGTTTGAGAAAATTCTAACTACTTTGGTTAGGTTTTCTTTGCTTCTAATTGTTTAATTAATAGATTTTTCATGACAAGTGACTTAAGGTTACCTTTGAGTTGACGTATATCTCAACTGTTATTATATCATCTCTGAACCAATAACATCCTTGGCAATGTCTTTAACAATGTTTAGATGTAAAATAAAATCTGATGGATACTTATTTTCTCATAATCGACTTGTTTTGGCCGAGAGAATCTAGAGTTAGTGAAGAATAATGTCTTCTTCACTAAACAAATGTAAGTCCTGATGAACAAATAAATAAAAAAATTGCTTATAAATAAGGTTAATGTTGTTAACGATTATGCTAAATATTCAATACTTACTAGAAACTATTCTATAGGCCTATAAACTAATACGTCTGTACAAACTTTGAAAAGTTTACTAATCAGTAGTAAATTTTAAAATTTTAATTTAGTACGTAATTTAATAGTTCACAAAAAAGCCAATCTCTCGTGTATTATCCTTTGTGGTTTCTTGTACTCATGACCCACAAAAATTTTCACTGAATTTTGCGACATTATATGGGAGGCCAGTATTTTAGGGAAGTCCAGCATTAATTGCTCTAAAACCCCGCGGTTAAAGACATAAATCGTCCCAGCACATGATAAAAAGGACTTTTGGTGCCCCCTCCCCCCACGTGACCTGCTATGAGGGAAAATAAGATTTTTTATTTCAAAATAACTCACATAAAATATTTTAACTTAATATGTTAATGACCATTTCAATTGAAATATACTAATATATTCTATTTATATTGGCACTTCATTTATTTTCGTCTTTATCATTGGTATAATATTTCGCCCATCTCTCAATTCGCTCCTTTAAAACTCCTATTTCGGAGGAACGATGGCGTCGTCCTGTAATCCAGCTACTTGGAGGTCACAAATTGTGGATAGTTATAAGCGATGGCATGTGGATGCGATATTCCCTGGTGGGGATTAACGTCCGTACTGATGAATGTTTAACTTGAGGAATTTGTGTCCTTCAGGTGAACATCCATAAAGGCAATCCTCATAATTAGACCCAATCCGTATTTACCTCATATTTATTTGACCTCATATTTATGAGGTTGAATTTGTGTTCGGAATTTTCTAAAGGTCCCTAGATACCATTGGCTGTTGGGCTATTAATCAACAGTCCTGTCTAATTAGAATGTCGGCCTCAGTAACAAGACTACAAGATCGCGCCACAATCATCCTACACTCATCTCTCATTCATATTGAGGTTAAATACCCACTACGAGAGGTCGCTGTCTCAAAATAGTGATATAGTGAAATAATAATAATAGGCAAACAAAATACTTGTCCTCATAATGATACGATGAAAGCGCGGTTAAAAATAAATAGTAATGTGATAACTCACTATTTAATTTAAGAGTTTAAATGTTATTTTCACTAAATTTAATCTTAATTACAACTGCGTTTACCCGAACCTTTCAAGGGCTATAGGACTTAACTCTAAAACCGCTTTTAAAGAAATCTAATACGCATCACCACTACGCATCACTCTCTTTAATTATTTGACACTTCATCTTGTTTGTAAAGATCGGTTCGTTGTTACTGGGAATGTATCGTTTCAACCATGTACGTTAGACATTTTTTATATTAAAATTATGACAAATATAATGTACTAGCTCGCCCGGCATGCTTTGCAATGACAACTTGAGAAAAAATTCGTTCGCTGTACATTCTATGTACAATTTTCAGTGCATGTACAATACAATTTTTCTCAGTAGACATTAGAAGTTATTTTCTTTGTATATAATCAATTAGTTGGTTAACGTCTGTCTATATGTTATTTTTAATATTAATCCTTGATATAGTTGAAGCTATTTAAGTAGTGTGAAATTGTTGGTGCTGGCCCAGTTCAAGGTCACCTGAGGGATGACGTCATCGAGGTCAATGACCTCACCGATGACGTCATCGATGACGTCATCGATTGCGTCATCGATGACGTCATCACTAATAACGTCACTTCGATGACGTCACACCCATGACGTCACAGAAATGACGTGCTGATGACGTCATCACCCCTTACGTCATCAAAATGCCGTCACCGACGCCACTAAGGTCAAGGTCACGCCGAAACTTAAAATTTTTTAGCACTTTTGCCGTTTCTCGCACTACGCTCCGAGTTTCAGCCCAAGTCCCCGTGACCTTGACCACTTGGAGCGAATTTTCGACGAGAAACGGCAAAAGTGCCAAATTAAACTCGAGTTTCTGACATGACTCTGCCTAAATGGGCAATCGGTTATCCCTCAGGTGACCTTGAACCAGCACAACACCAACAATTTCATATTACTGTGACCTTGAAAACCTAACAACGGAGCGCCGACACCGATGCGCACCCCACGACAGCCACCGAGTGACTGACTGTCAGGCTCTGTGTACTCTAGGTATATCGGCTTGAGAGACTAAGACTCTAAACTGTCAGGAATGGGAGTAACTAACTGAATTTTGCAAGGAAAAGTCATTTCATCCAATATTTTAAACAAATCTTCATCAGTAAAACTTACATTAGTCTGTTTGGTATAAAACTTAGGGTGTCCGCGCAACAGTTTGCGCCACTTAGCTAAAGTCGAAACCCTCTTAACTTTGAGTGGTGGACAGTGAGCAACTAATAAAGTCTTAACACGGCTAAGTTTCTTACCTAAAGCGTCCCGCGACATGGCTTCTCCTCACAAAAGTCCGCACAATACTGAGAGACCGCTTGTAGCGCATGAGTCAAGGGAAAAGAGGTGGGGGAAACAGCAGGAGTGGGGGAAGGTCACAGTGGTGGGGGAAGGTGAGGTTGTACGCTGGAGTATCGCATCACTTCACCATGAGCTGTCCTACAGTCAACACACTGTTCTCTTGGCCCGAGTTGGCACTAGAAGAAACATTTCTGTACAGCTTAGGCTGTGAGAGCCGAGGAAGCAAAGTCAAAGTGGAAATTGTGTTAAACTCCAAGATGAAGAGTCTCCTAAATAAACTAATTGTATCCCTGCAATCCCCTATAACTTTAGAGAAATACCACTTTATAAAGCGACACCTTATCCTTTGGCAAAACGAAGTGGAAATGGAAAAGATTACAGTAAAATTAATTTAACTTAAAATTTGGACTGGACACTCATGGCGATACCACGTGGCGTGCAAACGCCACCCTAAACATTACAAGTTAGGTTATTGAGCACCTCTGGTACGATAACCGACGTGCTAGAGTTAAAGTGTGATGACCTCGAGTCAAAACACTGAAATACTACAAGTCGATATCGTCCCAGAGTTAAAGTGTAGTGACCTACATTCAGAACTTGTAAAATTACTTACACATAGAGAGCTAGAGAACAGCGAGACGCACCGCATGGAAGCCGGAGACATACTGGCGAAGCGGTGTTGTGCAGCCTAGGGACCCAGTTGTGGTGGGGGTATAGCCAACACTTAGAGTACAAGTGTTGTGGGTGACCTTGACCCACTTAACCTACCTGACCCCCCCCCCCCCCCGCGAGCCCCCCCCCCCCCCCGCGAGCCCCCCCCCCCGCGAGCCCCCCCCCCACCCCCACCCCCTCCCCCACCCCTGATATCCTGGGCGTGGCAGCCCCGGTGGGGATATAAGGGGGCCTGGCCAGAGCCGGCTCGCAGTCCGCTCCCGCGCGTTGAACGTGAACGATCGGGACGGACCGCCATAGGCATCACTAAACACTGAATGGCGCCTTCAGTGTTTAGCGAAGTCTACTCTAACTTTAAGACTTGTATTAGTTGTAAGATATTGCGCTTGCGTTTTGGGTATTGCGAATTGTTTTATATGAGAGTGTTTTACTTGTACCCTATGTCTCCTGTGTGTCTTTTATCCTTTGTGTCTTGTTTGTCATATGTGTTTAATGTGTATGTGCTTGTTCCAGCATTGACTACGTTGAGCTCAATTGTGTGTTGTAAGTGTGTTATATTTTTCTAAAGTGTATACGCTTGTTTTAGCAATTCCCCTGAGCTTTTTTAATGCTCAAAGTAAATTGTAAAGACAGGGAACGGGAGTAGGCCCCCGTGTAAAAGCATTTTATACCAACGTTAGCATGGGTCCTCTCAGGCATGCAACATTGCGGCTGGGTTGGGAACCGGTCCGTTTGTACGCTGGCATGCAGACCACAGCTGTGGCCAATTTGCGGCGGCCTCTGCACTCGGACCGAGGACGTAAGCCACTAGGGCTGTCCTCAACCTCTTGTTTCCCTTCTGGAAACTCAAAATTATGTAAATGAAAGTTTGATAGTTACTTGTGTTTTTGCCCCCAAGGCCCCCGAACATTCGTGGTTCGCCATGGATGTACGGGGGCCGAAATTTTTTAATGTCCGTGTGGCCTTGACCCACAAAGATTTATAAAAATTTACTGCATTGATAAAGTTAAATATTAAAGATAGGGTACGGGAGTAGACCCCCGTGTAAAGCAATTTTAAACCAATGTTAGCATGGGTCCTCTCAGGCATGCAATATTGCGGCTGGGTTGGGAACCGGTCCGTTTGTACGCTGGCATGCAGACCACAGCTGTGGCCAATTTGCGGCAGCCTCTGCACTCGGACCGAGGACGTAAGCCACTAGGGCTGTCCTCAACCTCTCTCAAAATTAAGTAAATGTTTTGTTAGCTATTGAAAAGACAATGCAGTAAATGTTTACAAGTCTTGCGTGGCGAAGGGAACACGACATTGGATGTTGCCTTGTTGTCATAGTTGGGTCTCTTCGGAGACTACAGCGATGAGGGGTGTTTCCCCACACCCCCTCATAGGGGGTGTGGGGCTTAATTTTTTTAAAGTTTTTCTGTGACCTTGACCTAAATATATAAAAGTTTTCAAATTCTTTAACAGTCAGGTCTTATTAATACGGTAAATATATTAAGGTCTTTTAAAAAAATGTACAAGTCAGGTATAAGTAACACACAAGTTTTGAGTCGTCCATAAGTGTGTCTTTTGGAGGCTTCAGCGATGGTAACATAAATGCCCTAAGTGAGGCTTATTTTTTTTAATTGAACCCCCCCCCCCGACAAAAAGTGCCAACCCCCCCCCACCCCCTCCCATTCCCCCACCCCCACCCCCACCCCCACCCCCACCCCCTCCCCCTCCCCCTCCCTCACCCCCACCCTTGATATCCTGGGCGTGGCAGCCCCGGTGGGGATATAAGGCGGCCGGGCGGCATGCACTTCTCATTCCAGTCCAGGATCTAGTACCGACCGGTTCTCTCTCTCGCTCCTGAGATTTCAATCCTCTTTCATCAAGATGGGTCTTAAGCTGAAGAATTACCCACCAGCTTCATCAACCTCGGCCAACACGTCTCAGCCCTCATCGTCCTCCGCTCCGATCCTAGAATACCTCATGACATCACAGATTCTGAGCTTTCTGACGATGCCACCGCCGCCACCACCGCCACCGCAGCCTGCCTCGATGCCCAGCCTGTCACCATTGCCACCAACATTGGAAGAGGTTGGCGCACCTGCAGCATCGGAAGAGGTTGGCGCACCTGCGGCATCGTCAAAAAACCCCAGCGGACGAGTCCTGATAGCTTCTCCAGCACTCTCGCTGCTATCAGACTCAGGATCGGAGTCTGCGGTGTTCGAAGAGGCGTCAAGGTCGAGGATAACCCCCTACAGTCGCACGAAGAAAATCCTATCCTACACCAAATCCCAATGTCCCTCACCCATATCCCCCATGCCACCTACACCAACCAAACCACCCCGTAAATCAATCTTCTCCCCCGAACTCCCCACGATCGACCTAACCCGTTCACCTACCCCACCCAAAATTGTCTGCAGCCTACCTTCTGACCTACTTAAACCTTCACCTCCCACCCCCATTCCTTCTAGCCAGCCTAAACCTGACAAGCTCCAAAACACTCCAGTAAAGCGTCCAACACAAAAACGTAAGCGTGTTAAAGTCCCTGCTGGCAAGGGTAATAAATGCGATTACGTGTGGATGTCAAAAGACTTTGGGGTTCTTTGCTGTCAGAAGTTTGCTGTTTTAGATAAAGACCGTTGCCAAACGCACTTGAACAAAAATATCAATCTTCCGAGAGTAAGACCCTACAGTCTTAACAACATTAGGTCTAGAACATCCCAACCCAGACATCCCCACAGTCCGCAACCGCTTGATATTAGAAGACTTAAAGTGGATGAAAAATATTATTTTATTGCTCAAACTTATGGAGCTTTTGATGCCAAAGTAGAAATCATTGTAAAAGGTGATGGCCGCCTTCATACAATGAAAGTACCCGTTCGGATGGTACAAAGACAATTTTTCATCCATAAAAAAGGCTATCTAATACGAAGGGAAGGATGCCAATCTGTGTGGGAAATGGATTAGGATGTAGGCCTACCAAAAGAAATTCTAAATTGTTAGGTTGTGTTGGACGATATTTAAAAAAACAAAAAATTCTTTTTCCAAATTATTTTTCCAAATTTAGTCCTAACCCTCTTAAAGTAAGGGAGAGGGGTATTATACAAGTCAAGTAATAAAAAAAAATACTTGACTTGTATAATACTTTAACCTGGCGGTGATGTAAAGTCACTGGGACAATCTCAAACCGTGTCCTTGAGGGTGAAGACTAAGTTACAAAAATCTTTAACAAATAAAAACCTACCTCCAAACACTTGTAGCTTGCTACAAGTGTTTGGAGGTAAACATTTTTCAAAGTTCGAATGACCTTGACCCATATAAATTACAGTTTAAAGTAAAGTGCTAACCTTACAACTAATGTCGTGTATCACGTGATACCCCCACTCTAACGCTCTTAATAAGCTTGTATGAGCCGTTCATTTGCTTCAGTCTGTTTCTGTACTCCGTGGTAAACATGTCACGGTACAATTACAAAGGTGGTGACTTCTTGATAGATCAACACAATGCTTGGGAAGTGCTAAACCGTCGTAGAATGGAAGTTGAGTACTGTATAAGACGAGATGGTTCTACATTTTATTTATGTATTATAAACAACCAAACTTATAAGTATGAACACTGGACAAAAATTAATTATAACAACATAGATGAGCTGTTTGCTTGGGTTTTTGAGGTGTGTAAAGTTATTGAAGAAACCAAAATTATGGGTGTGCTAAAGGTATGTAAAACCGATAACCGCGAAGACTAAGGGAAATTTAGTGGAAGTCCTTTACCCCCCCCCCTATAACCCCCACCCCCTCCCACACCCCGCCCCCCACCACTACAAATAGGTATATATAGGAGTGGTAATCCACTGTCCGCTCATTCAGCTTGCAACCGTTAAGCCGAACGCCATGTCTTCAGCTTCTTCTAACTCCACCTCAGGTGTTGGGCCAATCCGATCGGGGCCTTCATCAAGGAGTCGTGTCCGGTTCTCCGGCTTTGGTCCTGTGAGGAAGGAGTTGCGAAGCAGCGGAGCCTCTCAACCAACCACATCGGACGCATCAACTCAGACATCACCAAGCATCATCGAGTGGTACAATGAAGTGATAGAGCAAAGGGACAGAATGCTAGAGAATACTCGCAGTGAGCTACTTCATATCCGGAGTAAATGGGAAAAACTAATTAGAAAGTGTGAAAGCCTGTTGGACAGTGATGATAGTGAGGATGAGAGTGGATAGGTGTGTGGGTAAAGACTTGGACTGGGACTTGTGTGTTTGTATGAATGTGTGCGTGAATGTGAAATACAGAGCGGGGGATAGATCACTCTGTGGCAATGGACTAACATGCCACTTAGTGATCTATCCCCCGTTCTGGTAATGTTTTCGGATGGCCTTGACCCACTTTACCAAGGCTAGCCAGTACCCCCACCACTGATAAGTGTATATATACGGGTATTGATGTGCAGTTTGGTTATTCTGCTTTGTACCGCTTAGCTGAATACTACACTTAAACATGGCTTCCAACTCTCGGGCTTCCTCTTTTTCAAGAAGGCGTGCTGCCAACGTCCTGCCTGCTACTCGTGGACCTGTTCGACCATTTCATAGCATAACTGTTGCTCGAGCAAACGCCTGCAAAGCTCCGATGCTACGGACCCTGCTGGAGGTGAGTCGAGACGGGCAAGGCTTGCTTAGTCCTGGTCAACGGCAGGAGCAAGAGAGGCGTATGGCATACTTTAAGCTGCAGGGTGTAGTTCCCAGCTTGAAGTTAGGCGACCCAAGAGTAGCAAGTGTCACCGAGGCGGCGGACTACATATCACACCTCCACACTGTTTTGGAAGTGAAGGACCAACAAATTCAAAACCTAAAAGAACAATTAAAACAATTCAACTTTAACCCGATGGAGTTTGTGGAAGCAGTGATGAGTGATAGTGATGATGAAGGAAGTGAATATATATTAGGTATGTAATGAAAGACTTGGACAGGGACATGTGTGTGTGTGTGTGTGTGTGTGTGTGTGTGTGTGTGTGTGTGTGTGTGTGTGTGTGTGTGTGTGTGTGTGTGTGTGTGTGTGTAGAATACAGAGCGGGGGATAGACTACTTTGCGGCAATGGACTAGCATGCTGCTTAGTGGTCTATCCCCCGCTCAAAGGGTACTTTTGAATGACCTTGACCCACTTTAAATGAAGGACAACCGGTTAACTGGTATAAAAGAGGGGGTCTGTACATCCCGACTTCATTCTGCTTTGGACCTTCCAGTGGAACGCTATAAAATGAGTGGATCACTGATCATTGGTAAGGAGTGGGAGTATGTAACCATAAACTATTTAAACTGTAGAGGGATGTTGAAGAAGGTGTATGATAATGTTAAAAGAATGGTTGTTGAAGAAGGTAGGGTAGTGATTGTAGCGTGGAAGAAGAAGCAGTATACAGGACAACAAGTGAGAGCAAGTGACTTTGGGGGGAATAGTGTGTTTCAAATTGGACGAGCGAACTTGGTTAATTTGGACATTGTGTTTTGGGACTTGGAAAGGTTAATTGAAAATAGTGGCAAACATGGGGAACTCTTAATTGTCAGGGAGGACAGAGTATATGACTAAGTGTAAAAGACTGGGGGGCTTATGTGTGTGTAAAGACTAGGACTTGTGTGGAATACAGAGCGGGGGATAGATCACTTTGCGGCAATGGACTAGCATGCTGCTTAGTGGTCTATCCCCCGCTCAAAGGGTATTATTGGATGGCCTTGACCCATATAAAGGTAGAGGGGGAATGGGTAATGGGAGGGGGAAATTGGTATATATGTAGGACTGATGAATAAAGCATTTAGTCAAGCATTTGTCTAGACACTATCAACAACAATGGAGAGCTTCAGTGTTGAGTTCATCCTCTTGGAAGAAGACATCAACGAAGTGGTGGAACTTATAGAGGATAAGACCAGGCAGGGCACATTGGAACTTGTGAATTGCGAACCGTTGGACAATGCCGCAATCGATAAGATTGCATATTTCATGATGCATTTGTATAACGAACAAACAACCAATATGGAGTTTGTGCAGTACCTTTATCAAAACCAAGTAAACGTGCGAGTGACAATTACTTGGTGGCAGTAATAATAAAGTGTAACATTTGGATGTGGACTTGGACTTGAGTGTGGTCTGCGGAATAGAGCGGGGGATAGATCACTTTGCGGCAATGGACTAGCATGCTGCTTAGTGATCTATCCCCCGCTCAAAGGGTATCTTTACGTGGCCTTGACCCACATACAATGTATAGTTGGTGGGGGTATAAAAAGGGCAAACCAATTGGATAGATACACCACTTTCATACCATGGCTCCACTTGACAACACCGTGTTCCATCGCGACAGAATTCTTTCAATTCTGGAGGTAATACCTGTAGAAGCTATAGAAGCAGAGGACCAACTACCTGCGGTTGACCAGGAAGAGGAGGAAGAAGAAATAATGAACATCAAGACGGACTCGGACGAAGCTGGTTTAACGGACAATGAAATGGACTTGCACGCCTACGAAACATTAGAGTCATCATCTGAGTCGGAAATTGAAGAAGAACAAGACACTCCTCATCGTCCAATGGATAGGGTGTTGGTAGCCAGAAGAATTATGTATTGTCATCGCTACCTATTTCGTGATGAGAATGATTCTGACTCTGATGGTGATGTTTCACCGTTGTAAAAAGTTTAAACAAAAAGTTAAAAAAAAGAATATGAGCGGGGGATAGAGCACTTTGTAGTAAATGATGCTGCTTAGTGCTCTATCCCCCGCTCAAAATAATAATTCCAAATGACCTTGACCCACATAAACTTGCTCAAACAGACGTCTTTGAAAAAACTTGTACAAATTATTGAATCTAGACCAAATATCATCAATTTATCAAGCCTACTGATAAATGTATTACAAACGGTTGTGTAAAGGCTAAATTTAGCACATGAGTGATAACCTGTTTCTATATGACGTCACTTTCCCCACCTATCTGCCTCGGATATAAAGGGTCCCGGTCGAGCACGCTGCTCATTATTGCGTGGACATTCACAGAGTGTGCATTCAAAGCCAAACTGTTTGAAATGGCTCTTTGCGACATTTGTGGGGAAATCTTTCAAGACGAAGATCTTTTCACCCTACACAGAGAATTACATGAAGACGAAGATAGAAAAGAAGATATTACCATAGATAAAATAGACTTAGACTCAATTGACCGGTTTTTTGAAGAGCACCAGAAGCAGACAGACTACTGGGACAGCTATCTACAGCAAATGCAAAGAAGAAGACCTAGTGTGATCCAATTTGCTGGTGCTGGACCATCTACTGCTAGAAGACCTTTTGAAGAAGAAAATTATATGCAAGAAGAAGAGGACACGGAAGAAGAGGACACTGAAGAAGAACTGGAAGATGTGAAACAACTGCGCACCACGGCCTTGCCAGGACGAGTTGTAACACATTTCAAAATTAATAATGTTCAATTGGAACTGGAAACATTTATAACCCAGGCTAAGGAACTTATTGGTCGAACCTTGAGGGAAGAACTACAAAGATTAAATTTTATTAAATTTGGAATGGTGTTAGAGGCTATGTTTAACAATACTGATGGTGAAACAGCATTGAGAGCGTTCATTACCAAAAACCGAACCCTTACCTCCACCTCCAACATCGATGATATTATTGAAGAATGCTTGGAAGAACTTATAACAAAACTTCAAGAACATGAAGGAAGAGGATCTGGATGGACTTTGTCATCAATTGAAGGTATGGATGTAAGGGTTCACAAACATGGATATGGTTTAAGGGGTAGTAGTTTTATCCCTTTACCAAAGAAAATTCAAAACACTAAATCGTGTAGGAATGTGCAAAATGAAGGTAATGAATGTTTCAAGTATGCAATGTTAACCAAGTATGTTAAAGATCATCCTGAAAGAGTTGGTAGAGAATATTACGAAAATGAACACCGCTACAACTTTCAAGGCCTCACCTACCCAGTTACATTGAAAGACATAGACAAATTTGAAAAGAAAAATCCTGGCGTTTCAGTGAATGTTTTTGGTCTGGATGATTCAAACAACGTTTATCCTTTGCGGGTAGTAAAGGTTGAGCAAAGAAACCACACGGATTTGCTATTGATAACTAAGGGTGAAATTTCCCATTATGTATGGATAAAGGACTTTGAAGCCTTAGTTGTAAAACAATTGACCAAAAGAGTAAATAGGATTACAGTTTGCAAGAGATGTTTCTGCTTTTCTTGGAAAGATTCACGACGTGGAGGATCGGACTGGTTGTTGGAACATAAAAGACTTTGCAACGAGAACTATGAAGTAAAGATAAGTCTTCCACCGCCTACTCGAGCTTCAATACAATTTAACAAGACAGTTCACCAATATCGAATTCCACTAGTGGTCTACGCAGATTTTGAATCAACGTTAGTACCACAGGAGCTGCCGGACGGTGAAGTGACTAGAAGAACAAAATATCAGCTGCATCAACCCAACAGTTTTTGTCTACTAGTTAAATCAACCTTGTCTGAAAACCAATTGCAAGACTATGGTTTAACATCCACTCCAATACTCTACCGTGGTGAAGAAGCCGCTAAGTATTTCGTAGACCTGTTGTATGACATTGCTGAAAAGGTACAACGCTTGTATGGTAATGTCGTACCTATGGAACCTTTGAATGAGAATCAACAAGAAGAATACAATATGACATCAAGATGTTATCTATGTGAGAAGAGCTTCAGTGAAGAAAATCCAAAAGTAAGAGATCACGAACACCTGACAGGTTTATACAGAGGAGCTGCTTGTAATTCATGCAATATAAATTACAAACTGCCCCACTTTATCCCTGTAGTGTTACACAATCTTAGCGGCTACGACTCCCACTTCATTATTCCAGAGTTAGGAAGAGATAATGGTAAAATTGATGTTCTTGCTACAACATTGGAAAAGTATATCAGTTTCTCAAAAACAGTAGGTAAAATTAAACTTCGCTTTGTAGACTCTTATAGATTTATGGCATCTAGTTTGAGCAGATTGTCTGAGAATCTACGAAGAGAAGACCTAAAAGAAACCAGCAAGATTGTACCTGAAGATAAATTGGACTTAGTATTACGTAAAGGAGTGTTCCCCTACGATTACATAACTTCTACAGAAAAATTTGAAGAAACCAGTCTACCACCGATTGAAGCCTTCAACAGCAAATTAAACGAAAGTGAAATCTCCGTTGAAGACTACAATCATGCTTGTAATGTTTGGAACCAACTAAACATTCAAACCTTAGGGGAATATTCTGACTTTTATATAAAATTGGACGTAACTCTGCTGTGCGATGTGATGGAAGAATTTCGAAACACCTGCTTCTCCGCCTATGGACTGGACCCTCTACACTCGTACACATCTCCAGGATTAGCATGGCAAGCTATGCTAAAGTCAACCAACTGTCGACTGGAACTTCTAACGGATATTGATATGGTGCTCATGATGGAATCTGGTGTACGGGGCGGTTTGACACAAGCTGTAACACGTCATGTCAAAGCCAACAACAAGTACATCCCCGGCTTCGACGAGCAACAACCATCGGTCTACCTTGGCTACTTTGACGCAAACAACCTTTATGGTTGGGCAATGTCAAATCCGCTTCCCTACGCTGACTTCAAATGGATCGACCCGGCCACCATCGGAGACATCTCACAGATTCCAAAGGATGGTCCAAAAGGCTATATTTTGGACTGTGACTTTGAATACCCGGAGCATCTTCATGACCATCACTACGACTTGCCTCTCCTAGCTAAGACTGAAGTTTCACCGACAGGAAGATGGCCAAAATTGATGATGACCTTGGGGAATAAAGATCGGTATGTGGCTCACTACTGGGTAGTTCAACAGGCTCTTGAATTGGGTCTACGTATAGTGAGAATTCATAGAGCAATTGAATTCACCCAGTCTTGTTGGTTGAAACCATATATTGATTCCAACACTACAAGAAGAGCTGCAGCGACAACAGCATTTGAAAAGGACTTCTATAAATTAATGAATAACGCCATCTTTGGGAAAACCTTGGAGAACAAGAGAAAACATAAAAATGTAAAATTAGTGAGTGATCCTAGGAAATTGGAAAAATTAGTGCAAAAACCAAATTTCGGAACATCCATGATTATAAACGAAAATCTAGTCGCTGTCAGTATGAAGAAAACAACAATAGTCATGGACCGTCCGTTATACATAGGTATGTCGATTTTGGACATAAGTAAAACCCTGATGTATGATTTCCATTATAACAAAATGGTTAAACACTACGGAAGGGAAAACATTGGAGTCGCATACATGGATACGGACGCGTTTATCTACTGGATAAAGACTTTGGACATGTATGAAGATCTAAGGACTTTTCCATACAAAGAAGATTTCGACTTTTCTGATTATCCGAAGAACCATCCAAATTTTAATGAAAGAAATAAAAAAGTAATTGGAAAATTCAAAGATGAAGCAAATGGAATGCCTTTAGAAGAAATAGTGGCGCTGATGGCGAAATTGTATTCATTTAAGATGTACCACGAGAACAACACACCGACAGTCAAGAAAGCAAAAGGAGTGAAGACATCTTATTTGAAAAAACACGTGACATTTGACCACTACAAGACTTGTTTGTTTGAAGATACTACAATATCAGCAACATTCAACAATATCCGAAGCTTCAAGCATCAAGTCTACAGTGTCACCGAAATTAAAAAAGCGCTATCAGCTCGAGATGATAAAAGGCACATTATGCCCGACAAAATCCACACTCTTCCTTTTGGCCACTACTCTCTAAACCCTATCAACTAGTAACCTATTCTTCGTCCTTCTACAACTTCGACCTTATTCCTTTCTCCTTCCGTAAAAAATTGGGGAACACGGCAAGTCAAACGCCGTGTTCCCCATTTTTTTACACAAGTTTGGGTGACCTTGACCTATATAAATGATGTGAATATTTAAGACAACATTCATTGTGATTATACAAGTGACACAACAAACATTGGAAACTACAATATGAAGGATTTGAAGCAACAAATTGTCAACGAACTTCATAAACCTGCAAGAAGAAAGTTTCCACGAAGAAATACTGTGATAAAAGGAATTAATGATTTATATCAAGCGGATTTAATCGAAATGATTCCTTATAGCAAACAAAATAAAGGATATAAATACATATTGACTGTTATTAACTGTTTTTCAAAAATGGCGGATGCTTTACCGCTAAAAGATAAAAGCGGCAAAAGCAATGGAAATAGCTATACAAAAAGACAAACATACTATTAAACATTTACAAACAGATGATGGAAAAGAATATTTTAATAAGGAATTTGCAAATTTAATGAAAAAAACACAATATAAACCATTACTCAACCAATTCAGAGGTAAAAGCCTCAATAATTGAAAGATTCAACAGAACTTTAAAAAGTGCAATGTATAAAATGTTTTCCAACAGAGGATCGCACATATGGATTGATATGCTACCAAAACTTATAAACGATTATAATAACAAATTTCATAGGACTATCGGGATGAAACCAAACCAAGTAACTAGTAAAAATGAAAACCTTGTATTAAAACGTATAAAAATGAATACTAAACCAAAAGTTGAAAAACTAAAACCTAAAAAATTTAACGTTGGTGATAAAGTGCGAATAAGTAAATATAAAGGTGTATTTAGTAAAAGATATCTGCCAAATTGGACCAATGAGGTCTTTACTGTATTCAAAGTACAACCTACAGTACCCGAGACATATATTTTAAAAGATAATAAAGGACAATTGCTTGAAGGAGGGTTTTATGGACATGAAATGTTAAAATCAACAGTAGGTGATGTATATTTAGTTGAAAAGGTGTTGCAACGGAAAAAAGATAAGGTTAAAGTACGATGGTTAGGATTTAATAAGACGGAAGATTCTTGGATACCTAAAAAGGATTTGATATAACGATAAAGAATCATTTTAGGTTGAACCATTACAAAGGATGGAGATAGTACCACAAAAAGAGAGTTTTACCATTAATAATATAGATGAACTCACAGTGGATAATTCAGAATTCAATAGTGGGAAACATGGCAATTTGTTACCAAACACCGTGCGCTGTCTGGTTACCGGACCTTCCAACTGTGGAAAAACTAATGTAGTATTCAATTTGATTACAAACCCTAAAGGATTACGTTTTAATAATTTATATGTATTTTCAAAATCACTACAACAACCAAAGTATCAATTATTGGAAAAAATACTGAATAATGTGCCTGAAGTTAAATACTTAAAATTTAATGCAAGCGAGAGTGTCATGCAACCACAAGAAGCTAAACCATTCTCTGTGTTCATATTTGATGATGTATCTTGTGAAAACCAACACAATAAGGAATTACTTCGCTATGGGTCGACATAACAACATAGATAGCATTTATATTGGCCAAACTTACAGCAAAATACCTAAACAACTCATTAGAGACAATGCAAACATGTTAATTGTATTTAAACAGGACGAAACCAACCTAAAACATATATATTTTGATCATGTAAATGCGGATATGACATTTGAACGATTTAAAGAGTTATGTGGAAAGGCTTGGGCTGAAAAGTATGGGTTCCTAACAATTATGAAGGAACAACCGCTAAAGAATGGTCGATACAGGATAGGATTTGATAAGTTTATATTAATACATTGAACATGGTATAAAACATTCATTGTTGTACAACACGTCTTGCTACAAACATGGTAAACCAAGAAAAATTAGTAAAAGAAATAAAATCACTTAGTGATTCTATTCGGGCTAAAAACAGAGCATTAAAACTAGGTATTAGCTAGAGGGAGAAATTCCTTGAATCTACTTTTAAACCTATTACTGAACCCTTGAAACAATTAAACAAAAAAGTCGCCAAACCTGTATTGGAAGGAGATGCGATTGCACCTATCACAAAGTTTGAAAGAGAAAGTGTAAAATATGAAGGTTTTAGTGATGAAGACCCGGAATCCTCTACATATAGTGGCTTTACCGGTGCAGAATCTGAAAGAGAGCTAGAATCGCCAGGATATAGTGAAAGGGGACCTGAAGACGCACCAACTGCTAGTGAAGAGGAAAAAAGAGAAGGACCGTCAAACATAAGCTTGTTGGGTGAAAACATTCATAACAAAGGACCTTTAGGAAGGAAATACATGGTAAAAATGTTACTCGGAACAATTCCTAATAAGAATTACCATAGTTATGGAGCGAGATTAACAGAAGATGGTTTAATGATAGGTAATAGCCCGTTAAACGTTGACGAACATGATAATATTGTTATTGGTGATCAAAGGTATAAGGGCACAAAAGGATTATTTGAATTATTATTTGAAAATAAGCCTTCAGTATCGTTAGTGAAAGAAAAAGACATGGAAGCATATAAAAAGATTTTGGAACAGACAAATGCATATAGGAGAAGGTATTTACCTGACCAACTTCCATTTAGATCTAAGTCTTTAAAATATAGAGAATTTGTATCCAAGTTAATACCAACTAGAAGACAAACAATGCCGTTAACACAAAGAAAACCTGTAAAACGAAGATTTATGGCATCCACTTTGGATGTAAGTGCTCAGGAAAGAAGAAAAAGAAGTAAGTCTGTTACGGGTACAGGTTTAATGAAGAAACTATATAACACAAATGTGATTTATTACAATAATATCAATAAATTGGTGGATAGAATGAAACTAATACATGAAGCTAAGGAAGCGGGTCATACTGGATTGGAAAATGAATGGGTGGCTTTAGTGGATGAACTCCGAAACCATGGGGTAATCTCATAAAAATGCGTTACTTCCTAGATTACTATTCAGTTGCACCATGAGTGTCGACAAGTTCGGACGGTATTCCTCAGATGGATTATATTATGCGAATAGTTTAAAAAGAAGTGCTGGTTTACCACAAACACCTGAAGGAGATTATGATATTAGTAATAAAAGGTTAAAAAACATAAAAGATCCTACAGACGAAAATGATGCAATAAATTTAAAAATATTAAAGGAAAAGATATCACCAACATTAAGACTACAAAATAACACATATGATGCAGAAGATCATAGAATTATCAACGTTGGTAAACCAAATCAAAACGGTGATGCAATAAACAAAGGTTATTTGTCATCTGAATTAAAAAATACGTTAAAATTCAATGGGAAAACGTATAGTGCTAACAATAAACGTATATCCAACGTAGATGACCCTAAAGATGCAAAAGACAGCGTAAATAGACGCTATTTACATTCCTTGATACCTGAAAAGACAAAAGATGGATTTTCTTTTTATAAATTTGTTATTAATGATATAGGTTATCCAAAAACTGAAAACGATGCTGTAAATCTAAAATATATTAAAGATCATTGTATCATACGTGATGTAGGGGTTATAGATTGTTTTAATAATTGTTTAGCAAATGTTAAAGATGGTTCGGCGCCATCAGATGGTGCAACAGTGGGTCAAATGATGGAAACCTTAAAACAAGAAACAACCTCTTTTGTAAAACAAGATCAAGTAGTATCGAAGCAAGGGGATGACTTTGTTCAAGGTAATGAAAAATTTAATTTATTAACATACAAAAATAATGCTTGGGATTGCATGGATAAAAAGTTATCAAATGTGTCATGGGGTCATGAGGATCATGATGCAGCTGCTTTATCACAAACCGTACATCTAGATCCAAATTTACACTTTGCAGTTTTTACATGTAATAATAACAATATTACAAAATTGAGAGCAGGAAGACACCCAAATGATGCTGCAACTGTAGGACAGACCATCACAACATCATTTAAGGATAGTAAAGTGTATACTTGTAATAATAAACGTATAACAGACCTTAAAGACCCTGAACATGTGGATAATGCCGTCACTGTTAATTTTCTTGTAAAAGTTTTAGGTAATGCGTTATTTGATTTACACAACCATTTTACATCGGATATTCTTCAAGGAAAAACGAGTCATAATACTTTTGCTGAATCGTCTAGAGGTGGTTGGATTAAAAGGGAAATTTTTAATAAATACTTTATTAACCCTAATACGCAAAAATTTAGATCATCAGATTGGGGTGATATTGATATTTAATATAAGATCACAATAAACGACTTTATTTATGTCCAACTCGTCATAGAGGTAACACATAAGTTGTACATTTTGATTATAAAAGGACAATAATGACGTTCCAGTACATCAGTCCATATCGTGACACTGTAAGGAAAGGAGGTGGGATCACGTCCACAGCTGTTTCTCTGTTAAATAAAGCTTTAAAACGACTTCCAGTAGGATCCATTGTATATAGAGCAATAGACGCATTACCATACGAATTCCATATACCGGGAGGTTATCAGTATTGCGGACCAGGAACTAAATTGAAAAAACGACTGGAAAGAGGCGATCCTGGCATAAATAAGTTAGATCAAGCTTGTAAAGAACACGATATCGCATATTCCACGTTTGCCGATTCAAAAAATAGGTCGATTGCAGACAGAAAGCTTGCGGACATAGCTTGGCAACGAGTAAAATCAAGTGACGCTAGCATAGCAGAAAAAGCAGCAGCTTTAGCAGTAACAGCAGGTATGAAGGCTAAAACAGCAGTAGGAGGTGGAAGAAGGAGGAGAAGAAGGGTAAAAAGGAAGTCCACAACAAGAAAACATGGAGGAAATATAAGAAGAAGACGAAGATCTACCAGAAAAGGCAGGAAGAAGCCCACCGTGTGGTCAATGGTAAAAAACGGGGCAGGTCTTTACCTAAGACCTTATCGTGCGTATTAAATGAAAGAAATCAATTGGTTATACCACATAAAGCGTTAACTAATGTTGAATTATTTAAATATATTTCCTGTTTAAAAATTCCATTTTTCCGCGGAGTATTCATGAGAGACAGTTTACCAAAGAAAATGTGGCAAAATGAGACTGGAATTGTAAATTTGGATAATACTGAAGGCCCTGGCACCCATTGGGTTTGTTATAAAAAAATAAATAACAATGTATATTATTTTGATAGTTTCGGTAATTTGCCACCACCAAAAGAACTTCAAAATTACTTTAAATCTGCTAAAAACATATATTATGACTATAAAAGAGAACAACCTGATAATACTTCAATATGCGGCCATTTATGTTTGGAATTTCTAGCTAAAAGTATCAGTCATTATTGAGATGTCTTCCTATACGGTATCATTAACAGGAAAATCGTCCACTTTACGAAGTATCCTGTTTCCAGCGTTACGCTTGCAAAAAGGAAGATTTTGGGAGGCGGCACTATTGGATTTTACAACTTAAAACTCTATTCCCAATGTTACGGAAGGTAAAAATAATGTATTGCATTATTATAAGGGAAAAGATACCAGTGGGAAATTTACAAACTTACAAGAGTGCAGGTTACCCACAGGTTCTTATGAAATTGATCATATAAATGAATTTTTGCAAACTAAAATGGGAAAAGACAATATAACATTAAAAGGTAATAATAATACAATGAAAGCTGAAATTACTTCCAAATATTATATAGATTTTACTCAACCAAACTCAATTGGTGATTTATTAGGATTTTCCAACGATGAGCCTGTTTTAGAACCAGATGTAACACATTCCGGTAAGAAAACAGTAACAATATTAAAAGTCAATAGTATAGACATAACTTGTAACATTATACAAGGAGCTTACAGGGATGGGGCTAACACCCATATCATACATACGTTTTACCCAAGTGTACCACCAGGATTTAAAATTGTTGAAAAGCCACAAAACCTGGTATATCTACCGTTGAACACCACTTTCATTTCAGACATCGTGTTGAGCGTGTTGGATCAAGACGGTAACTTGGTAGACTTCAGAGAAGAGCCTATTACGGTTAGATTACATTTAAAATCTACACTTTAATACAAAATCATGGGTTTAACATTTAAAAGCGAACAACCTACGGGAAACCGCATTAGTAGCTCTTCAGCTGTGGAGGAGTTAACACGTGAGAACATTCGTTTCTTAGAGAGAATTGGATTAAAATTAACCGATTATGGATATACTGGATATAGCGCAGGGTCCAACATTCGACGAAACACTATGGGAAAAAGAATATCACACCCACAACCCTTACACTTCATCGAAATTAAACAATAACGATGAAATTCGTATCCCCATACAAAATCAAGACATTTACACACTACCATGTGAAAGTTACTTGTATATTGAAGGAAAAGTTACTAAAAAGGATGGTAAGACTACTGGTACAAAGGTTCCATTTATAAATAATCCAAGGGCTTTCCTATTTGATGAAATTAGATACGAAATATCAGGTGTAACAGTTGATTCCACTAAAAAAGTAGGTATTGCAACAACTTTAAAGGGGTTAACATCTATATCACCTAATGAAACAAACTTACTACAACCTGCAGGATGGGTTTTACCTACAAATGACACAATCAGTCCAGATGCAAAGGGATATTTTGATTTTCATATTCCATTACGTTTGTTGCTTGGTTTTGCTGAAGACTATAGAAAAATAATATTAAATGTTAAACAAGAATTAGTTTTGTTGAGATCTTCAAACGATAAAGACATTATTAAAGCTGTAGACGGTACAACGGATGCAGACTTAGAATGGAAATTAACATTAGACAAAATTGTATGGAGAGTTCCACATGTTAAATTAGCTGACGAGCATAGGATGCTGCTATTAAGAAAGTTAAAGGCCGATCGTGATATTGTAATTCCTTTTAGAAGTTGGGAATTCCATGAACATCCCAGCTTGCCAACTACGGATCGTCACACTTGGACTGTTAAAACATCTAATTATGTGGAACGAGCCAGGTATATTATATTTGGTTTACAAACAGGTAGAAGGGACACCATCACCAAACATGCAGGCCAATTTGATCATTGTGACTTAAAAAATATTAAAGTTTATTTAAATTCACAATTTTTCCCATACGACAATTTAAATGTGTCATTCGCTAATAAAAAGTACAGCATATTGTACGATATGTATGCAAGATTCCAAAGTTCATATTACGGTAAAACAAATGCACCTTTACTATCACCAGAAAAATACTTAGATGGTTACCCTATAGTTGTAATCGATTGTTCTAAACAAAATGAATCTGTAAAATCAAGTGTAGATATAAAAATAGAAATGGAATTTAACGCAGCTATACCGGCTAATACAACTGCATACTGTTTAATTCTACATGATAAAATCGTAACATACACACCTTTAACTGGAATTGTTAAAAATGTATTGTAAATACCGGTTTTGTTCCATTCCGCGAGTATAAAAGCAGAGCGTACAGGCCGCTCCTCATCAGTTTGTTGCCTACTGTTGTATGGGTAGCATCGTATTCAATATGGCTTCTCCTAGTGGTACACCTGAAAATGTGGTAGATATTGAGAAGGAGATATCTGAGTTTATAGATCTTCAAGGTCACCAGGAAGGAGGTGAACAAAACGTTTGCGGACAACTTCACGCCAGTAATAATGTTGAAGAAAAAGGTAAAAGAAGAAAGAATATACAAAAGAGAAAAAGGGATATTGAAGATAATATTTCTCCAAACATATTGAGTGAGGTATTTTTGCGAATATTTTACCCAATCTCTTCCAGTTTGGACAAAAGTGTTTTAATCGGTGTTATGAAATCGACAGATTATTCCCCTACTGTAATTTTAACTCATGGACCCAAAATGATTTTGTTTACGGACAGTGCTTGGGAATCATTTATGAAACACTTGCATCTGCTAGAATGCTATTTAAGTAGTAACATGTTTGGAAGAAAGACAAGAGTAGGACTTTTAGATTCAAATGTGGAAATCGATATTATTAAACAACGTGGTGATCATCAGCTGAGGTTTAGAGACACAACAAGACATGATAACAAAATTCAACTTAATCGAGAGGAGTTTTTTATTTTAACTTGTGCGACTGAACCTATAACAAGATATTTGAGACAACTGGTGTTTTCAAGTTAGATTATTAAAGATTATCTGGAAGACACTTTGGATAAACAACCGGACGCACCTATATTATACGGACCTGTGGATACTTCTATATTTAATAGAGTTCCTCATGAAGTACAGATGTGGAGACAATTGGAAAAGTACGCTCAACTACATAAGAAATCAGTAAAACAGGAAGAAGAAGATGGAGGAGAAGAATCAAGTGTTAGTGATGAAAACGAAAACAAGGAAAATATAAAGATGGAAACTTAAATGACAATGGTTAGTTTTTAAAACAATAACCAACATTTTGTGGGGTTAGGCCTATTGGGGACGGTGCCCACGTTAAATATACACCAACGCGCCAACAACTGTACGGCCTGGTATAAAAGTAGTACCTACCGTGGTGTGGAAATCAGTTGACCTCCTGACTTCGTAATGAGCAGACGTGTGACCTTCAAAATGGACAAGGGAGAAGAAGAACAAGTAAATTCCAAGCCTGGTATTATTGAGTTTCAAGCGTTTCGTGGTAATGATGATAGGTTCATTATAAAAGAACTTGTGTTTTTGGACATGAATACAAGTGTTCCTTATTCGTTTTTATTTAAACCACCATGTTCTTATTCGTCTTTAACTAGTAAAGCCGCTACTACCAACAGATGGATTTCAAAACACTTCCATCATATCGATTGGTATGATGGTTTTACAAGTTACACGGACTTGTATCACATTATGCATCACTTTTCAGACAAGTTTACCAATATTTACACAAAGGGGCTGGAAAAGAAAAGATGGATCGAAGGATTTACTCATGTTCCGGTTAATGATGTGGAATTGGATAAGAATTATCAATACATGCTGGAAACCATATGTATTTGTACAAAAAGCCCAGAACATGATAAAGATAGACATTGCGCTTTGAAAAACGCCTATAAACTCGCCTCTTACCTTCAAAGTGGGGAAGTGGGTAGTGGTGGGGGTAACGGAGAGTATATAAGTGAGGAGCAGACCGGGACCTGGCATGAGTATTACTCGAGATTCCGAGACGACAACATCTCCGAGCAAGAAGACGATCTGTAACCTGACCATGGCATCTCACCAGTTCCTTCAGACTTTGGTCGAGCAGTTCAATGCTCATTCCAAGTCAACAATATTACCTGTGAAGAAGTGCTCTGAACTAAAAGATGAAAAGCACTACATAATCCACGCCATGAAGAAGATAGAGACTACAGTTGGGGAGGCCATCTGCTGCAGTCTCAGCGAGGCACCGTTTACTCCGGGGGATGAACCAAAGTTCCAGGTGTACTTGCCCAAGAGATTCGTCCATATTCTACAAAACGAGGACCTTCGCTCTATTCAACCCGGCTGTCTATACCTGGTGTCCCACGGCTGCACGGGTAGCAACTCTACAGAGTTGACCATCCACATCGCCGATAAGCAGCAGTGTTAGATTTAAGTTTTAATGTTGTACATATGTTATTGTAATGTTTTATAAATAAATAAATCATAAAAGACCAAAAAAAAAACATAAAAAATGCAACATATCAATATGTGAAGTTTGTCACATATTAATATGTTGCATTTTTTTTAAACTTCGCGGGTGACCTTGACCTTTGACATTTGCATTTCACAATTACCCCCACTACCGCGCTACAATTACACCCACTACCGCGCTACAATTGAGACCTGCTTGGATGCGAACACTGTCAGTCTGTTGCCAACTAGCGAACGATGAGCACCTTGTACGAGCTTTGCTTGCAACGAGTTATAACTCACAAAGATTTGTTCCCATCTTGTTTACAAGAAAATATCCCTGTAACAATAAAGCAGGATATCAAAGAGTACAAGAGAGAAAATAGAGGGTATTCGGAATACTCCTGGTATAAGTTCCAAGATGGGGAAAAGTTTTGTAGGCCTTGTGGTGATGCTGCCGTCAGAGACCTTCGACGATTCGTACAGGATGGCGGTATAAAACAGTTCGGATTTCTAGCACCGTTGTTTAGATTTGAAAACTACAAGGACACCTGCGCTATTTGTTCCATGCCATTGTATCGATGGAAAAAAATTCGAACAGTTTAAACAAACTTCTGTACCCCCACCACTTTCTACCCCCACCACTTCTTACCCCCACCACTTTTCCATGTACCTCCAAGCGCTGTGCCTTGTCTTCATTTTTACTCCAGCAGCCAACCTAGCAACATCAGGATGTCTCTGAACGTCAGTTGCGCAAGTTACGAGGAGGTGAGCATCAAGACTCAGCAGGAGCTAAATGACTTGTACAAGGAGTTGCAACTGATGGTGGCACGAGGCTACCGTATAAACGTGCAAGTTTACGCTTGCAATATACGGAACACCAGGCAGCCAAAGGAAGACCCTGGACACTCCTCGACAGCTTCCTCACCGACATCCATGAAGACCGAGCCGGACAACTTGGACTACTTCAGCTGACTAGCAGTTGTATTTCGTGTCCTAACCATTGTAGAATATGTTTATTTCTTCATTATATTAAAGAACTAAAAGAGCAAAAAACACCTATCTTGTTACTGACATATGAGCTCAGTAACACGATAGGTTTTTTTAAAACACAGTTTGAATGACCTTGAAACTTCCCCCTCCACTGCTTTGCTACCCCCCACCACTTGACTATTGGTGTACATGGCACATCGCAATTGGAAACCTCATTCCATCTTCAACAGCCAAACCGACAACATCAACAATGGCAAACCAACCAACAGATGAAAGATGTCCTCACGCATGCTGTGACTTCGTCCACGAGTTAGAGAAGAGGATGCAAGAGAGGGCGATAAGAAGAAAGCAGATCCACTCAGAAAATATTATGATAGTGAACGGCTATCTCTTATTGTTTGGACTTATTATGGTTGTACTGTTCATCCTGTACGGCATAGTTACATGTGTCGGCAAGGTTGCGGAAGAAAACGCTCGCCACAATCAGTTGGAAAGTTTCAATGTTACTTTGTAGGTTATCCTTTTTTTTTAAACTCCGTTTGGATGACCTTGAAACTTCCCCCACTACTTCACCAAGCCTCCCACCACTTCACCATGTTCCTGCATGAGCATCACATCAACCGTCATTCCTTGTCCGACAAGCAACCATGGCAGACAACACCATCAGCCAAGCTGACTCCACTACTGATGTCGGTACAAGTACGGGTTGGACACTGTCGATCGATAGTGTACACTATTTGGAAACGATTTGCGAACGGATGAAGGAAATACTGCGGGACAACCCTGGGATAGTAATACAAATGAATTTAAATTATGATTGGTCCCAAGTTAGAATGCAAGGGGACGATAACAACGGTCAACAATCTCCACAATATTCGCCGATGTCCCCGATCTACCCTTACGGCGAGTCTGACGTTGATGAAGATGAGGCTAATGAGGATGTGGGGGACAACGAGGCTGAAGAGGAGTAACCTTCATTCTTTTTTTTTTAAACCCAAATTGGATGACCTTGAGAATTCCCCCTCCACTATTTCCTTTTTTAAAACCCAAATTAAATGACCTTGAAAATACCCCCTCCACATACTTTTGGTTTACCCCCTCTACTTTTCAATACTGTTACCACAGTCTGTAGCTCACATCATTCCTTGCTTAGCTATCATGGCGGACATCACTCTTTCTCAAGTTGACTCCACTACGGATGAAGAATGGCCATTTTCCTGGAATGTTCATCTACAAGACTCGGCAGAAGTGGATATGTTGCATGAGAAATTGGTGTATGTATTAAACGAAAACCCCAACATTGAATGTAGAATGACTATGGATTTCGATGCGACAGGGGTCCACACTCAACCTTCCACTTCCAGCCAGCCTGAGCCTCAGCTTCAGCCAAAGAACTTTACACATCTTTACACTCCAATACGGCCGGAGGATGTGGTTATCAGCGAGGCGGACTCAACTACGAGTTATATTGAGCCAACAAATTGGAAGCTTGTTGTTGACACCTTACACAAGGTCGACTTAGTATGTGACAAATTAAAGGAATTGATGATGCAAGATCCTGGTCTTCGTTTTAAAATTGATTTGTTTTTCATCTGGGGAGCACCTGCGCGGGGTTCTTCGTCTGACAGCTCTCCAAGTACAACGGACGAGGAGGAGGACGACTAATTATCTTTTTTAAAACTCCGTTTGGATGGCCTTGACCTTTCCCCCTCCACTGAGTTTATTTAAAGTGCACTCTCACTGGTTGCAGCATCATTTCATCGCGCACCTTCACCACAGCAACATGGAGAGTCAACTCAACTACTGTTGCGAACAGAAATGTTTTTCATGGCCGAATGACATTGATGTGGTGGATGGTCTGGCGTGTAGAAAATGTGAAGCTTTTGGTCAATGCATGTGTAAGTGCAAGTCTTGGAAGAAGCCGAAACCAGAGTTGAAGACATTCCATGTGTACCAGATGATAGGGCATAAGTACACTTGTTGCCCTGAACGTTGCATTGAATTCACACTAAAACAGCTAACTGGCTGCAAATTGTGCAACAATCATTTTGCAGGTTTTTGCAAACATTATTTAGGAGCCTGTCAGTACAGATCAACTTGGCATACAGAAGCACTCACTATCAATGAAATCGCTATAGATACACAAGAGTAGTCTTTCTACTCTTTTCTTTTTTAAAACTCCATTTGAATGACCTTGACCTTTCCCCCTCCACTCACCTTAGTTTATATAAACCCCATTCCCACTGACCACAGCATCACTTCATCGTGCTCCCTCGTCAAAGCAGCATCAACTATGGAAAGTAAGCGCATCTCATGTTGCGAGCATAGGTGTTTGGAGATACAAGGCGTCACATATTGTGCAAAGAAGCGTTGGGAGGAAGAGACGGGGACAACCTATTGCTGTGAGGATAAGTGTTTCCTCTTACCAAAGTGGCAAGTGGATGGGCTGGCCTGCCGGCAATGTGAATGCTTCGGATGTTGCAGGTGTAGATGCAAGAACCAACAGCTGCCACCACCGGTACTACAAACTTTCAAAATCTACAAATCCAAATACTTTTATACTTGTTGTCCGCAGCGGTGTATTAAGTTTCACTTCTCCAATCTTACCAATTGTCGGAAGTGCTACGGACAACCTGATGGGTGGTGCACCTGTTTTCTGGACTCCTGCCGCTACAGATCGGATTGGTTTACAGATCCGTTAGAAATTGATGAAGTCGCCCAGGAAGCACAAGAGTAGTCTTTCTACTCTTTCACTTTTTTAAAACTCCGTTTGGATGACCTTGAGATTTCCCCCTCCACTTCCCCATATACCTAGAGTACACAGAGCCTGACAGTCAGTCACTCGGTGGCTGTCGTGGGGTGCGCATCGGTGTCGGCGCTCCGTTGTTAGGTTTTCAAGGTCACAGTAATATGAAATTGTTGGTGTTGTGCTGGTTCAAGGTCACCTGAGGGATAACCGATTGCCCATTTAGGCAGAGTCATGTCAGAAACTCGAGTTTAACTTGGCACTTTTGCCGTTTCTCGTCGAAAATTCGCTCCAAGTGGTCAAGGTCACGGGGACTCGGGCTGAAACTCGGAGCGTAGTGCGAGAAACGGCAAAAGTGCTAAAAAATTTTAAGTTTCGGCGTGACCTTGACCTTAGTGGCGTCGGTGACGTCATTTTGATGACGTAAGGGGTGATGACGTCATCAGCACGTCATTTCTGTGACGTCATGGGTGTGACGTCATCGAAGTGACGTCATTAGTGATGACGTCATCGATGACGTCATCGGTGAGGTCATTGACCTCGATGACGTCATCCCTCAGGTGACCTTGAACTGGGCCAGCACCAACAATTTCACACTACTTATTTAGGGTATGGAATTCAATTTTTGCCAAAGTAATGAAGTTAGAAATGTCAAAATTAGTTTGCATTTGTGTCTTAATCCACATAGTAGCTATTGTTCCCTAATAACTCAAGTAAATGTAAAACGGCTTTTAGACATCGAAATATACTTTATGTTTTTGGAACTCTTTGAGTCTTAACAACATGGACTTAAAGGCGTCTTAAGCATTTATAAACTTGAAAAATCTGAAATTTAAAACCTAAAGTGGTCCGGGATGAATGAATTGCAGTGACAACTAACTAACGCTTACCCTCCGTAGAAAGAATTAGGTAAAAAAGAAAAAACGGCCTCTAAGCAGCAATGGAAATTTTTATAAAAGTTATTGTTACTGAAGTGACTGAAAGTTAGTGACTGAATTTAACACTGTAACTATTTTTTTTAGGTTTTAAAACTTGATTTCTCATTGTGCTAGCCGTTGGATATTTTGATTAGAGAATATTTTATTAGAGTGTGAGTCAAGAGATAACTGTACCAAAAGCGTTTCCTAGAAACAATTTTCTGACATTAGAAAAATATTCATGGATTGTGTAAGTTAGAGTAATATTCTTTGAATATAATCAATTAGAATCAACATAAAGATAGAAAACGATAAACTTGTATTCGACTGTCAAGTAATAGAATAAAACAACTTTGCAGATTGGCGTTAACTGTAAACACCAAAGTAAGGGCCAAAGTCGATTGATATCTTGACAGCTTTTAAATCTCTTAAGCTTCAACTACAACGGATCTTCCAGGCAGTTTAAATAACTTCACTGAAACTAACAAATTACAAGAACTGCAGAGACTGAAACTGCCTTTGGAGTTTAATAAAGTTGATTAAATACCACTTTGTCAAACATTATAGCTGTACACAATTTGTTTAGCGAATTAACCCTCAGGAAATACACAAAGGTAGCACCTACTGTGAAACCTAGATCCGGGGTTATAATACATTTACTCGCCTACGGCTCGATGGGGGCTCCGCCCCCAAGCCCCCTTAGGGGTTGACCCGAATAAGTGGTTGTCTAAATTATTAAATTAATAAAAAGTCAAGTATGAAATAGGATAGTTCCACGGAAGAACTGGACAGCCGAGACAGTTACACCGGCTAATACACACTACTCAAATCAATAATAATAAAAAGCTTTGAATTTTCCTTTAGCTATTTTTTAAACCCCTTTGTAGTTATCCTATTTTAGTATAAAAATTAAGAGTTGTGAAATTATAATTACCTACGTAAATATTCTAGGTAGTATGCTGGACGCAGGGCTCCGCCCCCATTTCCCCTTAGGGGTTGTCCTAAATTCGTAAATTATTGAAAAGTAGAGTTGTAGCAGGTTAAGTCCACCTAAGAACTGCTCCGCAGACAGTAAGAAAACCGGCTAATACGAAGATCGCCTGTAGCTCGTTTTAAAACAACTTCCTAGTTCTCGTTAGTTCGTAAAACAATAGAAAATTGTGAAATTATAATCAACTAAGCAAATATTATAGGTATTATAGTGGATGGACCCCCAATACCATTAATTAGTCGCCCCTATTCTTTAATTGCTGTAAAAGTCTCGAGCACTGAACAGGCTAGTTGAGAGGCCTCCACCCCCATACCCCTCGTTGTGTTCGCCGAATTAGTTTGTAGCTTAGCAAGTCTCAAACATTCAAAATCTTCCCATAATATTTTAATTTAATATTGTTAATTTTGTTTGATACTCTAACTGTACTTATCAGGTTATGAGTGTAGGTTAATGTGTGGTTTCTATGTACTATATCTGAGTATTATTAATATGGATTATAAAAGCAACTATACTGTAAGAAACTAATCGTCAGGGGATGTAAAATAAATGAAAATGTAGAATGACTAAGCTAAATGAACTATTTTGCAGATCAATAAAAATACAAATAATTTCAGAAAAACCAAAAATAGAAAAATATGAACAAACGGTTTGGAACCCGCCAACGACTATTCACAAAAATACTGTTCGTAACAAAATAAAAATGTATATTATGAAATAATAATTTTAGAATAATTATTCTAGTTACTGCTCATGAATCCTGTTGAAGTTACAAGGATATTGTATAAGTTCAGTGAATTAAAAATTCGAACTTCAAACACAATTTAACTGTAGTTAGGCCTAGTAACAAGTTACAGAATATCAAATTTAGTAATAATAAAAGTTGCAAAACGGTCATAAAATAACAATTTGAGATACGACAAAAAGTCAAATGTTTATAAGTTAGATTTATGTTCCTCATTCGCAATATTCTATGTAACAGAGTAATTCATTCATATTGAACAGGTTAAATAAAAACACATAATACGAGTATTACCAGGCATTAATTATATTTTTTTTAGTTCAATATTTTTAAATTCTTAAAGTTCTAAACCTAGTAAATTTCCTTTAATATCACTGTCAAGCTAAGTTAATACAAAACTTCAACTTTCTTAATACAATATTACTATAATTACTGACAAAAGTATTTCAAATATTAGTTAATAATTGCAAATTTACCTCAAGTAGTTGGAGGCCCAAGTTTTAGGTCAGTAAGTAACAAACAATGTAAAACATCGCTAAGGAACAAACAATTCAAAACAATCAGTTGCCTAACAATCAATTGAAAAACAACCCGTTCCGCCTAACAGGCAAAATAAAAAATACATAATATTGGCATTCATCACAATTATTTTTTATGTGTGGTACTTTTATTGATATCGGCGCCGTACAAGATATGTGCATGTGCAATATTGAAGGAAGTAAATAAAATTACAGTCGTTATAAAAAATGTCTACATATGGTAAACCACCCACATAAATAAATAAGTTAACTTAAAACTGACTGCAGGGTAAAGGACCAACAAGACGTTAAAAGTAACACATAATATTAGCTGGCATTAATATTAATTATGAAATTTTAAGTTCAATTTTTTTTAGGGCGTTACACTTTTTCATACAATAAATTTAATTTTAATACTTAAGCTAAGTTAATAGAAAACTTCAAGCTTATCGGGAAGCAAAATGCAAAATTCAGCTACATGCAGCTAAACTATATGAAATGTTTCGCAGTGTGTCAATAAAAACCCTAGAAATTAGGTAAAGTTCCCTTCTTCGAGCTCTTTATATCGGCTTCAGTATATCTCAAACAAAGTTGTAGTAAAATGAAATATTCGCTATGTCTCAGATACTCTATAGCACTAACTGATATTGGAGCTATAGTGGTAAATCATAATAAGTTCACGTTTCTCTCTAAGAGGACTGGGTGATCCTAAAATTCCCGAAAAGTAATTATTCAAAAGTAAATTACATATTCACAAATCCCAACACGTCTTGTAAAGTTATAATTGAGACGTTTCAAACACGGGTATAGTTGAAAGAAATTATTTAAAAACGAGCGAGAACTAAACCTGGTAAGTAATCTACATTGCCGACACGATGTAATGCTTTAACATGGGATGTACTACGTTACCGACAAAACTAGATTTTTTACCTTTTTTATTGATTTAAAATTAAAAATTGCTGGTTTTTAGAATTTTTTCTGGATGTAAGTCATGTAAGCTAAGGGAATGCCAAATTTCAAGTCTCTACCTTGAACGGTTCCGTCCGAACTTTTATATACATCAGTGAGTTACACCTGCGGGAGTATATATGTTAGACTCGCCTGCGGCTCGATGGGGGCTCCGCCCCCATGCCCCCTCAGGGTTTTGCCCAGAAATTCGTTAATTGTTGTTTAAGTCGCATATAATGAACAGATTACATATGAATATAAGTGTTTGTAAATGAGCAAAATAGCAAAATAAATGAGTTTGTAAGTTTATTTATAACATAAATTAACTCCCACGACTGCAGAAGTAACATAAATTTGAACTTGTGCAACTAACTCAATCTAAGGAATGAAAATATATTCGCCTACGGCTCGTTTTCAGACACTCTTTCTCCAAACCTCCTTCCCTAATTCCCCCGAATTCTATAAAGGTTAATGGAGTTGTGAATAAATTTTGTATGTAGGTATTGTATAAGTATTTAGTTAAAATTATAAAATTCATATAAATAAATATATGAAAAAATTAAATGGATAAACTGCATAAAAATGTGCAGTAGATCATCGAAAACAATGAAAAATTCCTTTAAACCAAATAATTTAAAATCTTAACAAAGTGAATAAAACTTGCCAAAACCCCTTTTATTTACAAAAATACTATTTACTATTCAGTTACTATCCTTCAATTAGTTGTGTTGAAATTCCAGGGAATAACATAACGATCCAGTAATATTGAACATACAATGATAAATACATAATGTAATATTGGCATTCATTACAATTCCTTCATTTCAGTTTTTAATAATGTAAAACTTTAAATTTACCTAATTTCCTAAAAAATTACTGTCAAGGCAAATAAAAAAACTTCAAGTTTCTAAATACAATAATACAGTAGTTACTAACAAAAGTATGTTAAATAATGGTTAAAATATTAAAGTTACCATACACATCAAAGGACGTATGTTTTAGCCGTAGGACCAGGTCAGTAAATAACAATCAAAGTAAAACAATCAGTTGCTTGATATAGCAATTCGTTCCGACTCACTTTCAATAGAAGAATACGTGATATTGAAAATCATCATGATAATTTTTAAGTTTGATAATTTAATTGATATTGGTACTGTGCAAGATATGTCTATGTGCAAAGTTGAGGTTCTGAGTAAAATATTATAGTAGTTGTAAAATTACGTCTACATGGGATAAAATTCCCCACAAAAATAAATAAACATTTAATTATGTTTAATTGTGTGGACTGGGGGGCGAAAATTCATTGAACCAAACTTGTAGTAACTTGAAAGATGTTCGCGAAGATTGCCTCAGATGTTATAATTTGGCCGCTAGAGTAGAAAAAAAATAATGTCATATTTATTTTGGGTAAAAATGTTTGGTCGCTAAATTTTGAAATCAGATAGTTTTCTGGGGCAGGAAATAAAAAAGCTTTTTTATTTTAAATGAAAATACTGTACTGCCACCTTTTTAAACTAAACATTAATTTATTACGCACTAAAAGATAAATCAATTGTGTAATCTGCTATTTTAGTTAAAATTTTTGTTGAATTGTAAAATTTAAATTAGCATGCTATCAGGTAAAGTCAATGATGTACTTCCTAAAGCCGCGTCCGCATTGGCCGAACATGTTCGCCGAACAAAGTTCTTCCGAACTTTTGTTTGTTTGTTGCTAACCGTTTAGTATGTAAATCATATGGCCGGTTAATTGTTCGTTAATAATGTTTGTTGATTTTTGTGTTCGCCGAACAAGTTCGCCACGAATGTTCGGCCAGTGCGGACGCGGCTTAATGAGTTCGTTAGAAATTAAGTGCCATCCCAAATAAAGAACCAATTTTTGGGAGGACTATCGTGCAAATATGATACTGTCTTACAGGGTGTCCCATACCAACCTGGCACCTCTTTTAAAATAAAAAAATAAAAAAAACAAATTGTGCCGTTGTAGGTAAACACATTTTGCTCTGTTGATTGACACTGATTTCAATACAGAGGGGACCAGACGTAATTTTGAAGCAACTTTAAAATTTAATATTTTAAACCCTAATCATACTGATTTAGAATAATAAATAGCATGACATTATTTTTTTTTAACTGGGGAAAATTTAACATATATTATATCTGAACATTTTACATATAACAGAACTTACCAAACATGTAAATGTCTATATAATATACCATCATAAAACATCAATTATCACGTGATTAGTTTTACTAAACATTTAAATACATGTTCATTAATCTCCGTCATGTTGTAAATTTAATAAAAAAACTTTTTGGACCAAACTGACAATTTTTGTTGGAAACGTATTTAAAAGAGTCTAAGACATTTTTGTGCCGAGACATTTTTGCTTAACCTAAAATGCTCAGAGAAGAATGAGGAAAATCTAAATTTTAACCTCAAATATTCAATAAACTGCTAAAATTACGCGTACATGATCAAATTGTAAAGTTTTCTTAAAAACCGTGTAAAACTAAAAAAAATTATTTAAAGTGAGAGTTAGTATTTGACATCAGTGACTTCCGGTCTGGAGAGGTAATTTCAGATACACCCTGTACATTGAAATTACTCTCGGTGGATAGACCGCTTTACCTATAAAGGCACAATTGGTTAATGTTATAAAATTTCTTAAAAAGAGTGTTTCGGTAATCCGCGACTCCCAGTATGTTGGCAATTTTCTCAATAATACAGGTCGGTAAGTTTAGTTCTCGCTTGGGAATCACTCTGTAGTAAGTAATATATAGGAGATCTACATTACCGACTTTTGACGAATTTCTGATACCCCGATGAGTGAGTCAGTCAGTTACACATTCGGGAGTATATAATTTAGACTGGCCTACGGCTCAATGGGGGCTCCGCCCCCATGCCCCCTTAGGGGATGCCTCGAATTCGTAAAATAACAAAAAGACTCATGTAGGCTAGACTCAAGACGGCTAGTTCCACCGAAGTACTAGGCAGCCGAGACAGTAACAACACCGGCAAATACACACCACTCAAATTAATAATGATAAAAAACTTTTAATGTTCCTATTGCTATACTTTACAGCTTCTTCGTAGTTAACCTTAATTAGTAGAAGAATGTAGTTAGTATTTAACTAATCCTAAAACATTTAAGATCTTTCCATTAAATTTAACGATGAAATTGTTAATTTTGGTTGATACTCTTAACTATTTTTATCAGGACATGTGTGTGCCTTCTGGGAACTACATCAGAGTATTTTTATTATTATGTTTTTAAAAAGCAACTATACAGTAGTAAAAGATTCGTTGGGGAATATTCATTACTTCATCCTCCTAGCGCATAAAAGTATGATATAAATAAACATAATAAAATAGATTAAAAAGCAAAATTAATATACTTAATAAAACTAAACAGTATACATATTGAAGATATTCTGGGAAGAACAGATGGTTTTCAATCAAATGTGTTGTAATTGTGGTGTTGCAAAAAAAAATAATTGTTATTTTTCCTAAGATATAATTTGGGATAAGATGTTTTTAAAGGTGTTGTTTTTGGGGAAGAGAAGTTTTTATTCAAAGAATAATATAGACAAGTTGTAGTTGTAGGTGTTTGTTATATTAGTAGTCAAAGTGACAATGTTTCTCTGTTAGTTAGCCAGCGCTTAGGGTTGCAAAAAAATGCCAAAAAACGCCCCCATGCCCCCTTAGGAGTTGCCCCCTAATTTGAATTAATAAAAAGTCAACGTTGAAATAGTTTAGTTCCACACAAGATCTGAACAGCCAAGACAGTAACAAAACCATCTAATACTCTAAATTCACAACCAATAGCAAAAAAAGCTTTAATAATCTCCTATTAGTAGGTTTTAATACCCCTCCTTAGTAAATAGTTAAAAAAATTGATCTGTGAAATAAATATTATTTATGTAAACATTCTAGGTGTTATGCTTGATGGAGGGTCCAACCCAATAATTGGTCCCCAATTCCGTAAATTACTGTCAAAACCTCATACAAAGAACAGGCTAGTTGAGGGCTCAACTCCAACGACAGTAACAGAAGCCGCCAATACACACTACTCACAATAAATAATAATAAGCTTTGAAATTTGCTCACGGCTCATGGTATAATCCCACTCCCTAGTTCCCCTTAGTTGGTTAAAAAATATAATGGAGTTGTGAAATATTAATGAATATGTAAAGAATCATGCTCAAAAGTTGTTGTGTACAAATTAGGAGATACGATTATGATTGCACATTACTGAGGTAATAGCTGTATTCTGAGAAGATAAAAGTGGAAAGAAATTATAAGTTTATACAGAGGATCGTTGTATGTAATAGAAGAAAAAAGGGACAAACTCAAGATATTTTAAATTTAAAAAAATATGGTATAGCCTAAGATGCTTCAGTTCCGCCATGGGGTGGCCAAGAAACGCAGGAATCATATATGTACCATATAGAGAAACGATAACAATTTTATCATTCAAAATCAGCAATTATTAATTTAACAATTTTAAATGTTATATATATATATATATATATATATATATATATATATATATCTCAGTTCAGAAAATTAATAAAAATAGAGCCCTAGTAGTATGTAATAGATCACAGGGTATTAGGTACTATAATCATGAAGTCTTAAAGTCTTTATATAAGCTTAAAATGAAGAAAGTGGCAACTTAAGCGCCATAAAATCGGCGTACATTATGCATTTTCAACCAATGGTAGTAAAAAAATCCAATTGTGAAATAATAGCCAAAAAAGGATTATTGGTTAAATTAAAATATACTGAAAGAGTTACAATAATTGATAAGCATAGAATAGTTTTCAATTACAACAATAATAGGGTTAATCGAGACTTTAGGTGAGAGCACTGCATTGAGGAAGTTTGACAAAGTGGCAGCGAGAAAAATTACTATTGAGTTTAATTCAATTGGTTATTATAATATTTCTCAGCCTGATGGGTCATAAGATATGTAGATGGTCTTCAAAAAACGTCGGACGTAGGTAAACGTTAGCGAAGGTAAGAATGGAAAGTTCAATCGTTCTATAACTTAATATGTTCGATTATTTCCTAAACTAAAATCTAAGCCTGATTGGACAGCAGCAAATAGGTCAAAGACCGGATGTCAAACGTTTTGGGACACTTTCAACTCTCCAAAGTAAAACTGCACCAGAACTATCAACTGAAGCGCTATATTCAATCTGGTGATTCATATAGAGAGACAGCATAAAAATAGTAAAAATTTAAGTTATAATTACTGTATTAGGTAATTTTTTGTGAACACAGCAATCGGAGGGAAATCCATACGCAAACAAACATGCGCCAAATTGAAAATAATTATCGGGAAGAGGTGTAGTTAAAAGATATCATTTAAATACAAGCGAGAACTAAGCGACTATAATAGCGCTCCAAGCGACATCTTTAAGAACCAACGTACTTCCTAACCAACACCTCGTCATTTAGATTTTATATGATTTGAAAGTGAAAATTTGTAGTCTTTGGGCATTATCAAACTGTATAAATTATAACGAGTATTACCCTGGTGAAATAACCCGCTCTCAATGCATCGAAACACCGTCGTCTACTCTAAGCGTTCATGTTGGTATAGAATACAATATTTGAATCAAACACGGGTGTAGTTGAAAGAAATCATTTAAACACAAGCGAGAACTAAACCTGCAAAGTGATCTACGATACCACGCGGTGAAATACGCTGATACGGCTGAACTACGTTACCGACAAATCTATATTTTTTACCTTTTTTATAGTTTAAAAGTAAAAAAGTTGTAGTTTTATGATTTTCCCTTAATTTACACATCTCGAAGAATGTTCATGCCAAGTTTCAAGTCTATAGCTTAAACGGTCGCTTCAGGACATTAATATCATAAGTGAGTGAGTCAGTTACACATGGGGCTGTATGTATTATAGACTCGCCTGCGGCTCGATGGGGGCTCCGCCCCCATGCCCCCTCAGGGTTTTGCCCAGAAATTCGTTAATTGTTGTTTAAGTCGCATATAATGAACAGATTACATATGAATATAAGTGTTTGTAAATGAGCAAAATAGCAAAATAAATGAGTTTGTAAGTTTATTTATAACATAAATTAACTCCCACGACTGCAGAAGTAACCTAAATTTGAACTTGTGCAACTAACTCAATCTAAGGAATGAAAATATATTCGCCTACGGCTCGTTTTCAGACACTCTTTCTCCAAACCTCCTTCCCTAATTCCCCCGAATTCTATAAAGGTTAATGGAGTTGTGAATAAATTTTGTATGTAGGTATTGTATAAGTATTTAGTTAAAATTATAAAATTCATATAAATAAATATATGAAAAAATTAAATGGATAAACTGCATAAAAATGTGCAGTAGATCATCGAAAACAATGAAAAATTCCTTTAAACCAAATAATTTAAAATCTTAACAAAGTGAATAAAACTTGCCAAAACCCCTTTTATTTACAAAAATACTATTTACTATTCAGTTACTATCCTTCAATTAGTTGTGTTGAAATTCCAGGGAATAACATAACGATCCAGTAATATTGAACATACAATGATAAATACATAATGTAATATTGGCATTCATTACAATTCCTTCATTTCAGTTTTTAATAATGTAAAACTTTAAATTTACCTAATTTCCTAAAAAATTACTGTCAAGGCAAATAAAAAAACTTCAAGTTTCTAAATACAATAATACAGTAGTTACTAACAAAAGTATGTTAAATAATGGTTAAAATATTAAAGTTACCATACACATCAAAGGACGTATGTTTTAGCCGTAGGACCAGGTCAGTAAATAACAATCAAAGTAAAACAATCAGTTGCTTGATATAGCAATTCGTTCCGACTCACTTTCAATAGAAGAATACGTGATATTGAAAATCATCATGATAATTTTTAAGTTTGATAATTTAATTGATATTGGTACTGTGCAAGATATGTCTATGTGCAAAGTTGAGGTTCTGAGTAAAATATTATAGTAGTTGTAAAATTACGTCTACATGGGATAAAATTCCCCACAAAAATAAATAAACATTTAATTATGTTTAATTGTGTGGACTGGGGGGCGAAAATTCATTGAACCAAACTTGTAGTAACTTGAAAGATGTTCGCGAAGATTGCCTCAGATGTTATAATTTGGCCGCTAGAGTAGAAAAAAAATAATGTCATATTTATTTTGGGTAAAAATGTTTGGTCGCTAAATTTTGAAATCAGATAGTTTTCTGGGGCAGGAAATAAAAAAGCTTTTTTATTTTAAATGAAAATACTGTACTGCCACCTTTTTAAACTAAACATTAATTTATTACGCACTAAAAGATAAATCAATTGTGTAATCTGCTATTTTAGTTAAAATTTTTGTTGAATTGTAAAATTTAAATTAGCATGCTATCAGGTAAAGTCAATGATGTACTTCCTAAAGCCGCGTCCGCATTGGCCGAACATGTTCGCCGAACAAAGTTCTTCCGAACTTTTGTTTGTTTGTTGCTAACCGTTTAGTATGTAAATCATATGGCCGGTTAATTGTTCGTTAATAATGTTTGTTGATTTTTGTGTTCGCCGAACAAGTTCGCCACGAATGTTCGGCCAGTGCGGACGCGGCTTAATGAGTTCGTTAGAAATTAAGTGCCATCCCAAATAAAGAACCAATTTTTGGGAGGACTATCGTGCAAATATGATACTGTCTTACAGGGTGTCCCATACCAACCTGGCACCTCTTTTAAAATAAAAAAATAAAAAAAACAAATTGTGCCGTTGTAGGTAAACACATTTTGCTCTGTTGATTGACACTGATTTCAATACAGAGGGGACCAGACGTAATTTTGAAGCAACTTTAAAATTTAATATTTTAAACCCTAATCATACTGATTTAGAATAATAAATAGCATGACATTATTTTTTTTTAACTGGGGAAAATTTAACATATATTATATCTGAACATTTTACATATAACAGAGATTACCAAACATGTAAATGTCTATATAATATACCATCATAAAACATCAATTATCACGTGATTAGTTTTACTAAACATTTAAATACATGTTCATTAATCTCCGTCATGTTGTAAATTTAATAAAAAAACTTTTTGGACCAAACTGACAATTTTTGTTGGAAACGTATTTAAAAGAGTCTAAGACATTTTTGTGCCGAGACATTTTTGCTTAACCTAAAATGCTCAGAGAAGAATGAGGAAAATCTAAATTTTAACCTCAAATATTCAATAAACTGCTAAAATTACGCGTACATGATCAAATTGTAAAGTTTTCTTAAAAACCGTGTAAAACTAAAAAAAAATTATTTAAAGTGAGAGTTAGTATTTGACATCAGTGACTTCCGGTCTGGAGAGGTAATTTCAGATACACCCTGTACATTGAAATTACTCTCGGTGGATAGACCGCTTTACCTATAAAGGCACAATTGGTTAATGTTATAAAATTTCTTAAAAAGAGTGTTTCGGTAATCCGCGACTCCCAGTATGTTGGCAATTTTCTCAATAATACAGGTCGGTAAGTTTAGTTCTCGCTTGGGAATCACTCTGTAGTAAGTAATATATAGGAGATCTACATTACCGACTTTTGACGAATTTCTGATACCCCGATGAGTGAGTCAGTCAGTTACACATTCGGGAGTATATAATTTAGACTGGCCTACGGCTCAATGGGGGCTCCGCCCCCATGCCCCCTTAGGGGATGCCTCGAATTCGTAAAATAACAAAAAGACTCATGTAGGCTAGACTCAAGACGGCTAGTTCCACCGAAGTACTAGGCAGCCGAGACAGTAACAACACCGGCAAATACACACCACTCAAATTAATAATGATAAAAAACTTTTAATGTTCCTATTGCTATACTTTACAGCTTCTTCGTAGTTAACCTTAATTAGTAGAAGAATGTAGTTAGTATTTAACTAATCCTAAAACATTTAAGATCTTTCCATTAAATTTAACGATGAAATTGTTAATTTTGGTTGATACTCTTAACTATTTTTATCAGGACATGTGTGTGCCTTCTGGGAACTACATCAGAGTATTTTTATTATTATGTTTTTAAAAAGCAACTATACAGTAGTAAAAGATTCGTTGGGGAATATTCATTACTTCATCCTCCTAGCGCATAAAAGTATGATATAAATAAACATAATAAAATAGATTAAAAAGCAAAATTAATATACTTAATAAAACTAAACAGTATACATATTGAAGATATTCTGGGAAGAACAGATGGTTTTCAATCAAATGTGTTGTAATTGTGGTGTTGCAAAAAAAAATAATTGTTATTTTTCCTAAGATATAATTTGGGATAAGATGTTTTTAAAGGTGTTGTTTTTGGGGAAGAGAAGTTTTTATTCAAAGAATAATATAGACAAGTTGTAGTTGTAGGTGTTTGTTATATTAGTAGTCAAAGTGACAATGTTTCTCTGTTAGTTAGCCAGCGCTTAGGGTTGCAAAAAATGCCAAAAAAACGCCCCCATGCCCCCTTAGGAGTTGCCCCCTAATTTGAATTAATAAAAAGTCAACGTTGAAATAGTTTAGTTCCACACAAGATCTGAACAGCCAAGACCAAGACGGCTAGTTCCACCGAAGTACTAGGCAGCCGAGACAGTAACAACACCGGCAAATACACACCACTCAAATTAATAATGATAAAAAACTTTTAATGTTCCTATTGCTATACTTTACAGCTTCTTCGTAGTTAACCTTAATTAGTAGAAGAATGTAGTTAGTATTTAACTAATCCTAAAACATTTAAGATCTTTCCATTAAATTTAACGATGAAATTGTTAATTTTGGTTGATACTCTTAACTATTTTTATCAGGACATGTGTGTGCCTTCTGGGAACTACATCAGAGTATTTTTATTATTATGTTTTTAAAAAGCAACTATACAGTAGTAAAAGATTCGTTGGGGAATATTCATTACTTCATCCTCCTAGTGCATAAAAGTATGATATAAATAAACATAATAAAATAGATTAAAAAGCAAAATTAATATACTTAATAAAACTAAACAGTATACATATTGAAGATATTCATTCTGGGAAGAACAGATGGTTTTCAATCAAATGTGTTGTAATTGTGGTGTTGCAAAAAAAAATAATTGTTATTTTTCCTAAGATATAATTTGGGATAAGATGTTTTTAAAGGTGTTGTTTTTGGGGAAGAGAAGTTTTTATTCAAAGAATAATATAGACAAGTTGTAGTTGTAGGTGTTTGTTATATTAGTAGTCAAAGTGACAATGTTTCTCTGTTAGTTAGCCAGCGCTTAGGGTTGCAAAAAAATGCCAAAAAAACGCCCCCATGCCCCCTTAGGAGTTGCCCCCTAATTTGAATTAATAAAAAGTCAACGTTGAAATAGTTTAGTTCCACACAAGATCTGAACAGCCAAGACAGTAACAAAACCATCTAATACTCTAAATTCACAACCAATAGCAAAAAAAGCTTTAATAATCTCCTATTAGTAGGTTTTAATACCCCTCCTTAGTAAATAGTTAAAAAAATTGATCTGTGAAATAAATATTATTTATGTAAACATTCTAGGTGTTATGCTTGATGGAGGGTCCAACCCAATAATTGGTCCCCAATTCCGTAAATTACTGTCAAAACCTCATACAAAGAACAGGCTAGTTGAGGGCTCAACTCCAACGACAGTAACAGAAGCCGCCAATACACACTACTCACAATAAATAATAATAAGCTTTGAAATTTGCTCACGGCTCATGGTATAATCCCACTCCCTAGTTCCCCTTAGTTGGTTAAAAAATATAATGGAGTTGTGAAATATTAATGAATATGTAAAGAATCATGCTCAAAAGTTGTTGTGTACAAATTAGGAGATACGATTATGATTGCACATTACTGAGGTAATAGCTGTATTCTGAGAAGATAAAAGTGGAAAGAAATTATAAGTTTATACAGAGGATCGTTGTATGTAATAGAAGAAAAAAGGGACAAACTCAAGATATTTTAAATTTAAAAAAATATGGTATAGCCTAAGATGCTTCAGTTCCGCCATGGGGTGGCCAAGAAACGCAGGAATCATATATGTACCATATAGAGAAACGATAACAATTTTATCATTCAAAATCAGCAATTATTAATTTAACAATTTTAAATGTTATATATATATATATATATATATATATATATATATATATATATATATATATATATATCTCAGTTCAGAAAATTAATAAAAATAGAGCCCTAGTAGTATGTAATAGATCACAGGGTATTAGGTACTATAATCATGAAGTCTTAAAGTCTTTATATAAGCTTAAAATGAAGAAAGTGGCAACTTAAGCGCCATAAAATCGGCGTACATTATGCATTTTCAACCAATGGTAGTAAAAAAATCCAATTGTGAAATAATAGCCAAAAAAGGATTATTGGTTAAATTAAAATATACTGAAAGAGTTACAATAATTGATAAGCATAGAATAGTTTTCAATTACAACAATAATAGGGTTAATCGAGACTTTAGGTGAGAGCACTGCATTGAGGAAGTTTGACAAAGTGGCAGCGAGAAAAATTACTATTGAGTTTAATTCAATTGGTTATTATAATATTTCTCAGCCTGATGGGTCATAAGATATGTAGATGGTCTTCAAAAAACGTCGGACGTAGGTAAACGTTAGCGAAGGTAAGAATGGAAAGTTCAATCGTTCTATAACTTAATATGTTCGATTATTTCCTAAACTAAAATCTAAGCCTGATTGGACAGCAGCAAATAGGTCAAAGACCGGATGTCAAACGTTTTGGGACACTTTCAACTCTCCAAAGTAAAACTGCACCAGAACTATCAACTGAAGCGCTATATTCAATCTGGTGATTCATATAGAGAGACAGCATAAAAATAGTAAAAATTTAAGTTATAATTACTGTATTAGGTAATTTTTTGTGAACACAGCAATCGGAGGGAAATCCATACGCAAACAAACATGCGCCAAATTGAAAATAATTATCGGGAAGAGGTGTAGTTAAAAGATATCATTTAAATACAAGCGAGAACTAAGCGACTATAATAGCGCTCCAAGCGACATCTTTAAGAACCAACGTACTTCCTAACCAACACCTCGTCATTTAGATTTTATATGATTTGAAAGTGAAAATTTGTAGTCTTTGGGCATTATCAAACTGTATAAATTATAACGAGTATTACCCTGGTGAAATAACCCGCTCTCAATGCATCGAAACACCGTCGTCTACTCTAAGCGTTCATGTTGGTATAGAATACAATATTTGAATCAAACACGGGTGTAGTTGAAAGAAATCATTTAAACACAAGCGAGAACTAAACCTGCAAAGTGATCTACGATACCACGCGGTGAAATACGCTGATACGGCTGAACTACGTTACCGACAAATCTATATTTTTTACCTTTTTTATAGTTTAAAAGTAAAAAAGTTGTAGTTTTATGATTTTCCCTTAATTTACACATCTCGAAGAATGTTCATGCCAAGTTTCAAGTCTATAGCTTAAACGGTCGCTTCAGGACATTAATATCATAAGTGAGTGAGTCAGTTACACATGGGGCTGTATGTATTATAGACTCGCCTGCGGCTCGATGGGGGCTCCGCCCCCATGCCCCCTCAGGGTTTTGCCCAGAAATTCGTTAATTGTTGTTTAAGTCGCATATAATGAACAGATTACATATGAATATAAGTGTTTGTAAATGAGCAAAATAGCAAAATAAATGAGTTTGTAAGTTTATTTATAACATAAATTAACTCCCACGACTGCAGAAGTAACCTAAATTTGAACTTGTGCAACTAACTCAATCTAAGGAATGAAAATATATTCGCCTACGGCTCGTTTTCAGACACTCTTTCTCCAAACCTCCTTCCCTAATTCCCCCGAATTCTATAAAGGTTAATGGAGTTGTGAATAAATTTTGTATGTAGGTATTGTATAAGTATTTAGTTAAAATTATAAAATTCATATAAATAAATATATGAAAAAATTAAATGGATAAACTGCATAAAAATGTGCAGTAGATCATCGAAAACAATGAAAAATTCCTTTAAACCAAATAATTTAAAATCTTAACAAAGTGAATAAAACTTGCCAAAACCCCTTTTATTTACAAAAATACTATTTACTATTCAGTTACTATCCTTCAATTAGTTGTGTTGAAATTCCAGGGAATAACATAACGATCCAGTAATATTGAACATACAATGATAAATACATAATGTAATATTGGCATTCATTACAATTCCTTCATTTCAGTTTTTAATAATGTAAAACTTTAAATTTACCTAATTTCCTAAAAAATTACTGTCAAGGCAAATAAAAAAACTTCAAGTTTCTAAATACAATAATACAGTAGTTACTAACAAAAGTATGTTAAATAATGGTTAAAATATTAAAGTTACCATACACATCAAAGGACGTATGTTTTAGCCGTAGGACCAGGTCAGTAAATAACAATCAAAGTAAAACAATCAGTTGCTTGATATAGCAATTCGTTCCGACTCACTTTCAATAGAAGAATACGTGATATTGAAAATCATCATGATAATTTTTAAGTTTGATAATTTAATTGATATTGGTACTGTGCAAGATATGTCTATGTGCAAAGTTGAGGTTCTGAGTAAAATATTATAGTAGTTGTAAAATTACGTCTACATGGGATAAAATTCCCCACAAAAATAAATAAACATTTAATTATGTTTAATTGTGTGGACTGGGGGGCGAAAATTCATTGAACCAAACTTGTAGTAACTTGAAAGATGTTCGCGAAGATTGCCTCAGATGTTATAATTTGGCCGCTAGAGTAGAAAAAAAATAATGTCATATTTATTTTGGGTAAAAATGTTTGGTCGCTAAATTTTGAAATCAGATAGTTTTCTGGGGCAGGAAATAAAAAAGCTTTTTTATTTTAAATGAAAATACTGTACTGCCACCTTTTTAAACTAAACATTAATTTATTACGCACTAAAAGATAAATCAATTGTGTAATCTGCTATTTTAGTTAAAATTTTTGTTGAATTGTAAAATTTAAATTAGCATGCTATCAGGTAAAGTCAATGATGTACTTCCTAAAGCCGCGTCCGCATTGGCCGAACATGTTCGCCGAACAAAGTTCTTCCGAACTTTTGTTTGTTTGTTGCTAACCGTTTAGTATGTAAATCATATGGCCGGTTAATTGTTCGTTAATAATGTTTGTTGATTTTTGTGTTCGCCGAACAAGTTCGCCACGAATGTTCGGCCAGTGCGGGACGCGGCTTAATGAGTTCGTTAGAAATTAAGTGCCATCCCAAATAAAGAACCAATTTTTGGGAGGACTATCGTGCAAATATGATACTGTCTTACAGGGTGTCCCATACCAACCTGGCACCTCTTTTAAAATAAAAAAATAAAAAAAACAAATTGTGCCGTTGTAGGTAAACACATTTTGCTCTGTTGATTGACACTGATTTCAATACAGAGGGGACCAGACGTAATTTGAAGCAACTTTAAAATTTAATATTTTAAACCCTAATCATACTGATTTAGAATAATAAATAGCATGACATTATTTTTTTTTAACTGGGGAAAATTTAACATATATTATATCTGAACATTTTACATATAACAGAGATTACCAAACATGTAAATGTCTATATAATATACCATCATAAAACATCAATTATCACGTGATTAGTTTTACTAAACATTTAAATACATGTTCATTAATCTCCGTCATGTTGTAAATTTAATAAAAAAACTTTTTGGACCAAACTGACAATTTTTGTTGGAAACGTATTTAAAAGAGTCTAAGACATTTTTGTGCCGAGACATTTTTGCTTAACCTAAAATGCTCAGAGAAGAATGAGGAAAATCTAAATTTTAACCCTCAAATATTCAATAAACTGCTAAAATTACGCGTACATGATCAAATTGTAAAGTTTTCTTAAAAACCGTGTAAAACTAAAAAAAAATTATTTAAAGTGAGAGTTAGTATTTGACATCAGTGACTTCCGGTCTGGAGAGGTAATTTCAGATACACCCTGTACATTGAAATTACTCTCGGTGGATAGACCGCTTTACCTATAAAGGCACAATTGGTTAATGTTATAAAATTTCTTAAAAAGAGTGTTTCGGTAATCCGCGACTCCCAGTATGTTGGCAATTTTCTCAATAATACAGGTCGGTAAGTTTAGTTCTCGCTTGGGAATCACTCTGTAGTAAGTAATATATAGGAGATCTACATTACCGACTTTTGACGATTTCTGATACCCCGATGAGTGAGTCAGTCAGTTACACATTCGGGAGTATATAATTTAGACTGGCCTACGGCTCAATGGGGGCTCCGCCCCCATGCCCCCTTAGGGGATGCCTCGAATTCGTAAAATAACAAAAAGACTCATGTAGGCTAGACTCAAGACGGCTAGTTCCACCGAAGTACTAGGCAGCCGAGACAGTAACAACACCGGCAAATACACACCACTCAAATTAATAATGATAAAAAACTTTTAATGTTCCTATTGCTATACTTTACAGCTTCTTCGTAGTTAACCTTAATTAGTAGAAGAATGTAGTTAGTATTTAACTAATCCTAAAACATTTAAGATCTTTCCATTAAATTTAACGATGAAATTGTTAATTTTGTTGATACTCTTAACTATTTTTTATCAGGACATGTGTGTGCCTTCTGGGAACTACATCAGAGTATTTTTATTATTATGTTTTTAAAAAGCAACTATACAGTAGTAAAAGATTCGTTGGGGAATATTCATTACTTCATCCTCCTAGCGCATAAAAGTATGATATAAATAAACATAATAAAATAGATTAAAAAGCAAAATTAATATACTTAATAAAACTAAACAGTATACATATTGAAGATATTCTGGGAAGAACAGATGGTTTTCAATCAAATGTGTTGTAATTGTGGTGTTGCAAAAAAAAATAATTGTTATTTTTCCTAAGATATAATTTGGGATAAGATGTTTTTAAAGGTGTTGTTTTTGGGGAAGAGAAGTTTTTATTCAAAGAATAATATAGACAAGTTGTAGTTGTAGGTGTTTGTTATATTAGTAGTCAAAGTGACAATGTTCTCTTGTTAGTTAGCCAGCGCTTAGGGTTGCAAAAAATGCCAAAAAAACGCCCCCATGCCCCCTTAGGAGTTGCCCCCTAATTTGAATTAATAAAAAGTCAACGTTGAAATAGTTTAGTTCCACACAAGATCTGAACAGCCAAGACCAAGACGGCTAGTTCCACCGAAGTACTAGGCAGCCGAGACAGTAACAACACCGGCAAATACACACCACTCAAATTAATAATGATAAAAAACTTTTAATGTTCCTATTGCTATACTTTACAGCTTCTTCGTAGTTAACCTTAATTAGTAGAAGAATGTAGTTAGTATTTAACTAATCCTAAAACATTTAAGATCTTTCCATTAAATTTAACGATGAAATTGTTAATTTTGGTTGATACTCTTAACTATTTTTATCAGGACATGTGTGTGCCTTCTGGGAACTACATCAGAGTATTTTTATTATTATGTTTTTAAAAAGCAACTATACAGTAGTAAAAGATTCGTTGGGGAATATTCATTACTTCATCCTCCTAGTGCATAAAAGTATGATATAAATAAACATAATAAAATAGATTAAAAAGCAAAATTAATATACTTAATAAAACTAAACAGTATACATATTGAAGATATTCATTCTGGGAAGAACAGATGGTTTTCAATCAAATGTGTTGTAATTGTGGTGTTGCAAAAAAAAATAATTGTTATTTTTCCTAAGATATAATTTGGGATAAGATGTTTTTAAAGGTGTTGTTTTTGGGGAAGAGAAGTTTTTATTCAAAGAATAATATAGACAAGTTGTAGTTGTAGGTGTTTGTTATATTAGTAGTCAAAGTGACAATGTTTCTCTGTTAGTTAGCCAGCGCTTAGGGTTGCAAAAAAATGCCAAAAAAACGCCCCCATGCCCCCTTAGGAGTTGCCCCCTAATTTGAATTAATAAAAAGTCAACGTTGAAATAGTTTAGTTCCACACAAGATCTGAACAGCCAAGACAGTAACAAAACCATCTAATACTCTAAATTCACAACCAATAGCAAAAAAAGCTTTAATAATCTCCTATTAGTAGGTTTTAATACCCCTCCTTAGTAAATAGTTAAAAAAATTGATCTGTGAAATAAATATTATTTATGTAAACATTCTAGGTGTTATGCTTGATGGAGGGTCCAACCCAATAATTGGTCCCCAATTCCGTAAATTACTGTCAAAACCTCATACAAAGAACAGGCTAGTTGAGGGCTCAACTCCAACGACAGTAACAGAAGCCGCCAATACACACTACTCACAATAAATAATAATAAGCTTTGAAATTTGCTCACGGCTCATGGTATAATCCCACTCCCTAGTTCCCCTTAGTTGGTTAAAAAATATAATGGAGTTGTGAAATATTAATGAATATGTAAAGAATCATGCTCAAAAGTTGTTGTGTACAAATTAGGAGATACGATTATGATTGCACATTACTGAGGTAATAGCTGTATTCTGAGAAGATAAAAGTGGAAAGAAATTATAAGTTTATACAGAGGATCGTTGTATGTAATAGAAGAAAAAAGGGACAAACTCAAGATATTTTAAATTTAAAAAAATATGGTATAGCCTAAGATGCTTCAGTTCCGCCATGGGGTGGCCAAGAAACGCAGGAATCATATATGTACCATATAGAGAAACGATAACAATTTTATCATTCAAAATCAGCAATTATTAATTTAACAATTTTAAATGTTATATATATATATATATATATATATATATATATATATATATATATATATATATATATATATATATATATATATATATATCTCAGTTCAGAAAATTAATAAAAATAGAGCCCTAGTAGTATGTAATAGATCACAGGGTATTAGGTACTATAATCATGAAGTCTTAAAGTCTTTATATAAGCTTAAAATGAAGAAAGTGGCAACTTAAGCGCCATAAAATCGGCGTACATTATGCATTTTCAACCAATGGTAGTAAAAAAATCCAATTGTGAAATAATAGCCAAAAAAGGATTATTGGTTAAATTAAAATATACTGAAAGAGTTACAATAATTGATAAGCATAGAATAGTTTTCAATTACAACAATAATAGGGTTAATCGAGACTTTAGGTGAGAGCACTGCATTGAGGAAGTTTGACAAAGTGGCAGCGAGAAAAATTACTATTGAGTTTAATTCAATTGGTTATTATAATATTTCTCAGCCTGATGGGTCATAAGATATGTAGATGGTCTTCAAAAAACGTCGGACGTAGGTAAACGTTAGCGAAGGTAAGAATGGAAAGTTCAATCGTTCTATAACTTAATATGTTCGATTATTTCCTAAACTAAAATCTAAGCCTGATTGGACAGCAGCAAATAGGTCAAAGACCGGATGTCAAACGTTTTGGGACACTTTCAACTCTCCAAAGTAAAACTGCACCAGAACTATCAACTGAAGCGCTATATTCAATCTGGTGATTCATATAGAGAGACAGCATAAAAATAGTAAAAATTTAAGTTATAATTACTGTATTAGGTAATTTTTTGTGAACACAGCAATCGGAGGGAAATCCATACGCAAACAAACATGCGCCAAATTGAAAATAATTATCGGGAAGAGGTGTAGTTAAAAGATATCATTTAAATACAAGCGAGAACTAAGCGACTATAATAGCGCTCCAAGCGACATCTTTAAGAACCAACGTACTTCCTAACCAACACCTCGTCATTTAGATTTTATATGATTTGAAAGTGAAAATTTGTAGTCTTTGGGCATTATCAAACTGTATAAATTATAACGAGTATTACCCTGGTGAAATAACCCGCTCTCAATGCATCGAAACACCGTCGTCTACTCTAAGCGTTCATGTTGGTATAGAATACAATATTTGAATCAAACACGGGTGTAGTTGAAAGAAATCATTTAAACACAAGCGAGAACTAAACCTGCAAAGTGATCTACGATACCACGCGGTGAAATACGCTGATACGGCTGAACTACGTTACCGACAAATCTATATTTTTTACCTTTTTTATAGTTTAAAAGTAAAAAAGTTGTAGTTTTATGATTTTCCCTTAATTTACACATCTCGAAGAATGTTCATGCCAAGTTTCAAGTCTATAGCTTAAACGGTCGCTTCAGGACATTAATATCATAAGTGAGTGAGTCAGTTACACATGGGGCTGTATATATTATAGACTCGCCTACGGCTCGATGGGGCTCCGCCCCATGCCCCCTTAGGGGTTGCCCTAAATTCGTAAATTAATAAGAAGTCAAGTCGTTAAACAGGTTTGTTCCAACCGAAGAACGGGTCAGCCAAGACAGTAACTTAAGTGTCTTATACACACTACTCACAATCAATAATAATAAAAACACGCTTTGAAAATCGTCTACGGTTTTTTTTTTAAACCCCCTTCCTAATTCATCTTAATTTGTAAACAAATATAATTGATAGTCGTGAAATAATAAATAACTATGTAAATAATCTAAGTATTATGCTCAATATCGGTACTGTTGAGAAGTTTTTGATGCGAATATGACTGAATTAGTTGGTGTATCATGAAAAAAAGAATAGTCCTAGAAAGACCCCTACTATTAGAATACTACAATTTGTTAAAATATGAAATTGAGAGTTGTGAAATAATAGTTATTAAATAAAGTTATTAAATAAATATTCTAGTTATTGATGTGGCTTTTATGAAAATTTAGGTGATATGATATTTTAATTAAGGTGGTAATTTAACTTGGTGGGAGAGACCCAAAATAGACGACACACTTTTTCTCCACGCTGGCGCGCTGTGATAAAGTGTTTACCGTCGGGATGGTCGAATATTTCGCCGTTGGCAGGACGTTTCGTGTGCACAATGTACTTTTCATAAAAAGACTGATAAGTAAGATTGTCAAATTCGGGGTTCTGAGGACGATCGAAGTAAACAATTAACTTAGAGCTAGCTCTGGAAGTAGCATCTTCCAGCTGGTCTGGTCGAAAACAGACAGCCTGTTTCCCTTCCAGGTGAACTGGGAGACACTCAACCGTTGGTTCAGACACTGAAATAGGAAACCCCAGAAGTCTCCAACATGCGTCACTAGCACCAACCATTCTCTTCGTCACGTAATGATCTACCTCATCATCTTGCTTACTGAAGGGAGTCACAGTGACGTTCTGCAGGGAACCTCCCTTCATAAGATATTTGAAGAGGTATTTTATCACGCGGCGAGTAGAAGCTAGCTCTAAGTTAATGTGTGCTTCGTATTTAAGCAACAGGGCCGGGTTATATGGTACAACCCATCCGTCATGTACGCCAACTTGTCTTTTACGTGACGTTATGAAGCCCTTATTACTATAATCCCGTTTATATTGGACGAACCCTCTTTCATCAACGTGTGTAGTTTCACACGAGGGCTTAGGGAAGAACTTTGTGCAGTAACCCTTCGCAGAGTCCCAGCAAGGAAAGTCAGTTCGATGATCAGTACCACATGGGCCGTGAACCATGTGTTTCAGAACCAACTCTCTTAGCCGGCCTCCGGCTTCTTCCTCCGAGGGAATATCTGCGCGGATTAGTGAGTCAATGTCGGATGCTTGGACTGGTCCGTCTCCGTTAATCTTGAATACGATGTGGGCATGAGGAAGGCCCCTCATCTGCATCTCGATAACGTAGACGAAATAGACCGCACGACCGAACATTGCCCCACTTCGCAGATCTCGGAGAAGTTCCAGAAGTTTAATCCGGAAGACTCTGCAAGCAGTGCTAGGGTCACTGCGCCCACCCCCGCGGGGACAAGCTTTCTTGTTTTCCTCCCAAGTCGCGCTGTATGTAAATGTTAGAAAGAAAGTGGGGGAGCCCAGACGACAAACAAGAGCCATGGCGTGCTCATAATGAACTTTCATGTATCTGGGACCCCCTGTAAATGTACTTGGGAGGTAAACTTTTCCAGCTTGTGCCCCACCCTCGCCCTGGACAGTTTCGTCATTGGCTATGTCTTCCAAGACTTGTCTACCTGTACGACTACCACGTTGAACATCAAGGAGTTCATCCAATGGCCCTATCCGCATGGCATTGGAAGTTGGTTTGGTCTGGGAAAATTTTATGAAACGAAGTTTTTCTTCCTCATACCTCGCATACATCTCAACCTGCCAAGCTTGAGAAAGACGGCCGATATGAGAAAAGCGAGGTTTGGAAAGGAGAAGACAACGTGTGTAGTTGTATTGAGTGAGCTTTTTCCCATTATTGTCAAGAAGACCAATATGCCAACCCAATGTACCTTGCGGATAGAGCAAAGGATATTGGAAGGGTTCCATCAACGGACTTAACAGGTCTATGGACGTTGGCCTATCGTCACCTATTTTCCAGATGGTTAATTTCCTGGGTTCATTAACTGTTTCTTCTGTGCTGAGGACAGCGTGGACCTCAACGCCCGTTTGTCGGTCACCAAGAACTGGGCCATGAGTCGCTCGGGTGGTCAGTTCGAAATCCAAATGAGCAGCGACAGACGGCTCATTGGCTAATCGACGAAAATCTTGGACGAATGGATTAGAAGAATCTAGGAAACTGGTAATCTCATCGATCACTTCGCCATCGAGAGACCTGCCCATAGCAATATTTCTACGTTCCTCACCGTCATCTATGTACAGTCGAGAACGATTAACTAACTGGATATGCCGAGACTTAGTAACGAACTTCTGACCCGGAGCGGACAAATTGTATACATGATGGTACATACGACCTTCAATTTTGAAGAAAGCGAGACCACTTGGATGCCGGTATCCACCGGGCACCTCAAGAGCACAGAAAGCGAAAAGGTCGTTGTAAGCCCTTGCCCGTTCAAGAAATCGACGGTTAGAATAGAATGCTGCTTGAAGGGGAGGCAATCGAAGGACATTGTAAGCTCCATCTCCACAGCACCATTTTTTTCTATCACGTTCTTCATCAAACAACCTAGCTCCACATAGAGGACATTTGTAGATATCTTCCGCCCAAAGACTAACTTTGTTTAATTTATAAGCGATAATGTGATCGCATAAATTTCCATTCCAGGTGGCCATTGGACCATGTTTGTTGATGAGATGACTAAGTGAAACAGGCAAATGTCTAAGCTCTTTGACTATTGGATTTTTCAATCGAAAAACCTGAACTCTCTGACGTGAAGCTTCGGGATGAAGCTGGTCATATCGCTTCACAGAATTCCGATGTACTTCAGGATGCTGTTGAGTGTATTGACTAACAGCAGCCCTGTGTACATCGGGATTCCGTTGGGAATACCGTTCAACAGCAGCCCTGTTAACTTCAGGGTGTTGTTGACTGTATTTCTTGACCGCATCCCTACGCTTCTCATGATTTTTCTCGACATATCTTTTCTTTGCCTGCTGCAATTGTTCTTCACGGGTGGTCGAGAGAACTTTAGGCCGCCCACGCTTAGTTTTCTTAGGTCGCCCTGGTCCCCTTTTAACGACTGGGTGGTCAACTGGAATATCTTCCGATTGAAGAACTGCATGTGCTGTTGAATCAGTCCGCTCTATAGATCTTTGGAATGTAAGTTTAGTAATATTATACTGACTTTCAATTCCACCGAGTGCAGAATTAGCAAGAAGAAGAGAAGCGAGTGATAAATAACTGTCGCAGACAAAGAGGCGTGCACGGTTTTCACCATCAATTGAGCTGTGACGACGCTCCTCGTCTACTCCATGAGAGTCAAAAACAAACAACATTCCATCATCACGCCAAAAGGCTACTGTATTCATCTGTCCCGTAAACAGAAAACCGCCAATCGAATCATAATAAAATGTCTTCCAAAATATTTGACAAATGACGGGCCGAGTTAGACAACTCATTCGCAGATAGTGGATAAAGACCATTGCATACGTACGATATGTCAGCAATGTGGATTTTTTCGCCCATGATAATAACATCTCTAACTAGGTCTTCGGGAAACAGATACCTATTACTGATGCAATTCACACGACGAGACTGTCTGTATAAACTGTCACCCGCCATGAGAATTCCATCAATAATAGGTGAAGAGAATTCCCCGTGTAAATAATTCCAAGCAAGCGCACAAGCTGCATTGGCAACACACTGTGCGTTGTTGCTATAGGAATCAAAGCGGACATCACCTTGGTGAAAGGAACCACTTTCAATGCAATAAAATTTCATTGCCATTACAATACGAAGGAAAACAAAACAAACAATTAAAGGAAAACGATTTGCAAAATACTCAAATATTAGAGAGAACAATCGGACTCATCATCAGTGAGAGGTGTAGTTAAAAGACATCATTTAAATACAAGCGAGAACTAAATAGCGCTCCAAGCGACATCTTTAAGAACTAACGTACTTCCTTACCGACACCTCGTCTTTTTAGCATTTTTTATAATTTGAAAGTTGAAAATTTGTAGTTTGATGATTTTCCCTAAATTGAAACATCTCAAAGAATGTTCGTTCCAAATTTCAAGTCTCTAGCTTAAACGGTCGCTTCAGGACTTTAAGATCATCAGTGAGTCAGTCAGTTACACATAGGGCTGTATATATTATAGACTCGCCTGCGGCTCGATGGGGGCTTCGCCCCCATGCCCCCTTAGGTGTTGCCCCTGAGAAGTTAAAGCCCAAACTAGAGTTTTCGTTTAGTCATAGTCGTAACGTCATATATCTAATGACGTTATAGTTTGAATGCCAGAGCTCAAAGTTCACGATTTCATAACACCTTAGTGTTAATTTGGGGGATACATAGAACTAATCCCCTGAGTAGTTATAGCCCAAATTAGAGTTGTCGTTTAGTCATAGATATATCTAATGACGTTATAATTTAAATGCCAGAGCTCAAAGTTCAAGATTTCATAACACCTTAGTGTTAATCTGGGGGGATAGATAGTACAAATAAGAAAGTATCCTTGGAGATTGAAAGTAAAAAAACAATAATAAAAAAATTATTCGGCCAAAGTTTGAATCAATGAAAGTCAAGTTTGAAATAGTTTAGTTCCACATAAGATCTGGACAGCCAAGACAGTAACAAAACCATCTAATACTCTAAATTCACAATCAATAGTAAAAAAAGCTTTAATAATCTCCTATTAGTAGGTTTTAATACCCCTCCTTAGTAAATAGTTTTAAAAAAATTGAGCTGTGAAATAAATATTATTTATGTAAATATTCTAGGTGTTATGCTTGATGGAGGGTCCAACCCAATAATTGGTTGCCCCGATTCCGTAAATTACTGTCAAAACCTCATACAATGAACAGGCTAGTTGAGGGCTCAACTCCAACGACAGTAACAGAAGCCGCCAATACACACTACTCACAATAAATAATACAGTAATAAGCTTTTAAATTTGCCCACTGCTCATGGTTTAATCCCACTCCCTAGCTTCCCTTAATTCGTTAAAAAATATAATGGAGTTGTGAAATTTTAATGAGCTATGTAAATAGTCATGCTCAAAAGTTGTTGTGTAAAAATTAGGAGATACGATTATGATTGCACATGATTGAGGTAATAGCTGTATTCTAAAAAGATAAAAGTGGAATAAAATTATAAGTTTATATGGAGGATCGTTGTATGTAATAGAAGAAAAAAGGGACAAAATCAAGATATTTGAAATTTTAAAAAAATGGTATAGGCTAAGATGCTTCAGTTCCGCCACGGAGTGGCCATGAAACGCAGGAATCATATATGTACCATATAGAAACACGATAACAATTTTATCATTCAAAATCAGCAATTATTAATATAACAATTTTAAATGTTTTTTATATATATTAGTTCAGAAAATTAATAAATGTAGAGCCCTAGTAGTATGTAATAGATCACAGGGCATTAGGTACAATAATAATGAAGTCTTACAGTCTTTATATAGTCTTAAAATGAAGAAAGTTGCAACTTAAGAACCATAAAATCGGCGTACATTATGCATTTTCAACCAATGGTAGTAAAAAAACCAATTGTGAAATATTAGCCAAAAAAAGGATTATTGGTTAAATTAAAATATACTGAAAGAGTTACAATAATTGATAAGCATAGAATAGTTATAAATTACAACAATAATAGGGTTAATCGAGACTTTAGGTGAGAGCACTGCATTGAGGAAGTTTGACGGACTAAGTGGCAGCGAGAAAAATTACTATTGAGTTTAATTCAATTGGTTATTATAATATTCCTCAGCCTGATGGGTCATCAGATATGTAGATGGTCTTAAAAAACGTCGGAAGTAGGTAAACGATAGCGAAGGTAAGAATGGAAAGTTCAATCGTTCTATAACTTAATATGTTCAATCGTTTCCCAAACTAAAATCTAAGCCTGACTTTACAGCAGCAAATAGGTCAAAGACCGGATGTCAAATGTGTTGGGACAGTAGTGGGGTTTGGTTACTTTCAAAACGGAAGTCGTGCCAATTGCCAGCTGCTGCCGCCAGCTGCCATCGGCCAGTTGCCAAATCAGTTGCCGCCGCCATATGCCATGCCATATAGCTTTCGGTGGGGAGAGGGTATATCAAATGATGGGGTGGAGAAGGGGTGAGCAGATGGTGTTAATGTTTGAAGTAGGAGTTAGTTTATAAAGGAGAGGGGATAATTGCTTCAAGGTCATATGGAGGGGGTTTTAAAAAAGACTGAACTATTAGGAGTTCAGTTTATTGGCGATCACTATACAGGTTAGTCAAAACCGACAAGGGACCGAAGAATAGCTTCTACATCATTTATTGCTGTAGAAGATACATCTGGAACTTGTATAGGGTTTTGTGGAGTTGGCGAAGTTGAAATTCTAGGAGGATCTTCCCTTGGATGAGTTGTTGATGATATTTCTTGAACTTGAATATTTTCTTGGTTGGTCTCCATTGTTATTGTAGTGTAAATTAGAGTGGAGATGTTGTTAGCTCAACAGCGTAGAAGATAATGAAGTAGGAATTATTGTCGCTGCATTTATATAGGGAATGGTGGGGGTAAAATAAAAAAACTTGTTGAACACAGTCGATAGGTGTAACAAGTTGAAAGTCATTGAAGCGTAACATAGAACGCAAAATGTCATAAATAACACTATCATCAACAGTAACCTGCGAAGTTGTCGAAGAATATAATGGGTTAAAACTGTACTTCTTCCTAACTCTATTTAAATTAGTTCTACACTTAGAAATTGAAGGTTTAGAAGTACTTCGTAATATGTGTTGTGTTCGCAAAAGCTTTAATTTTAAACATTGTGCAGTCATCATAACCGATGTGTTAAGTTCAGAAGTTAAAAGAAGACTGAGATATAAAATGAAGTGTAAAAGAAATTGAAACAGAACGCCAGAGTAGTAATTTTATAGGTTAGAATTTACGAAGGCTATTCCATGGATAATTCTAACCTCAAACCTAGTAAGTGAAGTAGTCATAACATAAAACTAACGAGAGATGATGACCGAGTGGATGCGAGGCAATGAATGTTTGTAGTGCGATAAACTACCCACCTTTATAGAGGCAATAACTCCAGCCAGATGGCGGCAGATGGCAAGCAAATGACTGGTTGACCGACTTTCATCTGGGTAGTAAAAGAAGTAGGGTTCTGTGTCTATCCCTACTCCTTTGGGTCAATGACCGACCGGAAAGGTCAATGACCCCCCCCCGAAAAAATGGAGCCCCCCCGAAAAAATGGAGCCCCCCCCCCTTCCCCTTACCCCACCCCTTCCCCCACCCCTTCCCCCACTCCCTCAGGCCAATGACTGGTCACCCGGTCATCAAACTAAACATGGCTGCTACCATGGATAATTCTAACCTCACTTGGATAATTCTAACCTCAAACCTTGGTTTTGAGTTGCTGCGCATGCGCTGCTCCCCACTCTTCTGGTTAACTTTTACACTGGTGTGAATTGGACTGGATTGAACACTGTACTGGAGTGAAACAACTTCCCCCACTACTGGAGAACCGGAGTAGGAATAGGAGCCCGATCTTCGCATTAGTCGCCAACAAACTTTCATAGCGAAAGGTTGTTGGCGATTCAGCAAGAGGTTTTAAATATATAGTAGGCCTATATATATTTGAACTTCTTATACTACGTTGCGTTTTTTAATGCAATGTGGTATGTGTGTGTGTGTGTGTTTAGTTGTATTTAATTTAAGAAATAAATTGCGCATTGCGATGTTAGTTTTAAGTTTGGTTTATAATTAAGGTGTATTAATTTTTAAGAGGTTTTTAGCATTAAGGTGTATTAATTTTTAAGAGGTTTTTAGCATTAAGGTGTATTAAATTTAAGAATAACAAAGGTATTTGGTTGTGTTGAATTATTTGGTTTTTAATAATGATGTGTTGTTAGTTTTAAGTGTTGCTACTAATAATTAATGTTGTTTTGCCTTACAGCTAGATGTTAGGGGGTAGATTAACTGTAAATTCAGAAGTTCAGTTGAACTTCACTTAGAAGGGGTGGGACATCCGCAAATTGTAGGTAAGCGGACTAGGTTTTTTGCATTTTGTTTAGGAATATGATGGGTGGGTTTAGTTTGGGTGGGGTTAGAGTTGCGTTTCTGCATTAGCTGTTCCAGTTTCCCTATTTAGTGTTACGCTTTGATGCGGACAGGGACGTTACGCTTTGATGCGGACGGACCAGGGCCTCCCTTGCAGAACGTAACTAGTGGGTTGGGAGTGGGAACCTGTTAGGCAAACAGGGTGGTGGGAACAGTATTACTGTTTCCATCACCTTGGTTTTTTATAAGTCTTGAGTGACCTTGACCTACTTTTGGAAAGGTCAATGACCCCCCCCCCCCCCCCCCCGAAAAAATGGAGCCCCCCCCCCGAAAAAATGGAGCCCCCCCCCCTCCCCCCCCTTCCCCTACTCCTTCCCCCACTCCTTTACCCACCTCCCGGGCCAATGACCGGTCATGGCCGGCTGCTAACCCCTCTCATTTGCATACCGTTATAAAAGACGCGGCGATTGTGGCAAGTGTTTCATTCTGATTCCAGACATCACGCTGTGTACTCGGAGTTCTAACCATGTCGTCTCTGCCAACTACTACTTCTGCTACTTCTACTTCAACTTCAATTTCTACTACGACTGCACCTAAGAAAACTCTTCGCCTTAAAAACCTTCCTGATTGCTACAAGAATGAACTTGCATCTCTACCTTCAACTTCTGGAGCTATTCTTCCGCCAACTAACACTTCTAGACTTCGCAGTATTTTTTCACCGCCTTCGCCTTCGCCTTCAAACAACTCTGCACCGCCATCTGCACCGCCATCAACTCTCATGCCGCCACCGAAGAAGCCAGCTTCCTATCCTAAAACCCCTTCGTTTGAAACCATTCTTCATCGCATTAGTACACCCATCATCCCACTATCACCATTGCCTCCTACCCCACCACTTACTACACTTGAAGACCATACCTATCACAAAACTGAATCCTCGACATCAGCTTCTAAACCAGCTCCTAAACCTGCTCCTAAACCTGTTCCTAAACCTGCTCCTAAACCTGTTCCTAAACCTGCTCCTTCAGAGCAATTTCAATTATTACAACAAGAGCGTCGTAGGGCATTTAGCAGTCCCACTACTTGCCCTGAAATGCTTAGTAGGGGAAATAAGAAAGGATCAGCTTGTGGGAGGAAATGTGTTAAAAACGAAAGTTTTTGCCGTGTACATGTCGTGAAATACCTTTCTGAACCACAACTGACAGAAACCCCCACTGTTGAATACCAATCCAAAATTATTGGTGTAAAAGGAAATAGGCTTAAGAGAGGTTGTGTTTATTTTTTTGAAAGTGTTATTGACAACGAACACATTTTGGCAAGTTGTAACGGCGAAAAATATAATATTAAAGTAATTGAATCCTTGCGCAAAGAGAAATCTGTTTATGAGTTAGACTCTAAAGACTATCTCCTCAGACACAAAGTGGATGGTATTACAAGGTGGGGGCGTAAAAAGTAAATTCACATAGTTTTTCCAAAATTTTGCTATAAAAAATAATGGGGGAGAAACACAATGCGTTATAGCATTGTGTTTCTCCCCCATTATTTTTTAACACTCTAAGTCTCGTGACCTACTTTCATGTGAGTAGTGAGTAAAGGAGGGTTCTGTGTCTGTCCCCATTCCTTCGGGTCAATGACCGAACCGGAAAGGTCAATGACCCCCCCCCCCCGAAAAAATGGAGCCCCCCCCCGAAAAAATGGAGGCCCCCCCTTCCCCCACCACTCCTTCCCCCACCAATCCTTCCCCCACTGCTCCTTCCCCTACCACTCCTCCGGGTGAATGGCCGGTCATGACCGGTTGTCTACCTACATTTAACCGTTACACTCGCTACTCCAGAGTCTTCATTCCAATCCGAGAGGCCACCGCCGCAATATGCTTACTCTATTAGAATTATGTTTGCGACAGATAGTTTCAAATATAGTGTTGATGGAACTTGCATTAAGCGATGCAAATCTTCCACTAACACTACGTCAAGCAGTGTATTCTTTTTATAAAGAAAATTTTGGAATTCTTCATTGCTGGCGATATGTATTTATTGATGGAACAGTTATGTGTTCATATTGCGGTGTGGCTGCACTCGTAAATGTGGAGGGACAAGTGGACTTTAGATTTCAAGGTGGAATATATGAAGATAACTATTACTTGTTTTACAAGTTCATGGTTACACAAGAAAAATGCGATATTTGCGCATTAAACTTGTATGAGTTTACACACGTTGATGCTACACAAATTGATTTGGAAAACAATCCCGGAGTCCCTCATTTCTATGTGACACAAGCTCCATAGAGATCCACCAAACCCACCAAACGGCCCTTTTCAGGGCCACCTAAGACTTGAATTTAGGGATGTAAGCTATTTAGCTTACATGCAACTTAGCAGAAATAAGTTCTGCTACATGGCTAGTTTGATCCGTGTAGTAGTAAGCAAAGGAGGGTTCTGTGTCCGTCCCCACTCCTTAGGGTCAATGACCGGACCTGAAAGGTCAATGACCCCCCCCCCTTAATTCTATCCCCCACCACTCCTTCCCCCGCCATTCCTTCTCCCACCACTCAGGCCAATGACCGGTCTCCTCATTTGCATACTGCTATAAAAGAGGAGCAAGCGTTGTTCTCTCCTTCATTCTGCTTTCATGCGCCACACTTGTTGTTTCGTCTCTGCCTGCATTATTTTGCTTTAAAATGCTTCCTCAGCTTAATGAAGAGTTCAATCCTTCCGAATATGCTGATGTTTACCACCAACATGTAGAAGATCCAATAGATTTCTACGATAGTAGCAGTGAGACTGAAGATGATAGTAGCAGTGAGATTGAAGATGATAATGAAAATGATAGTAGCAGTGAGACTGAAGATAACAATGAAATTAACATTGAACTTAATGAAGAAATGAGACCATATTACTTTGATGAACTAGATCCTCTTGATATGGTAGAAAGATTCATTGCAGAAGCACACAAACAGCTAAATTTAGGATATCATATTATAATTGGTTCAGCTATTCTGTATCATGATAGTAAGTTCTTTTGTGTAACACCAAATACTAGAGAACGTATGCTAACTTGGCGGGATGATATACTGAGGTGTCACGAGCAAGGAATTAACATTGGTGGCTACTTTGTAGCACAAGTGGGCTTTTGGATCTAATGTGGCTAGTGTAGTGGCTAGTGTAGCCACACAAACCTTCCCTCACCCCCCACCCTATCCCTTCCAAATCCTTATTCCTTCCCCCTCCCCATATTTAAAATTTATAAAAGGCGGGCTATGAACCTCCAGGTTTCTAGTCTGTACTTGTACTTTGCACTGTCAAGTACATCTCTTGTAGTTTTTTTCTTCCATTTAAAATATTATTTGTTTGAAAAAATGCCTCCTAATGTGAATTACCATTTTAATTCTTCCGGAATTTCCGATGTTTTTCTACAACCTGAAGACATTTTAAATAATGATAGTGAGAGTGAGAGTGAAGACGATGATGATTATAGTGTTGAACTGAGTGAAGAACGTAAAGTTATAGCAATTGATCCACAATTTCCATTTGATACAATAGAAAAGTTTTTGGTTGAAGCTAATAAATGGTTAAATTTAGGATGTTATATACGAATTGACTCTTTTATATTGTATGGTAATAGTCATTCTTTCCTTGTCACACCAAATGACAGAGACCGCATGTTGCAGTGGGCACAATCTATGATGGAGTGCTATGAACAAGGTGTGGACACTGGCGGCTATTTTCTTGCACAAGTAGTGTAATAACAAAATTACCTTTCCCCCACCTTACACCCTATCCCTTCCCAATCCTTATTCCTTCCCCCCTCCCCATTTTTAAAATTGATAAAAAGGCAGGCTATGAACCTCCAAGTTTCTAGTCTGTACCCACACTTTGCGGCATCAAGATGCTTACCAGACTTGATGGTTTCATAGCCAATGATATTAATATATGGAGTTTAATAACAAACTTACGGATAAAAATTGAAGAAAAAATTATGGCAAACAATGAGCTAGGAGTTATTGTTTTTGTTTCATTAGTAGAACATTTTGAAATTTTGTATAGTATAAAAGTAACAATTAACAATATTAATGAACTATTTCCTTGGACAATATTTATTCGCAATAAAGTTGAAGAGCAGAAAATTATAGTAGATGTGACAGCAATGAAATATAACCTAGATAGAGAAGAATAGATACAAACCCCCTCCTATTCCTTTGTTTTGCAAAAAATAGTGGGGGTAGGAGTATATATAAGACTAAGTAAGCGATACATAGTTTGTTATTTGAAGTTAAAGAAGTAGTAAATAAACATGTTGTCTAAAGATACTCCATTTATTAATTATTTTGAAGTTAAAGATGTTTTTGAAAGCACAAATGAAATACAGGAAGAAAACATAGAGGAAAATTATAATGAAACTAATAACGATTCTACAATGGAAGAGGAAGAAATGGTACAGATTGAACAAGAACTATTTGAAGAAATGATAAACGATAGTGATGAAGACATAATTAAGGAAGCTATTAAAATATTTATATTGGATTCATCGTTGGAATCACCCATATCACCTTTACTGTCTTCTGAATTTGAATCTGAATTGGACTAAGGTACCCCCACCATTTTGAAGACGTAGTGGGGGAAGAATATCCCCACTACAAGTTAAAAGTTAGTGGGGGAATGTTTATAAATGTGTTAAATAGTTGTGCAGGAGATCAGTCTTAGGGAGACTAGTGACTGAAGATGTTTCGTAAAATACCTTTTGATCCTTCATACTACAATCTGTTTGATATACATCGTTTTCCAGACATTTAGGAGAAATTGTACAAAAAATTTTGTTCTCTACTCGATAAACCACAAAAACTACCACCAAATACTTTTACCTACAAGCTACCCATCATGGACAAGGACGATGTAAGCAAAATACCATTAGTTCAAGTAAAATTTTTGGAAGAAAAAATTCTTGTTTGTGTGAGAGAAGTATTTCATAATGATTATTCAAAAAGATTGGCTTTCAACTTTATTCAAGAACATGCAGGATCTGAACGAGAACAATATCCAGAACCATATTACAAATATCTTTTTGAGAATGGAGCGAGTGTAACGGTAGAAATAACCATTACATTAGTATAACTCTCCCCACCACTGACGTCTCCCCACCATTGGCATCTCCCCACTACTAACTTAAATTTGGTGGGGGAATGTGGATAAATGCGTTGATTATTTGTGTAGAAGCTCATTCTTTGAGAAATGTTTCATCATGTACCTTGTGATCCGACTTCTTCCTTCAGGGAAAAACAAAGATTAAAAAGACTAGAAAAGGAAAGACAAGATAGAGAAGATATGAAGATGGAGTTTAATAGACTACAATTTCAAATACCTGGAATTGAACTTGGAGCACCAAGATTGAAAACCCTCCACTGGGCTGGAAGTTATATCAAATTTTTGAAAGTACAAGTTGAAGCAAGAGATCTAAAATTGAAAACATTAGAAATGGAAAACCGAGAATTGAAGAAATTAATATCACACATGTCTGGTAATACAACAGTTCAAGAAGGTGAAGAAAAAGGAAAAGAAATTTTAAGAATCTAAATTATCAGCACCCTTTTAGAGAATGGGGAATAGATCACTTTGTGGTAATGTAATAACATGCCACTTAGTGATCTATTCCCAGTTCTCGCTTAATATCCGATGACCTTGACCTATATAAAAATAGTGGGGGTAAAAGCATATAAGGAGATAGTTATGGATATAACTTTCAGTATGAGTCTAACACTATGGACAGCTTGTTAGTTTTATGTTTACAACAAATTATCAATAATGGGTTTCTTTACAGTTATATAATAACATCAAATAAATGTGAAATACCTCAACCAATTCGTGAAATGCTCATCAAATTTAAGAAGGACAATTGTGGATTTGGTATTTATCTTGCTTTTATTTTTGAAGATGGAACGAAAATGTGTCATGATTGTGGAAAAGCATCTGTTTTAGACTTTGAACAATTTGAAGAGGATGGAGGTAAATTTGTTCACCTTGTAAAAGGCCAAGTGATGAAATTTGAAACAGTTAATAAAAAATGTAACATTTGTGCACAAAATTTGTTTGAATTTATTAAGTATAGTGCATTGAAATAATAATACCCTTTCCACATATGAAGAAAGTGGGGGAAAAGGAGTGGGGATTATATAGTGGTGGGGGAACATGTATAAATGTAGGTTGTTTATAGAGAGTTTTAATATCTTTGCAGCATTTGTTGGAACAAGATGCAGTTTGAAGTACGTCATTTCAAAATGAGATATGAAGAGTGGGGCTCAGTTGCAGAATTTGTTAAATCTAAAGAAGATAATGGAAAATTAATAAATGTACATTGCTACATTCATGATCAACATAGTAATGACAGGGTGATGGAGTATTTAAATACTCCTAACATAACACCACAAAGTTCTCCATTTATAAAATATTTGAAAGAAGAAGATTTGGATGTTACCCTAGAAGTTTGGTATCTAATTTAAATTATTGTGGTGGGGGAAATGAGATATAACCGGCAAAATTGTAGAACAGAATTCACTCTATACAACGATGGAGCATCCTTCCACAACACCTGTATCAGCATCTGCGGATTGGCATCAAAATCATCAACCAAATATTTCAAGTTCAAATTGTTATGAAAATCAGCAGCCTAGTACTTCAAATTGGTATGAAAATCAGCTGCCTAGTACTTCAAGTTCAATTTGGTATGAAAATCAGCAACCTGCCACTTCAAGTGTAAATCGGTATAAAAATGAACAAATTACTACTTCAACACAAAATTTGTATGAAAATCAACAGCTAACAACATCAACTCAATTTTGTACATCAGTATTTAAAGTATCAAAGCCCCATTCGAATTGTAATAAGTGTATATCAGCTCAATCAGGAAGAATCAGGAAAAACACATACATGAGAGAAAGGTGCAAGAAAGAAAGGATAGAATTTACAAAATTACAGTTAACAGTTCCCTCTATTAAAGTGGGATGTACTAGAATAAAAACTTTGGAAGCAACCAATGCATATTTGTTTGAATTGTTGGACAGAATTGAAAAGTTGGAGAAGAAAAATGAACATTGTAAAAAGTAAACACTCGTTCCCCCCAAGAAAAACAAAAAAAAAAAATAAAATAGCAAAATCAAAAAAAAAGTAGATGTAGAATAGAGAGCGAGGAATAGATCACTTTGTGGTAATGGACTAACATGCCACTTAGTGCTCTATTCCTCGTTCTCGCGTTATATTGGATGACCTTGACCTACATTAGTAGGGTGGGGGAAATTGAAAATGGTGGGGGAAAGTGTATAAAGGACGAGCCTACTGTAGAGGAATTACTCTGAAAGCAAACTTGTCACGAGTATGGACTTGACCACAAGCAAAGAAGATAGAAAACAAAGATTTCGAGAAATGGCTAAAGTAAGAGAATCAAGAATAAGGTTGAGATTTTACAAACTACAGAGATTGATTCCTGGTGTTAAGTTAGGAGAAATAAGATCAAGAACGGTAGACATGGCAGCTGATTACATCAGTTACTTACATTCGGAATTAATGGTAAAGGAAGCAAGAATAGAAGAGCTGGAGCACAAGATAAAACAACATATTGAAACATCTAACAGTGAACCTATAAATTATGTAATAAAAGAAGAAAATGTAAAAGACATAAATTAAACAAAAGAAAATGAGCTTGAACTTTGGTTATTGATTGGACACTTTTTAGAGAATAGGGAATAGATCACTTTGTAGTAATGAATTATCATGCTACTTAGTGATCTATTCCCAGTTCTTGCTTAATCAAAAATGACCTTGACATACTTACCAAAATATCATATAAGCCGAATCAAAAGCAGTTATTCCTCATTTACTTGAAATGGCTCCTGTGGACAACACCGATTATCCGAGGAAACCTCTTATTGAAATATTGTATAAAATTCAACTAGAGAATTTAAATATGGAAGAAGATGAAAATAACAGCGAAACATCAGAAGTAGAAGCTATAAATGATATGGATGTAGATGTGACAACATCAGAAGAAGAAAATGCCAATGATGTGGAGAATGAAAATTTGGATATGGATGTAGTAATATCAGAGTCTTCATCATCATTTGAATATGAAGAAATACATATTGAAACTCCAATTCATATAGAGAATACTAACGAAGAATCTGTTTGTAGAAGATTAATATTTTGTTCAAGACGTTTGTTTTCTTCTGAAAGTGAAGAAGAAGAAGATGAAATAGTAGTGGGGGAACTATTATAAAAGAAAGAAAGGGAGAGCTCATTTCATTTCTTGGCGAAATTTTGAAGAGTGAACACCACCAAACATGTATTAATGCGATAAATGTTTGGAATCGTTTAACGATGATATTCTGTTAGAAATACATAAAGAACTAATTCACAACAACACAGAAGAACAAGAAGAAGAAGAACAAGAAGAACAAAATGAAATAACGGCAAGACCTACAACAACTTTACCAAATTTACAAGTATCAGCTTTACCTGGAAAGGTAGTAATGCATCATAAGATTCAAAATGAAGATTTAAACTTAGAAGAATTTATTAGAGAAGCAAAACCAATCATCAGTAGAACTTTAAAAGAAGAATTAAAAAGATTAAATTTTCTCAAATTTGGTTTACTACTAGAAGCTATGTTTATAAATGTACAAGAAGAATTATCACCAAGAGGATTTATAACTAAAAACCAAACTATCATAGGAAGTTCAGACATTGATTCAATAGTTGAAAAATGTATAGAAGAAATATTAACTAAAATTCAGGAACATGAAGGACGAGGATCAGGGTGGAGTCTTATAAGTATTGAAGGATTAAATATAAGAGTTCATAAACATGGATATGGACTAATGGGATCTAGTTATATTCGTTTGCCAAAAATAATTGAAGCTACAAGATCATGTGTTAAGGGGGCGGTCTACCCCTTGCGCGCACCCAAATGCAAGGGGTTTTTATAATCGTGTTATCTTCTGCCAAATGAAGCCTAGAGCTATAAATAAGGTGTCATATTAAAGAAGAATAACGGTACTAATTTTCCTCGGTTACACTTTTGTAATTAGTTCATTAAAACCAATAGAAAATTTCAGTTAAAAATCTATAAAAACAGATGATTTTAGACAGTTATAGCTGAAATTAGAAATTTTATTTTAAAATTCTAAAAAGATAGCCGACTAGATCCTTTTTTCTACTTTAAAAAAAAGTTAACAGGCAGTCTCTATCTTAAGCGGTTAGTTTTAAAACACGATCCCCGTAAACCTCTGCATTTACAAAACTAAAAACAGATGATTTTAGACAGTTATTACTGAAATTAGAAATTTTATTTAAAAAATCTAAAAAGATAGCCGACTAGATAATTTTTTCTACTTTTAGAAAAAGTTAACAGCCAATCTCTATCTTAATTGGTTAATTTTAAAACACGATCCCCGTAAACCTCTGCAGCCATCAAACTCGCCTAGCGCTAAGGCCGCGAGGCGGCATTAGGCATTGTTGTTGTTTTGGCTGGGGTAGACCGCAGCCTTAATGTGAAAAATCAAGATAACGAATGTTTTAGATATGCGATGACATGTAAATTTGTACCAAATCATTGCAATGAACCAAACCAGCACTATGAAAATCAAAGATATAGATATAACTTTCAAGGAATTAGTTATCCTGTATCACTAAAAGATAAATCAAAATTTGAGAAGAAAAATCCCGGCACATCTATTAATGTTTTTGGATTAGATAGTTCAAATAAAGTTTATCCTTTACGTATTGCTAAAGAAGAGCTAGCAGATCATACAGATTTACTACTACTAACCCAAGGAGATGTATCTCATTATGTGTATATAAAGAAATTTGACTCTCTTGTTAACAAGCAACTTTCAAAAAATCGAAACAAAAAGCTGATTTGCAAGAGATGTTTTAATTTCCAACGAGAAGGAAGACAAGGAATGGAATGGTTACAAGAGCACAAAAGATTATGTAACAATAATTATGAAGCAAAAATTATTTTACCTTCAGAAAGCAGAGCATTTGTTACATTTCAAAAAGTTCATCATCAATACCGTATCCCTATAGTTGTATATGCGGATTTTGAATCAACACTAATTCCTATAGAAGATGAAAATTGTGAAGCTAGAAAAAGTGTTAAATATCAAATGCATAAACCAAATAGTTTTTGTTTAATGGTTAAATCAACATTATCAGAAGAACATTTAAACCAATATGGATTAACTTCAGAACCTTTAGTATATCGTGGTGAAAATGTGGAAACAATATTTCTTGACCATTTATATTTAATAGCTGAAAATGTACAAAGATTATATACGAATATCATACCAATGAAACCGATGGAGGAAGAAGAGGAAATTCAACATGAAAATGCAACTCATTGTTTCTTATGTAAAAATAAATTTACCATTGACAATTATAAAGTTAAAGATCATGACCACCTTACAGGTTATTACAGGGGTGCTGCTTGTAATAAATGTAATTTGAGCTATCGTTTACCACTATTTATTCCTGTGGTTCTGCATAACCTCAGTGGGTATGATGCTCATTTTATAATACCTGAATTAGGAAGAGACAATGGTTCGATAGATGTGTTGGCTGAAACTTCAGAAAAATTTATAAGTTTTTCTAAAACAGTTGGAAATGTGAAATTAAGATTCTTAGACTCCTACCGATTTATGCCATCAAGTTTGTCTAAACTTTCTGAAAATTTAAGGAAACAAGATTTTATTGAAACAAAAAAGATTGTAAGTAACGACAAACTGGATCTCGTACTTAGGAAAGGTGTTTTCCCATATGATTATATAGACAGTTTAGAAAAATTTAATGAAACATCACTTCCGCCAAAAGAAGAATTCAAAAGTAAACTATACAACATGGACATATCTCAAGAGGATTATGATCATGCATGTAAAGTATGGAATGAATTAGGATTTACAACATTGGGAGAATATTCAGATTTTTATGTTAAATTAGATGTAACTTTATTATGTGATATAATGGAAGAATTTAGAAATACGTGTTTTGCAGCATATGGATTGGACCCTCTTCATTCATACACTTCACCTGGACTAGCATGGCAAGCCATGTTAAAAGAAACAAATTGTAAATTACAACTTCTTACTGATATAGATATGGTTTTGATGTTAGAATCAGGAGTTCGAGGGGGATTGACACAAAGTGTAACCAGACATGTTAAGGCGAATAACAAGTATCTGCCCGATTATGATGCATCAAAACCAACAACATTCCTAGGTTATTTCGATGCAAATAACTTATACGGATGGGCAATGTCAAATCCCCTTCCATATGATAATTTTAAATGGATAGATCCAGAATCGATTGGAAACATTATGGATTTACCAAAGCATGGTGAAACTGGTTACATTTTTGATGTTGATTTTGAATATCCTGAACATCTTCACGATCATCATTACGATTTACCACTTCTTCCAAAGACTGAAATTTCCCCTACTGGAAGATGGCCGAAATTATTAATGACTTTAAACAATAAGTCTAGGTATGTTGGACATTATTGGATGATACAACAGGCTTTAGACTTGGGATTAAAAATTACAAAAATTAATCGAATATTACAATTCTCTCAATCTTGTTGGTTGAAACCATACATCGACAACAACACAAGAAGAAGAGCTGCCGCTACATCAAGTTTTCAAAAGGATTTCTTCAAACTGATGAACAACGCAATATTTGGCAAAACTTTAGAAAACAAAAGGAAACATAAGAATATCAAATTAGTAACTGATCCACTAAAATTACAGAAATTAGTGCAACAACCAAACTTTGGTTCATCCGTAATTATAAATGAAAATCTTGTTCTCATTTCTATGAACAAAAAATCAGTTGTATTGGATCGTCCTTTATATCTTGGAATGTCAATATTGGATATTTCTAAAACACACATGTACGAGTTTCATTATAAGAAGATGGTTAATTATTATGGAAGAGATAACATTGGTATTGCATATATGGATACGGATGCACTTATTTACTGGATTAAAACAAATGACATGTATGAGGATTTACGGACCTTTGTATATAAAGATGATTTTGATTTTTCCGATTATCCTAAGGACCATCCAAATTACGACTATGACAAAAACAAAAAAGTATTGGGAAAATTTAAAGATGAAACAAATGGTGTGCCGATGATGGAAATTGTAGCATTAATGTCTAAACTGTATTCATTTCAACTGTACATAAATGAAAGGAATGAATATCAAGTCACAAAGAAAGCTAAAGGAATAAAAACATCTTTCCTAAAGAAGAACGTACAGTTTCAACATTATAAAAGATGTTTGTTTGAAAATGTTGAAACAACTGCAACATTCAACACTATTAGAAGTTATAACCACCAACTTTTTAGTGTCAAACAAACAAAGTGGGCATTAAGCTACAAAGACGACAAGCGACATATTTTAGAAGATAAAATTAATACTCTACCATTTGGACACTATTCCTTAAACCCTATCGACCAGTAAACCTATTCTTCGTCCTTTACCTTCTTCCTTTTTCCTTTCCGTAAAAAAGAGGGAACATGGCAAGCCCAATGCCATGTTCCCTCTTTTTTACACTAATATAAAATGACCTTGACCCATATTTCAACTATATATAAGAGAATAAACCATTGTATGGATCAGTATTTCTACAAACGGTGTGCAAGCAACACTTTAAGATGGAAAGTGTAAAGGATAAGATTGTAAATGAACTACATAAACCAGCAAGAAGAAGATTTCCGAGAAGAAGTACAATTATTAAAGGAATGAATGATCTTTACCAAGCTGATCTCATTGAAATGATACCACACAGTAAATTAAACAAAGGATTTAAATATATTTTAACAATTATAGACTGTTTTACTAAAATAGCTGATGCTTTACCATTGAAGGACAAGACTGGTAAAAGTGTTACCAAAGCTATGCAAACAACAATACAAAGAAATAAATTTAAAATTAAACATTTACAAACGGATGATGGAAAAGAATATTTTAATAAAGATTTTGGAGCTTTGATGAAAAAATATAAAATAAATCATTATTCTACAAATTCTGAAGTTAAAGCTTCAATAATTGAAAGATTCAATAGAACATTAAAAGGAGCAATGTATAAACAATTTTCAAAACGAGGATCACATGTGTGGTATGACATATTACCACAACTTATAAAAGAATATAACAACAAATATCATCGTACCATCGGAATGAAACCTATCCAAGTAAATAGTGCTAATGCTAAAATTGTATTACAACGCATCAAATACAAGCATAATACAACACCAAAAATAGAAAAGTTACAACCAAAAAAGTTTAAGGTTAATGATAAAGTTCGTATAAGCAAATACAAAGGTGTATTTAGTAAAAGATATCTACCAAATTGGACTAATGAAGTATTTACAATTTATAAAGTGCAACCAACTATACCTGAAACTTACATTTTAAAGGATAATAAAGGTGAATTACTTCAAGGTGGATTCTATGGACATGAGTTGTTAAAATCAACAGTTGGTGATGTATATCTTGTTGAAAAAATTTTACAAAGGAAAAAGGATATGGTTAAAGTTAGGTGGTTAGGATTTGATAAAAGTGAAGACTCTTGGATTCCTTCAAAAGACTTGGTATAGTTATTTAATAGCTCATTATGTGTTTAACCTTTAAACAAGATGGAGATTGTACAACAAAAAGATCGATTTAATATTAATAATATTGATGAATTGACGGTTGACAATAATAAGTTAAATCATGGTAAACATGGTGAATTACTACCAAATACGATAAGATGTTTAATAACTGGTCCTTCAAATTGTGGAAAAACTAATGTTGTCTTTAACCTTATAACTAATCCTAAAGGTTTACGCTTCAACAATATATATATTTTTTCAAAATCATTGCAACAACCAAAATATCAATTATTAGATAAAATACTTGCAAATGTACCTGAAGTGAATTTCTACAAGTTTAATGCTAGTGAAACAATCATGCAACCAAATGAAGCAAAACCATTTTCCATTTTTATATTTGACGATGTTTCTTGTGAAAATCACGATACTATAAGAAACTATTTTGCTATGGGAAGACATCATAATATTGATAGCATTTATATTGGTCAAACATACAGTAAAATTCCAAAACAACTTATAAGAGACAATGCAAATATGTTGATCATCTTTAAGCAAGATGAGACAAATTTAAAGCATATATATAATGATCATGTTAATGCGGATATGCCATTTGACAAATTTAAAGAAATGTGTGGTAAAGCATGGAATGAAAAATATGGATTTCTTGTTATTATGAAAGAAGAAGATATTAAAAATGGTAGATATCGTATAGGATTGGATAAATTTGTATTAATACGTTGAACAACCTATGCTACATCTAGTAACACTTTGAACTTCACAGTGTAAACATGGTGAATCAAGAAAAACTATTAAAAGAAATAAAATCACTCAGTGATTCTATTAGGATAAAGAATCGTGCATTAAGGATGGGTTTAAGTGAAAGAGAAGAATTTTTAGAGAATACATTTAAACCTATCACGGAACCTTTAAAACAAATATCAGAAACTATTGGTAAACCTCGTTATGAAGGAGATGTTTTACTACCGGTTTCTAAACAAGAAGTACAAGCATTAAAAAAAGAAGATGATGATGATTCATATACAAGTGCTAGTGAGCAAGAAGAAACAAAAGAAGAAGCAGAATCAATTGTTGAAAAGGAAGAACAGCCAATACCTGAAGCAGAACAATCTATTCCAAATTTAACTCAATTGAGTAGCGATATATTACAACATGGACCTCTTGGACGAAAATATATAATGAAAATGCTACATGACATGAAATCAAATCCAAATTTAAGTAAATCACATGTATATGGAGCAAGAATTGATGGGAATGAATTAAAAATTGGTAACTCTAAGCTTGAAGTAACTCAAGACGATTATATCATTATTGGTGAGCATAGATATAAAGGAACAAAAGGATTATATGAATTAATTTTTAAAAATATACCAATAAAATATTCGGCAAAAGATTTAAATACTTTTAAAGAAATTTTACAAAATACTAACGCTCATAAAAGAAACTACTCAAAGGATGCAATGATTAATCGTTCACGTGCAACAAAATATAATATTGTTATAAAAAAATTGTTTCCCCCACGAAAATTACCAACATTACGTACCACACCGGCTGTGAGACAACCTTTAAAAAGAAAATCTTTATCACTTATGGATTTATCACTTCTTGAACAACATGGTAAAAAGAGTAAAGGAGATACTTCAACATCTGGTAAAGGATTAATGAAAAATCTATACAATACAAATGTTATCTATTACAACGACATCAATAAATTAGTTAACAGAATGAGACTATTGCATGAAGCTATGGAAGCCGGTCATACTGGTTTAAATAATGAATGGGTGGCTCTAGTTGATGAACTTAAAAATCGTGGCATAGTTGTATAATTGTCCGCAAATATAAAGAAGTTACAAGTGTAAGATGTATCAGTTCTAACATGAGCGTTGACAAGTTCGGACGCTACTCCGCATTAGGAGTGCAAGTTGGAGAAGACAGAAAAAGAAGCGGATTACCGCAAACACCTGAAGGTGACTATAACATAAGTAATAAACGTTTAAAATTAGTTAAAGATCCAGAAGAAGATACTGATGGAGCAAATTTAAAGACAGTAAAAGAAGCTACTTCAACATCATTGAAATTACATAAGAATACTTATGATGTTAAATCACATAGATTAATTAATGTTGGTAAACCAACTGAAGGTTCTGATGCAATTACTAAAGAGTACTTATCATCTGAACTTTCAAATACTTTAAAATTGCAATGGGGTAACAACTTAAAAGATGGACAAACATATGATGCTGGAAATTATAGAATAACCAACGTGGGAAATCCCAAAAATGATAAAGATTCAGTTAATAAAGAATATTTACATTCTATAATACCGGAAAAAACTAAACATGGATATTCTTTTTATAAATTTATTATAAATGACATTGGATACCCAAAGGAAGACGGTGATGCTGTAAACCTAAAATACATCAAGGACAACTGTATTTTACAAGATGTTAATGAAATCGATTGTCATGGTAAAACATTGACAAATGTAAAGTTTGGTTCTCAACCAAAAGATGCTGTTACTATGGAACAATTATCTAAAGAATTAAAAAAGGAAACATCCAATTTTGTAAAACATGAAGATGCCGTGTTAAAGCGGGGAGATAAATTTATACATGGAAATGAAAAGTTTAATTTAATGCAAGGAAATAATGATGAATGGGATGCAGGACATAAAACAATAACAAATGGAAGATTTGGTATAAAAGATTCAGATGTACCTCTAATGGTACAAACATTAATTGCGAGTGGTGGTACATTAGGTACATACAATGGTCGTAATAGAAGAATAAAAGATATTTATCCTGGTTACGAAGAAAATGATTGTGTTACAATGAAACAAACAATAACTTGGGATAAACACTTTGGGACCCAATATGATGCAAAGATGAAGAAAATAATTAATATTTTACCAGGTGAAGATTCAAATGATGCTGCTACTATTGGACAAGTCATAAAAACATCAAAAAGTGATTCAACAGCTTACACATGTAATGATAAACGTATTATGCAATTACATGATCCTCAACATCCAAAAGATGCTGTAAATTTAGATTGTTTAATAAGAATAGTGGGCAATTTACTTATTGATACCCATAATCATATAGCTAGTACAACGAGTCATGTGATAATTCAACCCGATGAACGGGAAGCTTGGATTAAAAATAGAATTATAAATCAGTATATCATTAATTTGAATAACTAAGTGTTTAAATATATAAAATTATACATAACTTATTCATTTATGTAAAGTATCTTGTGGAGTAAACACGCCAGTTTATATAAGACTACATAATGAAGGCTGTATCACTCAGTCATCATCAAGACAGCAACAAGAGAGGACGTGGTATAACTTCAGCTGCGTTATCCCTGCTTAAACGGATACCTGTTGGTGCTATTGTAAATCGAGCGATAGACGCTCTACCATACGAATTACATATTCCTGGAGGTTATCAATATTGTGGACCTGGAACTAAGTTGGCAAAACGTTTAGCAAGAGGAGATCCTGGAATTAATAAATTAGATCAAGCTTGCAAACAACACGATATAGCATATTCAAAGTTTAAAGATTCAACAAAGAGATCAATAGCAGATAAAATTCTAGCAGAAAAAGCTTGGCAAAGAGTAAAATCAAGTGACGCAAGTATTGCAGAAAAAGCAGCGGCTTGGGCAGTAACAACAGCCATGAAGACGAAAGCTAAGTTTGGTGGTGGAAGACGACGTCGCAGAGGAAGACCTGCAAAAAGAAGAGCTCCCAAAAAAGGTGGAAATATTAGAAAGAGACGTCGTAGAACTCGTAAAGCAAAAGTAAAAAAGGCTTCTGTTTGGTCAATGGTAAAAAACGGAGCAGGTTTATACCTAAGACCGTACCGTGTGTACTAAATAAAAAGAATCAATTGATAATTCCAAATAAAGCCTTAACTAATCATCAGTTAAATGATTATGTAAAATGTTTGAAAATACCATTCTTTCGAGGAGTTTTTATGAAAGATGCATTACCAACTAAAATATGGAAAAATGAAACTGGAATAGTAAATTTGGATTCCACCTATGGTCCAGGCACTCATTGGGTATGCTATAAAAAGCTCGGACAAACCGTTTACTACTTTGACAGTTTTGGCAATCTACCACCGCCGAAAGAACTTCAACATTATTTTCAAAACTCCAAAAACATTTTTTACAATTACAAAAGAGAACAACCTAACAATACTGAAATATGTGGACATTTATGTTTGGAGTTTCTAGCGAAAAGTGTCAGTCACCTTTAAGATGTCATCGTATACAGTGTCACTGAGTGGAAATTCATCCACATTAAAAAGTACGCTATTCCCAGCATTGCGTTTATCCAAGGAAAGATTATTAAACGGCATTACTTGATTTGACTACCTACAATTCAATTCCTAATGTTACAGAAGGAAAAAACAATTTACTACATTATTATGAAACTAAGGATGCTGCAGGAAAATACTCAGAATTGAAAATAATTACATTTCCTACTGGAGCTTATGAAATTGATGATATAAACCAATTATTACAGAAAAAACTCGGAGAAGATAATATCACAATCAAAGGAAACAATAATACTTTAAAAGCAGAAATAACTTCAAAATATTATATAGATGTCGGAATGAAAAACTCTATTGGCAGTTTACTTGGATTTACAGATACAAAAAAGAAAATCTTAACTCCTGGAACTACTCATTCAGGTAATACAACTGTTACAATATTAAAAGTAAATAGTATTGATGTAACATGTAATATTATACATGGATCATATAGAGAAGGAGTAAATCAGCATATCTTACATACATTTTATCCAACAGTTGCTCCAGGTTTTAAAATTGTTGAGAAGCCACAAAACTTGATATACCTACCATTAAACACCAGTTTCATTTCAGACATCGTACTGAACATATTGGATCAAGACGGTCATAGTGTTGACTTTAGAGGAGAAACAATTACTATACGAATACACATTAGAGCGGCAACATAAAAATCAACATGGGATTATCATTTAAACCGCAACGGAAGAGTCGGGAGCTCAGTAGCTCCTCGACATTGGAAGAGTTAACATCAGACAACATTCGTTTTCTACAAAAGATTGGATTGAAACTTAACAACGATGGATATCCTGGATATATCTCAAGGACCAACATTCGACGAAACACTATGGGAGAAGGAATATCACACGCACAACCCTTACACTTCATCAAAATTAAACAATAATGATGAAATAAGGATTCCCATTCAACAACAAGATATTTACACATTACCATGTGAAAGTTATTTATTCATCGAAGGAAGGGTATTAAAATTGGATGGAAAAACTGCTTCAACAGTTCCTTTTATAAATAACCCAATGGCATATCTTTTTGATGAAATAAGATATGAGATATCAGGGGTAACGGTTGATTCAACAAAAAAGGTTGGTATAACAACTACATTAAAAGGATTAACTTCATTAACACCACATGAGAAGAATTCAATAGTCACCGCCGGATGGGTTGCTCCCGATAAAGACACTATAACACCTGCTTCCAACGGTCATTTTGATTTTCATGTACCTTTAAGATTGCTTTTAGGATTTGCTGAAGATTACAAACGGGTTATAATAAATGTCAAACAAGAATTAGTATTACTCAGATCTTCAACTAATAAGGATTTAATACTTGCAGACCCTGCAACTACAGAAGATAAACTGGAATGGCAATTACAGTTGGATAAAGTTGTTTGGAGAGTACCTCATGTAAGATTAGCTGATGAACATAGAATCGTATTGTTAAGAAAGTTAAAATCTGACCGTGACATTGTGATGCCATTCCGAAGTTGGGAATTTCATGAATACCCTACATTACCTCAAACAGAACGACAAACATGGACCGTCAAGACATCAACTTACTTGGAACGTGCAAGGTACATAATACTCGGTTTTCAAACTAAGCGAAAAGATATTATTACTGCAAATGCTGGTCAATTTGATCACTGTAAAATAAAGAATTGTAAAGTTTTCCTAAACTCTCAATTCTTTCCATATGACAGTTTAAATGTCATGTTTAGCAAAAAACGTTTTTCTATTTTATATGATATGTATGCAAGATTTCAATCATCATATTATGGAAAGACTAATACACCACTATTATCACCTGATCAGTATTATTCCAAGGCTCCAATAATTGTAATCGATTGTTCAAAACAAAATGAATCAGTAAAATCATCAAGTGTGGATATAAAAATTGAAATGGAATTTGAAGAACCGGTAGCTGAAGGAACTTCGGCATACTGTCTAATTCTACATGATAAAATAGTTACTTACACACCACTAACCGGAATAGTGAAGAATGTACTTTAAGAAGAATTAGTACAATTACTGCAAAATATTGAGGTTAGAATTATCTTCCTCAATTTTTAAGGTTAGAATTTTGTTTCTAAAAGACAAGTTGAAAATAAACAATTATATAATTGTATAAATTTCAAGGATTTTACAAAAAAATATAAAAGCAGGAAAATAATAGTAGAAACTTCATTCTATCTTCAACCGTCGGATGGGAAACATCATTCGCAAGATGAATTCTACTAACGGAGAAGAAAATACACCTCTAATGGATGAAAATAGTTCTGATATAGAAAAACAAGTTGAACAAGAAATGGATGAATTCCTCAAGTTTAACAAACATAAGAAGAGAGAAGAAGAAGGAGAAGCTGAAAAAGAAGTAAAAAGAAAAAAGGTTGAACTTAACATTACAACAAATATTTTAACTGAAGTATTTCTTCGAATTTTCTACCCTATTTCTTCATGCATGACAAAAAGTATATCAGTTGGAATTATAAAATCATTGGATTATTCACCAATTGTTATGTTAAATCAAGGAATAAAATGGTTATCTTTACTGAAACTTCTTGGGATTCTCTAATGAAACATTCACATCTTTTGGAATGTTATTTAACTAACAACACATTTGGAAAAAGAACAAGATTAAGTTTATTAGAATCAAATATTGAAGTTGATATAATCAAACATCGTGGAGGACAAGTTGTTCGCTTCAAAGATTTAACTAGACATGATGTAAAATTACATTTCACTAAAGAAGAATTTTACACTTTAAGTTGTACTACCGGTCCTGTCACTAGATACTTAAAACAACTAGTATTTTCAAGTACAATAATCAAAGATTATCTAATCGATACATTGGACAGACAACCATTTATTCCAATTTTATATGGTCCTGTGGATACTTCAATTTTTAATCGAATACCTCAAGAAGTAGATATGTGGAGACAGTTAAACAATTATCACACCAATTTTAATATAAATGAAGAAGCACAAGAAATAAAAGAAGAACAATCGTGTTTGTAAAAACAGTCAGTTGTGGATGAGACTTCATCATGAACAAACGGGTTTCGTTTTCTACTGCATCACAGTTAATGGAAGTTAAAAGAGGTATAATTGAATTTCAAGCTTTTCGAGGGAATGATGGAAATTTCATTATTAAAGAATTAGTAATTTTGGATATGAACACATCTGTAATTTATCATTACTTATTCAAACCTCCATTTCCATTTAAGAAACTAACAACTAAAGCGAAAGTTACAAACAAATGGTTAAACAAACATTTTCACAACTTAAAATGGGATGAAGGTTTTATTCATTATAACATGATGCCACACATTATGAATCATTATTGCAAAGAGTTTAAAACTATCTACACAAGAGGATTGGAAAAAGCAAATTGGATACAATCATTTACAAGCAATGAAGTGATAAATGCAATAATAGATAGAGATTTCCAATGCTACTTTAATGAACTTTGTATTTCATCAAAAAGTTTTAAACATCGAAGGTCACAATGTGCTTTGAAGAATGCCTACCGCTTGAATAATTTCCTTCAACAAAGTGGTGGGGGTAGCGTCAGTGGTGGGGGTAGCATCAGTGGTGGGGGTAGTCTCGATAATAAAAGTGAGAGCGCTACCATGACACAGCATGAGTATTACTCGAACCTCCGAAGAGACAACATCTCCAACGGATATTCATATTAACAAGAAGATTAGCAGCACCAAAAACATTAAGATGGCATCAAACAACTTACTTCAAAATTTAGTTGAACAATTCAACGCTCATTCAAAATCAACAATCCTACCAACGAAGAAATGTTCCGAGCTAAAAGAAGAAAAACACTACATCATTCATACAATAAAAAAGATGGAAACTTCAGTAGGTGATGCTATAAATTGCACATTGAGCGAGGCACCTTATACAATTGGTGATGAAGCAAAATTTCAAATCTTCCTACCAAAGCGCTTCGTACAACTACTTCAAAATGAAGATCTTCGTATAATTCAACCCGGCGCACTCTATTTAGTATCACATGGACCTAGTGGAAACAACTCTACTGAACTTACAATTCATGTAACACCTACTACTGATTAGTTTGTACATAAAATTGTAAATATTTCTTTGTAATTGTTTCTCAATAAATATGATATAAACCTAAAAAAAAAAAATAAAAATAAAAAAAGCAACATATTGTAATGTGTTTGTACATTACAATATGTTGCTTTTTTTAAAAATTCCATGGGATGACCTTGACCCAATTTTGTGTGATAATAAAAGTGAAAATCAACTTGTGAAATTCATCAGTCTACGACTACCTTTCGTACCGTACACATCTCACTCTCTATCACTAAATACAAAACTTCAACATGTCCCTAAAGGTTAAGTGTGCATCTTATGATACCAACACCATAACTACTTTTGAACAACTTGAAGATTTAACTAACGAAATGCGAGTTTTACTTACCGGTGGTTATCACTTAACTGTTGATGTTAGTGCTACTAATACAAGGATGTTCACTAAAACAAAATATTGCGATGATGAAATATTTTTTTCTACACAACCTACAACTTCTTCATCGCCAGCTGGTCAACATAACGTCAAGTTCCAGAAGTATTACCAATGTTGAATAACTTTTAATAAATAACATTACAACTAAGGAATCACGTGATCAATGTCAAGTTCATAAAAAGGATGTAACAGTTTGATAAATAATCATTCGCTTCTCAGCTCTCGCCACGACAAGATCTATTCTAGAAAATGTTATACAGAATGATGATTGAACTTGATGGGAAAATCTATGGAAAAGATTATAACACTGTTGAACAAATGACTCAAGATTTAGATGTATTAACTAAAGAAGGATATCAAGCTAAATTAATTTTAAAATTTCCTGAAGTACATCCACTATCAACAGAAGAACTTATTGCTATGGCTAAGGCAGAGAGAGAAAAAAAGTCTGACGAAAACAAACAGAAACAAACTTCCTAAATTTCAATAATCCTTACACTTGTAAGGTATAATTTTTTAAAACTCCATTTGGATGACCTTGAAATTACCCCTACCACTTTTCATAATACATAAAACTCGCTATTCATCACTATACAATCTTATTCTTTCACTAGATTCCGCAGCGTCAACATGGAAGAGCAAAAATACAAGTACAAACCTTGTTACTGTTGTGAACAACAGTGTACAGATTTAGGACCAATGATGGTGGATGGGTTAGCTTGTACTAAATGTGAATTCTTCGGATCTTGTTATTGCAAATGTAAAACAAAACAACTACCACCACCGGAATTGCGAACTTTCAAATTTTACAAATCAAGATATTTTCATACATGTTGTCCTCAAAGATGTTTCAAATTTCACCCTCTAGATCTTGCTCATTGTCAACGCACCAAGTCTCATCAAGATGATTTTTGTACACATATGATAAAAAGATGTAAATACAGATCAGATTGGTATTCCGATCCTGTAGAACCATCAAATGTGTAATTTCAGTTTTACACTCTTTTTTAAAACTTCATTTGGATGACCTTGAGATTTCCCCCACTACCGGTTGTAATTTTTATATAATATTAAATTCAACTTTAAATCATTTCACTTCTAACATTATAACTAACAACATGGAAAACAAATTTATCAAGTTTGAACATATAATAACTGAGAGGGAGGAGATGGAAGAATTGTTTCAAAACTTACTTTCTATCATTGACGAATATCCTATAAGATGGTTCAGAATTGTAGTTCAATATTTAAATCCTGGTGAATTGTTTTCTTCATCGAGTGAAGAGGATGAAACAACTACTTCGGTTCAAATAATTGAATTAAAAGATGAAGAAGAAGAACTAAACGTTTTATTCAATCATAAGCTCAAGGTTCCCTATATAAAAGCCCCCTCCCTAGACAGCCCCCCTCCCTAGACGCCTGCTCAAGGTCGTCATTATATAAGCCCCCTTCCCTAGGCGCTAATCCTCATTCGATTGCCAACTCTCTAACGATGAATACCTCTCCATTGGCACGAATGAATGCTAGTTTTGAAATAAACTCAAAAGAAGATTTACAAGAAATATTTAATGCTTTAAATGAAATTATAGATAAATTTAACGCTATTACAATGAATTTGGAAATAACTTACGCTTGTCCTATTTGTAATAAGGTTGAAAGTTCTGATGAAGACAGTTTACTAAATATTACTCCTCTTACCCCTCTACAGTCGGACACAACTTCTGAGGCAAATGATGAGCAGCATATTTCCCCCACCACTTCTATGTAACAACGCTCTTTCCCCCCACTACTTCTTTATTTAACCGACATTTCCCTCTTTTAATTCTCATTCCATCCTCGCCTCTTCAACTATCAACATCGCTTCTTTCAAAATTTCAAAAAACACAAACATGATGGATATGATGGATGAAGTTCCATTTGTAACAAGGATGGAAGAGGATAAATTCAAATTGGAAATCAAACGATTGGAAATGGAACGGGAAAACCAACTAGAGATGTTACGTTTGTTCAAACTTTTTAAATACATCATCTGGGGACTCTGCGTTTACCTTCTCATCGTCGTCGGTGTTTGTGTTTACAACTCTGTAGTTCATCACAAAACTTCAACTTGTTTAAACACTGCTGTCACACATTGATTGTATATTTTTCACAAATAAAATTCACAAAACCTAATTCTATACCTATCCCGCTATCACCAGAGTTAGTTCGACTCTCCGAACTATTACTCCGGTGGTAGCGGGATAGGGTTTTTTAAAACTTACTCTGGATGACCTTGACATACTTTCCATAACCCAATTGTCAATTTGAATTTCAAATTTCAAATCACATCTGCTCCCCCACCGGAAGCTATATGGCATGGCATATGGCGGCGGCAACTGATTTGGCAACTGGCCGATGGCAGCTGGCGGCAGCAGCTGGCAATTGGCACGACTTCCGTTTTGAAAGTAACCAAACCCCACTACTTGGGACACGTTCAACTCTTCAAAGTAAAACTGTTCCAGAACTATCAACTGAAGCGCTATAATCAATCAATCAATCAATCAGGGGATTCATATAGAGAGACAGCATACAAATAGTAGAAAATTAAGTTATAATTACTGTATTAGGTAATTTTTGTGCGAAAACCTACAAGAAATTTTCCAGCATGAGAAAACTAAAGTCTATAAATGTAATAAGACCTAAAATATTTTTAACAATTAATCATTTACTTTACGGGCGTTACTGCAGCAAAAAATATGCAGTACTAAAATAATGTTTAAAGTATTCGCACAAGCTTCGTAGAGCTCACCATAGTAATGATAAAATTAATAATATAAAATTATAACAAAGTATTCCAGCACTACGCTCAATCGTCTCTCGAAAGACTAGTGTAATAGCAATATCCAATATGAACAAATGAATTTAAATAAAACGAAACGAGAACCTCACATTTCAATCAACATTTTCATATTACTTTATTGTACGTGCATTAAATTTATTTCACCATCCTTAAAACAAAATCCACCATCTGTTAAATGTAATATTACAGTTACAGCTATATTACAATATACTGTAAACTGAAATTTGCACTAACGTGGTTTATATACAACGTTTAAGATCACTGTTCTGCGAACTGTCACGAAAACATCATCAGGAACAGGTGTGGTTAAATGACATAATTTAAATACAACCGAGAACTAAGCGACATTAACTTTAAGTTACTATAGAAATCAAAGCGGACATCACCCGAATGTAAAGATACGCTTCAGTAAACTTCATTTTCGATAATAACACAGCAATCAGAAGGAACACCATACGCAAACAACTTTGAGCCCAATTGAGAATATTAATCGGGAAGAGGTGTAGTTAAAAGACATCATTTAAATACAAGCGAGAACTAAGCGAGTACAATAGCGCTCCAAGCGACATCTTAAAAACCAACGTACTTCCTTACTGACACCTCGTCTTTTTAGAATTTTTTTATAATTGAAAGTTGAAAATTTGTAGTTATTGGGCATGGATACTGTATAAATCAAAGCGAGGTTTAAACCTAGTGAGATAACCCGCTCTCAATACATCGAAATACCGTCGCCTAAACAAGACGTTCATGTTTATATTTAGAACAAATTTGTATCAAACACGGGTGTAGTTGAAAGAGATCATTTAAACACGAGCGAGAACTAAACCTGCAATATGATCTACGATACCACGACCACGTGGTGATTTACGCTGATACGGCTGAACTACGTTACCGACAAATCTATATTTTTTACCTTTTTTATAGTTTAAGAGTAAAAAAGTAAAAAACTCAAATAAATACAAAATGCTATTTAAGGCATAAAAAATACTTTATGAGTTTGGAACTCTGCGAGTCTAAACAACATGGACTTAAACGAGTTTTAAACAATCATAAACCTGAAAAATATGGAGTGGACAATCTTTAGTGGTCCAGGACTAATGAATTGCAGTGATAACTAGCTTGAAATCTTACCCTCCTTAAGAAGAATTAGGTAAAAATAAAACTGCCTCTAAGCAGCAATGGTAATGTGTTATTTTCTTAAAACTATTGTTATTAAAACGTTATTTTGGCTGCGAACAATGGTGAGCATGGATGAGAAAGAGTTATTGAACATGAAACAAAAATTAAGGTTCTCAGTTCCACACAATTGTCAGAGTTTTCTCAGAAGTAAACCTAGTAATTTATCTTGAATTCGCATCATTTCCAACGGAAACATAAAGAATAAACCTGTCATAACCACACATACAATTGTAGAGACCTTTCCCAACCAAACTATTGTTTTTTTTTTATATTTAATTTTGTATGAGGTTTTATATTTTTATGATCTTTCTCAGATCAGCTAACTGCAATCCATGTGGTGTTATTGAAAACGTGATTTTATTAACAAACTGATTGGATGTTCCAATTCTCGTCTGGCTCTCGATTATTACTGAATAAAGTTTTATTGAATAAAATATAATAATAATAATAAATTTTATTCTGCTGACAAATTTACATTGTATGCGAATTTACAAAAAGTCTTTCTATCTGATTCACAATTTAAAACTTACAATTCCGGATTTTTCAACAAGGTAATTCATTGTTAATTCATTTAATACTCTAAACTTTTTCAAGTCTTCAAGCAATTTCAATTGCTTTTTTCTTCTTTCTTTCTTTCTTCTTCTTTTTTCTTCTTTCTTCCTTCTTCCTTCTTCTTTCTTCCTTCTTCCTTCTTCTTTCTTCTTTCTTCCTTCTTCTTTCTTCATCTCTACATTTATTCACATTGGTTTGTTTGCCTATCCCTTAATTTCGATTGGTTTTTAATTATACTCTTCCTTCCTTGAACTTTCTCCTTTCTCTGTTGTCTCCTTTTCAGTTTGAGCGTCTCACCGAGAACAAAACAGACAAGGACGAAAGAGTGTGTGATATTTATGATTTTATTATTAAAGACAATTATTATGTACATATTTGTTATTTATGAATAAGTTTATTATTATGTTACTAGGTTGTAAACTATTTATAGATATTTGTTTTTTTCAATAATATTTTAATTAAATTTTATTTTACCTATCAATTGATGGGAAACAATCAGCATCATTACAGCCCGGATGATTGGGATATTGAATGATAAATGTTTGCTGCAATCAACTAAGTGAAATTACATTTAGTGTATCCACCACCGCTGTAAATTGTAGCTATGAAATATATTCTAATCTTTTAAGGTACCTTAAAATTTATAGTTTTGCAATAAATATTCGTATTGTAATAATAAGAGTTTTCTTAAGTGTCCAAACCAATATGCAATAAAATATCAAAAGAATAAAAATTATATTTATTGATAGGCTTTCAACGGTTCGTATGACATGAGAATAGGGATGACGCTAGTAGTAAGTTAGACAGTCACAACAAAGATTTAAAAAACTGTACGCTTCAACAATTAATTGCACAGAGATCAATTTTCAAAATGGACTCAAGATTTGATGCATTATGTTATTGTTTAGTAAACTATTGCGGTTATTTTCCATCACTGATTAGTAAAATTAAATTCACGACGTTTTGGGATCTGGAATCTGATCCCGTCTTCAGGTGGAGGAAATACCTAGAACATAACAAAGTTAGTAAAAACAAAAACACACCAGGCGAACCTGGAGAAGTCCATAGCCAATCCTGAAAACAGAAAAGGCAGTCACGAAAATTAAATTAAACACGAATAAATGCGCAAAGCTTAAACAGAAACTGTGAAAGCAGTCAAAAACAAAGCACAAAAAATAAAAATGAAAAATACACATCACCAATCAGGAGACACCATACGGGAGCCAACCACACGATAGCAATGTCGGGCACGTAATAGCGTCGTCACGTCAAAGAAATGTGTGTGAACTCGTTTTTGCAATCAGTGATGAAAGATGTCAGTAATGATTTACCAAACAATAACATAAACTCACAATCACTAACAATGAACTTTGAAAAACGAACTATGCATTTCATTTTTCAAAGATACATAACCAAAGTATTATGAATACAGTAACATACTATTGCAACTTTTAAATTTTTTGACGAATTTTTTAACATCAAATTATAAATAACAATGGAATCATTAGAGGCATTGAAAGTAAAGTTCAAAAGTTAAACGAGTCTACAATCAGGTATATCAATAGTCAAGTGCAACTACCCATCATTCTGTGCAACCACCATATTTTCTTATTCTACTTTTTAAATAAAGTTTGACAGCCCTGGATGATCTGTTAGTGTTCATTTGTTTGCCAACAATATAAAGTCCATTTTTATCATCCTGCACAAAATCAGCCTGTTTTTTGCTTTCTCAATAGTACCAAAACCGATTCTTTTTTGTCCTAGGACTGAAAAATCAGCTGGAGAATTTTTTAGGTCCTAGTACTGAAAAGTCAGCTGTTTGCTGCGTATTTATTCATTTAATGTTGGGGCATATTGTCATTCAAACGTTATAAAGAGCATTGTTTGTAAATAACAGAAATGTAAACACTGCATATTACTTACTTTGTAAATATAACCTCGAAATTACAACTAAATAGTTAATATTTTTAACGATCAAAAGTCTAATTTTGCATTATGATAAAAAACGTTGTTCATCACTCGGAGCAAAAGTGTCTTTTTGGTGCTTAATCGTTTTTAAAAACACGATTGCGCACCAAAAAGACCCACTCTTACTCCTAGTGATGAAAACTACTATTTTATTATCCTGCAACAAAATCAGACTGTTTTTTGCTCTCTCAATAGTACCAAAACCGATTCTTTTTTGTCCTAGGACTGAAAAATCAGCTGGAGAATTTTTTAGGTCCTAGTACTGAAAAGTCAGCTGTTTGCTGCGTATTTATTCATTTAATGTTGGGGCATATTGTCATTCAAACGTTATAAAGAGCGTTGTTTGTAAATAACAGAAATGTAAACCTGTATATTACTTACTTAGTAAATATAAACGCGAAAATACAACTTTATAGTTAATATTTTTAACTATCAAAAGACTTCGCATTATGATAAAAAAACGTTGTTCATCGCTCGGAGCAAAAGTGGGTCTTTTTGATGCTTTTTGATGCCGTGTTTTAAAAACTCGGCTGCGCCTCGTTTTTAAAAACGATTAAGCATTAAAAAGACCCACTTTTGCTCCTAGTGATAAAAACTACTATTTTACTGCCTTTAATTATTGCTGTTCAAGCTTTCATGAACGTGCATTTATAACGTACATAAGAAAATCTATAGGAAGGCTCAGTACTGAGATATAATATAAAGTTTTTCATCATCTGTTATTTGAGAGGGAATCAAATAATGCGTTCAAACCATACTAACTTGTAACCATTGAAATATGTACAAAACATTAAAAAAGTTAAAAAAAATTATACCTCTTAATGCAAAAAAATCAATTATTACACTGAATAAAAATTCATAATTTTGAAGAATTGTGTTTTTAATTGTGACCAATTAAAAGACAACACTTTTACAACCCTATTCTGTCACAATATATTGGCACTTCAGTGTAGGAGAATGTTAACAATTTGGTATAAGACATGAATTTATTTTCTAATATAAATAAGATTTTAAGTAACGTATCCAAGTGGCCCCCTATTTGATAGAAGCTACATTTCCGTGCTCTATAACAAATAACAAATTAATAAAAAATTCTAGTCGCATTGTGAAACAAAGAATTTAATCCTGCCACATATTATATGACCAATTCATTAAATTTATTTAATCATCACCGTTACCTGAATTTTTTCAATTTTACCAGATTAAACAGTGTTTTACTACTGCCATATAAATTTCTTATTATAGTAGTATAGCTCGTATTATGGTAGTATTCAACTTGTATAGTTATGATAAAATAATATAATGCATTTTAAGTAGGTGAAGAGAAAATTTCCAGTTAAGTTTCCTGAGAGAAAGAAGTTCCAAGACTGATTTCTTTGTATTTTCAATCAATTGAGCTAACTTTATTTGACAACCCACCCGGTGGTGAAAATCATTTAAAGAATTTTTACCGATTCAAATGCTGTAGGGAATTTTTACTTCCTTGGTTTATATACTTATACAATTTCCTTTAGTTAATCACACCTTTAGTTAGTTCTTTAGTTTCAGTTTTTTTAATAGTTTAGTTTTGTATATGTACTATCATACCCCTAGTGAGTATTCCTATGTAAATTTTATACACATAACTTAACATGAATTCATGTGAAAATCGTCTATCATTTATAAAGCCTCGCCATTTGATGTAGTGTTATCAATGATTTTACAAATCTATACTTAATACGTTTTTTTGTGTTGAGAACTCCTCCTACAATTTTGAACCGATACTCAAGTTTTTGGTGTCGTTGGATAGGGTCTATAGTTGTTTCCGCCAAAAATTTATGAAAATCGTACATAAAATAAAAGCGCTATACACAAATTAAATTTGAAAATTTCACATTAGAATAACATTGGGTTTGAGTTCAACACTTTAAACATCTATTAATGCATAGCTAGCTGTAAATACGTGCAATTTTTGTGATTTATAATATTCACAATACTGGATTGGTCAGATGTCGTTGATTTAGTTGTTAGAACTAAATGTTACTTTTGTATTGCATCAAAATAAATTGCTCGATTTCGAGCAACAAGTAGACTAGTGTAAAGTAAAAATCGCTTTTAGTGTTTGGAGATAAGAAATAAACTGATAGTTTTATTCACTTGAGAGGCCTTTTTATTTTCTATTCAGGTGGACTCCCAGCTTCACATGTCTTCCAAACCTTTAAAGCGGCAGGTGTTTCAATTCCGAGTTGGAAATCGAACGCAGGATCACTGGATTAAAATAAACCATAGCCATGCGACTGAGATATGGCCGCTGCAAATGATTCAACTATGTAGTGCCTTAGGCAAAGTCCAATGTTCTTGGGAACTCCCCTAAATAAACTCCCCCGTTCACGAAAATAGTCCGATGATGGTTGGTGCCATTGTTGCCAAACTGACAGGGTAGCTGAGTGGTTATAGTGCTCGCCTTTGAATCCAAAGGTTGCCGGTTCGATCCTGAGTAGCTCTTTTAAGGTTCGATTCCGGACACAGTTGTCACTCGTCATTGGGCTATTAATTGTAATTGGGCTAACTGGCTGGGTAGCTGAGTGGTTAAAGAGCTCGCCTTTGAACCTGAAGGTAGCCGGTTCGATCCTGAGAAAAGTTAGTGCTTTTTGATGGTTCGATACTGGACCCAGCTGCCTTTGGTCATTGGGCTATTAATTAATGATCCTGACAAATAAAAACAGCTGATATTTGTCAGTAACAAAGCTACACCTCATCTGATCCATCACAATCATCACACTCACCCCTTCAGTCATACTCACCTTAAAATACGCCAAAGTGCGTCGGTGTTTCAAATGAAGTCTCTAAAGTCTCTAAATTAATGATGCTTTCTAACAAATGGCCGTTGTTAGATAGTAACAATAGTGGGGTTTGGACCGTTCCCCTTAAAAATGTTAAAAAATTCCATCGGCGTAGATACACACAAAAATCCTAGCCAGAAACATATGCTATACGATATTACACATGGTAAACAAATGACAACATTGCAGGGCGAGATGGGGGCGAGAGAAATTGTTAATATCAGACTATTTTCGTAAACCTATAGCCGCGTCCGCATTGGCCGAACATGTTCGCCGAACAAAGTTCATCCGAACTTTTGTTTGTTTGTTGAAAACCGTTTAGTATGTAAATTATATGGCCGGTTAATTGTTCGTTAAGAATGTTTGTTGATTTTTGTGTTCGCCGAACAAGTTCGCCACGAATGTTCGGCCAGTGCGGACGCGGCTTAACCATAACAAGCTGCTTTCTGCAGTGGTAAATGTAGCTTTAACCGGATAAACGTACTACAATGGAAGCAAACCATTAGCGCCGGTCGGGGCACTACTTGCTTGCATTTTACTTAACTTTGCAAACATTTTAACTAAACCTATTACATTTTAAGCAACACATAAAAATAACAGTTATCAATGAGTATAGAAAATTGAACATCCAAATGGGCGAATAAAAATCAAATCGTAAATTATCTTGAGGACACTGAAAAATCACCTTTTGTAAATTTTCCTGATATAAAAAACATGGTTTACAATTTAAACTCAATAAATATGGCTAATATGAAAACATTAGACCCTGATAAAAAATTCTCGAAAAAAAACTTTTTTGAGCACAAATAACTAGTAATAAACTCTAAGGAACAATATAAAACTAAAATTCGAGTTCATTATTTTTTAGTATATACCGAATGACGTCAAAATATGTATACTGATCTGTAAATGGGTTAAAGTTTTAATAATTATTTTCGGTCAACTCGTGCTTACTTTTGATCCTTTGGAACACCAGCTACTACAAAGGCCTGCATTGCCTGACATTTCCCGTACATTTCCCGACAAGTTAAACGTGTCACAAAGGGAAGTTTTAAACAAACCTTCCAGCTATTTATCTTTGTTTATATGTGCTATGAAACTGCAATATATGAAAAGGTACCCACTGTGAAGTTATCAATATGTTTTAAAATATAAATCTACAAAATTATTTATTGAGTAAAAAGCGTTTCAGCGCGTAAGTCATTCTATAGAAAACATTCCATAATTCCCATGTCAAAACGGCGAAATTGCTGTGATTTTGTTTACGAGCTGCTCCTGTAAAAAGTGTTATAAAGCACACAAAATCCTCGCTCGGCCCTGCAACATATCCTGTGGTCTATGCTGGATGATGTGATTTTATTCTACTGCTATCACAGTTCGTTTTTCAGTTACGATTTTAATTAGGTTTTCCGAGAATTTAAGCACTATTTCCCCGAGTTGCTTTGAGTATTCGACAATGGAAACAATACGATTTTAAATTACTGAACATTGTAACATGTCATTTTCGCCTGTTAAATAATATTAAAATTGAAAGGTTAGTTGAAATAGATTGAAATGAAAATACAGGGTGTCCCTCTCTGGAACCCTTTTGTACATTTGTTCCTCGCATCGAGACAAGAAAAAAACATTATACAGAAAGGATCTGAAATGCTTCGTTTAGCCGCTAGCCGCCGTTTTGTTTTATACACATAATAAATTTTATATCCGTAACGGATGATTGCATTAAGTTCATATTTGGTATGAACCTTTATCATTCCAATGCCCATTTTCAAGAAAAAAATTATTTTTTTCCACTGAATATTTTCAAAATGGCGGCCATTTTAATTTTTCAAACTCAAATATCTGAAAATCGATAAATTTTATAAAAACTTTACAAGACACAAAAAGTTGCCAAATTAAATTATCTAACCAATGAAACCAAGTTTGTAAGGATCTGACAACATAACGGAGTTATTGCGATTTTTTCCATAAAAACATTGATTTTGCATTATAATTCATGCAAATTAAGGCCATTTTAACAGAAAAATCGCAATAACTCCGTTGTTGTCAGATCCTTACAAACTTGGTTTTATTAGTTAGATAATTTAATTTGGCAACTTTTTTGTATCTAATAAAATATTTATAAAATTTACAGATTTTCAGATATTTGAGTTTGAAAAATTAAAATGGCCGCCATTTCGAAAATATACAGTATAAAAAAATAATTTTTTTCCTTATAATAGGCATTGGTATTATAAAGGTTCATAATTACCAAATATGAACTTAATGCAATCATCCGTTACGGAAATAAAACTTATTATCTTATCTTATACTCTAAAACAAGCTCCGTTTGTCCGGGCAAAGTTTTTTTTCGCTCCAAGGATTTTTGGTTTTTTTAATTGAATATGGGGGTTTTGGCCGCCAGAAATCGATTGGAGCTGGTCCCATAGCTGGGAAAAATCCGGTTTTCGTGCTAGAGCCCTTCAAAGTTTCCATGTTATCCTTATGGAGATTTTATTGATTGAACAAAAATCAGCTGATAACTGTAGATATAAACCAATGTGTTACATCTTTAACCTGTAGTGTAAGAAAATTATACCGAAGTGCTGCACGCTTCGGCTTGGCGAGTGAGCGAAGCTATCGAGCTCGTCTTTAAAATGGAAGAGGGCGAGTGAGCGGAACGAACGAGCTTTGTGTGAGAACGAAAGTAATAATTTTACCGAGCTTAAGCTCGGTCCCCCTGGTACTGTTTATAAAACAAAATGGCGGCTAGCGGCTAAACGAAGCATTTTTGTATAATATTTTTTTCTTGTCTCGATGCAAGGAACAAATATAGAAAATTGTTCCAGAGAGTTCCGGGACACCCTGTATAATGGACTAGACGAATGCAGTGAAATATCGTGTTAAATGTATAGTTGACCGAATCACCGAATACAATATTGTAGGCTATAGGCACCGAAACAGGAATACCCAGGTACAAAGAGCCCTTTAACGGTCCTTCACTCAAATATGCGGCAAAAAATTTCATTTTTAACATTCTGCACGAAATCAGCCTGTTTTTTGCTCTCTCAACACAAATTGAAATAAACTGATAGTTTTATTTCAAACGCGTTTCTTTTTTGTACTAGGACTGAAAAATCAGCTGGAACTTTTTTTATGTCTTAGGACTGAAAAGTCAGCTGTTTGCTATGTGTTTTTTATTAATTTTCTATGCAGAATGGTTAAATTCAAACGTTATAAAAAGTATTGTTTGTAAATACCAGAAATGTAAACACTATATATTACTTACTTTGTAAATATAACTTCGAAAATACAACTTTTTTTTAAATTTAAAAATACACTTGAATGGCGCGGCGAAAACAGTGGAATTACCGAAACGGCTGGAGGCGTCCGGCTTCGAGATTGATCCTAGCCGTTGGGGATAAAAGTGGCCTACCGGAGCAGCCCAGTCAGTGAGTCAGTCAGTGATAACCAGTGCGCGTGAGGTCGACGTGTGTCAGTGCGTCTCTCGACCCGTGACAGTGCGACTGTGTCCGCGTGTGTCAGTGAATAGTGAACTGTGAACTGTGTCAGTGATTGTGACAGAGTGACCAGTGACATTTCTAGTGTTAGTGTTAGCGCATTTGTATTGATAGGACACTCTCTGTAAAACCCTGTAAGTTAGATAGTTAGTTGTAATATTGTAGCTAGTTAGGAATTAGGTAGGTTTAGCTAGATATTTAGCATAATTCTGCATCTGTAAATTAATCTAATTTATAATAAATTATAGTTAGTTGTTGAAATCGCCAAGTGTTATTGATTAGAACCCGTAAGCCCGTAACAATATATCGTTAAATTAATATATACGCCACTGTGACATCGATTTATTATTACTGACAATCACATTGTCAAAAATTTGTATTGAATTGATTGACAAGTGTCATGGAGAGAATAGTCGTTGGCTTTTTCAATACCAATCTAATAATTATTTGTATAACATAAACTGTTGTAAATTGTAGTTTTCATCACTAGGAGCAAAAGATGGGTCTTTTTGGTGCTCAATCGTGTTTTAAAAACGAGGCGAAGAAAAAATTAAACATCAAAAAGACACTTTTGCTCCGAGTGATAAATAGTTATTTGTGCTTCTAGGGACTAAAGTACAATGTTTTCGCCCTGTAGGGAAAGTGTTGTCGCCCGAAGGCGAAGCCGAGGGCAACAATTTCCCTGAGGGAGAAAAGTACTTTAGTCCCTTGATGCACACAACATTTTTCCTACCACTGCATGGAAATAATCACATTGCCACAGCTGTAATCCTACGCAAAACAGTTCATTTCCGTTTTCCGGTCCTTTTCCGCTCTAGAGCGGTAATGGAACATTGGCGCACGCTAAATCAAGGTTATTTTAAATCTACAATAGGTTAGAACGGTAAAGAAGGTGACGTCACAACACAGACTAGTTTCTATTGGTCAGAAACCACATGACAATCACCATAATCATTACAAATTAATTGTAGTTGCTTTGCTCTGAATCAGCTGATTTCACGGTCAGTATTTTGATAACACTAACTTCCGGTTACACATCTATGCAAGTGATTACGATTTATTACAGTTATTACGTTAATGAAGTTAAATTTAAAGTTGATATAATTGTGTACGTTTATTAAATACATTTAATCGGTTGTAATTATGGTGGTAGGAAAAATATTGTGTGTATTACGAGCACAAATAGTCATTGCCGCTCTCGAAATGTTTGGCCGCACTCAGCTGACGCTTCGTGCGGCCAACTACATTCTCGAGCGGCAATGACGTTATTTGCGCTCTTAATACACAAATAGCTATTTCCTCCACCTACACGAATAAAATTTAGGCCTAATAGGCCTACCGTAGATAATTTAACTTTAACTTCATATGATCCCTTGCTCCGTCAAGCTGGATCTGACACATAAACATAAAAAACACACAAGGTAGGCCATATCAATTTTAAAGAACACGAAAAAACAAAATATAATTTAAGCCTAGTCAAAAGTTTTACACTTAGTTTTGGAATTCTTAGTTTAATAGCCTACCCAAGCGAAATGTAAACAAACACCTACACTGCCACGGCCATCTCTAATACTAGAGATGCAGCTCACCCACTGCTGACTGAATGGTCAGCAGTGAGTGAGCAGCAGCTACAGCTGCTATTAGTCAACAATGAGTAACGAAACAAATACAAGTAACAGCTGACTGTGTCTCATGTTCTTTTTAATCTCTCTTTTAATGTTATTCTTATGTAACTAACTTTAGCCCCGTGGTACGGAAAAACTTGAGTTTTCCCTAGGTAGAAAGATTAAGTATTCAAGTCACATGGGATAGAAATTAGTACTTTACTACTCTATTCCAAGGAGTAAAATACGGCTTTAGATAGTAGGTGGAGGAAAAAACGTTTTTTATCATTATGCGGAATTAGACTTTTAATCCTTAAAATATTAATATAAAGTTGTATTTTCGAGTTTATATTTACAAAGTGATATGCAGTGCTTAAATTTCAGTTATTCACAAACAATGCTCTTTATTACGTTTGAATTTAAAAATTCTTCATCTCAAAATAAATAAATGATTATACGAGTAATGTACTTAGCAAAAGGCTGACTGCTCAGTCCTAGGGTCTAAAAATATTCAAGCTGATTTTTCAGCCCTAGGACGAAAAAGCCCGTTTTATTGTACTATTGAGAGAAGAAAAAACAGGCTGATTTTTCTGCAGAATGATAAAATAGTAGTTTTCATTACTAGTCTCAAAAGTTATTTATTGCGGGAAAGATTGCATTTACGCGCGAGGTGAAGCATGCGTAGAAAAGGCTATCGAGCACCGCGGTAGCACTTTTGAGACTAGTATTAAACATTATTTTTCATTACGATATTGAAAAATTTGTAAACACAAGAATATTGTTTGTTTATTCAACTTGGTATCAAGAAAAAAAACCGAACTCATAACGCTGAGTTTCGGTGCTTATGTCGAGATACACCTGCACGGAAACTCAGCATTATCAACAGCTGATTGGTCTGCACCGCAAAATCACTTTACGGCTACTTTCCGTGCACTACATATGCACAGAAAGTAAACATTATGTAATTTGACCGTGCAGTAGCGGGAATAACCTATTTTATTAGCTCATTTCACGTTTAATAAGTGTACTTTCGTGTGTAGAGTAATAAAAAAAAATAATGATCATAAAAATTTTATTATGAAAACACACATGTAATAAAAAGAGTAATCTATAATTTGTAAAGTTATAAATGTTAAGTGAAAATTTTAAAATACCATCAAAGTATATATGTTGTATACATTAGCAGAAGTATTTCTATAACAAAATAAAATATACTCAAATGACTACAACAAACTTCCTGTTCTAAGTTATAAAGAATACTTTCCCTATGTAATGATTCTTGAAAACTACATAACTATGTGTAATTCTATTATGTCATCGCCATCTTGACCACCATGTTTGTCATCACCGTGTCATGTTTGACCAGGACAATGACCTTCGGATCCGTGGTCAACGTCAGTGTGGTAGCAGACCTGTCCAGGGACTAGGAGTTGGCCCGTACCGAGGTCGCCATCTAGGCCACCATGTTTGTCATCACCATGTCATGTTTGACCAGGACAATGACCTTCGGATCCGTGGTCAACGTCAGTGTGGTAGCAGACCTGTCCAGGGACGAGGAGTTGGCCCGTACCGAGGTCGCCATCTAGGCCACCATGTTTGTCATCACCGTGTCATGTTTGACCAGGACAATGACCTTCGGATCCGTGGTCAACGTCAGTGTGGTAGCAGACCTGTCCAGGGACGAGGAGTTGGCCCGTGCCGAGGTCGCCATCTTGACCACCATGTTTGTCATCACCGTGTCATGTTTGACAAGGACAATGACCTTCGGATCCGTGGTCAACGTCAGTGTGGTAGCAGACCTGTCCAGGGACGAGGAGTTGGCCCGTACCGAGGTCGCCATCTAGGCCACCATGTTTGTTATCACTGTGTCATGTTTGACCAGGACAATGACCTTCGGATCCGTGGTCAACGTCAGTGTGGTAGCAGACCTGTCCAGGGACGAGGAGTTGGCCCGTGCCGAGGTCGCCATCTTGACCACCATGTTTGTCATCACCGTGTCATGTTTGACAAGGACAATGACCTTCGGATCCGTGGTCAACGTCAGTGTGGTAGCAGACCTGTCCAGGGACGAGGAGTTGGCCCGTACCGAGGTCGCCATCTAGGCCACCATGTTTGTTATCACTGTGTCATGTTTGACCAGGACAATGACCGGCGGATCCGTGGTGAACGTCAGTGTGGTGGCAGACCTGTCCAGGGACGAGGAGTTGGCCCGTACCGAGGTCGCCATCTAGGCCACCATGTTTGTTATCACTGTGTCATGTTTGACCAGGACAATGACCGGCGGATCCGTGGTGAACGTCAGTGTGGTGGCAGACCTGTAAAGGGACGACGAGTTGGCCTGCGCGGAGGTCGCCATCTTGACCACCATGTTTATCATCACTGTGTCATGTTTGACCAGGACAATGACCTTCGGATCCGTGGTCAACGTCAGTGTGGTAGCAGACCTGTCCAGGGACTAGGAGTTGGCCCGTGCCGAGGTCGCCATCTTGGCCGCCATCTTTGTTATCACTGTGTCATGTTTGACCAGGACAATGACCGGCGGATCCGTGGTGAACGTCAGTGTGTTGGCAGACCTGTCCAGGGACTAGGAGTTGGCCCGTGCCGAGGTCGCCATCTTGGCCGCCATGTTTGTTATCACTGTGTCATGTTTGACCAGGACAATGACCTTCGGATCCGTGGTCAACGTCAGTGTGGTAGCAGACCTGTCCAGGGACGAGGAGTTGGCCCGTACCGAGGTCGCCATCTAGGCCACCATGTTTGTTATCACTGTGTCATGTTTGACCAGGACAATGACCTTCGGATCCGTGGTCAACGTCAGTGTGGTAGCAGACCTGTCCAGGGACGAGGAGTTGGCCCGTACCGAGGTCGCCATCTAGGCCACCATGTTTGTTATCACTGTGTCATGTTTGACCAGGACAATGACCTTCGGATCCGTGGTCAACGTCAGTGTGGTAGCAGACCTGTCCAGGGACGAGGAGTTGGCCCGTACCGAGGTCGCCATCTAGGCCACCATGTTTGTTATCACTGTGTCATGTTTGACCAGGACAATGACCTTCGGATCCGTGGTCAACGTCAGTGTGGTAGCAGACCTGTCCAGGGACTAGGAGTTGGCCCGTGCCGAGGTCGCCATCTTGGCCGCCATCTTTGTTATCACTGTGTCATGTTTGACCAGGACAATGACCGGCGGATCCGTGGTGAACGTCAGTGTGTTGGCAGACCTGTAAAGGGACGACGAGTTGGCCTGCGCGGAGGTCGCCATCTTGACCCCCATGTTTATCATCACTGTGTCATGTTTGACCAGGACAATGACCTTCGGATCCGTGGTCAACGTCAGTGTGGTAGCAGACCTGTCCAGGGACGAGGAGTTGGCCCGTGCCGAGGTCGCCATCTTGACCACCATGTTTGTCATCACCGTGTCATGTTTGACCAGGACAATGACCTTCGGATCCGTGGTCAACGTCAGTGTGGTAGCAGACCTGTCCAGGGACGAGGAGTTGGCCCGTGCCGAGGTCGCCATCTTGACCACCATGTTTGTCATCACCGTGTCATGTTTGACCAGGACAATGACCTTCGGATCCGTGGTCAACGTCAGTGTGGTAGCAGACCTGTCCAGGGACGAGGAGTTGGCCCGTACCGAGGTCGCCATCTAGGCCACCATGTTTGTTATCACTGTGTCATGTTTGACCAGGACAATGACCGGCGGATCCGTGGTGAACGTCAGTGTGGTGGCAGACCTGTCCAGGGACGAGGAGTTGGCCCGTACCGAGGTCGCCATCTAGGCCACCATGTTTGTTATCACTGTGTCATGTTTGACCAGGACAATGACCGGCGGATCCGTGGTGAACGTCAGTGTGGTGGCAGACCTGTAAAGGGACGACGAGTTGGCCTGCGCGGAGGTCGCCATCTTGACCACCATGTTTATCATCACTGTGTCATGTTTGACCAGGACAATGACCTTCGGATCCGTGGTCAACGTCAGTGTGGTAGCAGACCTGTCCAGGGACTAGGAGTTGGCCCGTGCCGAGGTCGCCATCTTGGCCGCCATCTTTGTTATCACTGTGTCATGTTTGACCAGGACAATGACCGGCGGATCCGTGGTGAACGTCAGTGTGTTGGCAGACCTGTCCAGGGACTAGGAGTTGGCCCGTGCCGAGGTCGCCATCTTGGCCGCCATGTTTGTTATCACTGTGTCATGTTTGACCAGGACAATGACCTTCGGATCCGTGGTCAACGTCAGTGTGGTAGCAGACCTGTCCAGGGACGAGGAGTTGGCCCGTACCGAGGTCGCCATCTAGGCCACCATGTTTGTTATCACTGTGTCATGTTTGACCAGGACAATGACCTTCGGATCCGTGGTCAACGTCAGTGTGGTAGCAGACCTGTCCAGGGACGAGGAGTTGGCCCGTACCGAGGTCGCCATCTAGGCCACCATGTTTGTTATCACTGTGTCATGTTTGACCAGGACAATGACCTTCGGATCCGTGGTCAACGTCAGTGTGGTAGCAGACCTGTCCAGGGACTAGGAGTTGGCCCGTGCCGAGGTCGCCATCTTGGCCGCCATCTTTGTTATCACTGTGTCATGTTTGACCAGGACAATGACCGGCGGATCCGTGGTGAACGTCAGTGTGTTGGCAGACCTGTAAAGGGACGACGAGTTGGCCTGCGCGGAGGTCGCCATCTTGACCACCATGTTTATCATCACTGTGTCATGTTTGACCAGGACAATGACCTTCGGATCCGTGGTCAACGTCAGTGTGGTAGCAGACCTGTCCAGGGACTAGGAGTTGGCCCGTGCCGAGGTCGCCATCTTGGCCGCCATCTTTGTTATCACTGTGTCATGTTTGACCAGGACAATGACCGGCGGATCCGTGGTGAACGTCAGTGTGTTGGCAGACCTGTCCAGGGACTAGGAGTTGGCCCGTGCCGAGGTCGCCATCTTGGCCGCCATGTTTGTTATCATTGTGTCATGTTTGACCAGGACAATGACCGGCGGATCCGTGGTCAACGTCAGTGTGGTGGCAGACCTGTCCAGGGACGAGGAGTTGGAATGCGCGGAGGTCGCTATCTTGGCCACCATGTTTGTCATCACTGTGTCATGTTTGACTAGGACAATGACTGGCGGATCCGTGGTCAACGTCAGTGTGGTGGCAGACTTGTCCAGGGACGAGGAGTTGGCCTGCGCGGAGGTCGCCATCTTGACCACCATGTTTATCATCACTGTGTCATGTTTGACCAGGACAATGACCGGCGGATCCGTGGTCAACGTCAGTGTGGTGGCAGACCTGTCCAGGGACTAGGAGTTGGCCCGTGCCGAGGTCGCCATCTTGGCCGCCATGTTTGTTATCACTGTGTCATGTTTGACCAGGACAATGACCGGCGGATCCGTGGTGAACGTCAGTGTGGTGGCAGACCTGTCCAGGGACTAGGAGTTGGCCCGTGCTGAGGTCGCCATCTTGGCCGCCATGTTTGTTATCACTGTGTCATGTTTGACCAGGACAATGACCGGCGGATCCGTGGTGAACGGCAGTGTGGTGGCAGACCTGTCCAGGGACGAGGAGTTGGCCCGTACCGAGGTCGCCATCTAGGCCACCATGTTTGTTATCACTGTGTCATGTTTGACCAGGACAATGACCGGCGGATCCGTGGTGAACGTCAGTGTGGTGGCAGACCTGTAAAGGGACGACGAGTTGGCCTGCGCGGAGGTCGCCATCTTGACCACCATGTTTATCATCACTGTGTCATGTTTGACCAGGACAATGACCTTCGGATCCGTGGTCAACGTCAGTGTGGTAGCAGACCTGTCCAGGGACTAGGAGTTGGCCCGTGCCGAGGTCGCCATCTTGGCCGCCATCTTTGTTATCACTGTGTCATGTTTGACCAGGACAATGACCGGCGGATCCGTGGTGAACGTCAGTGTGTTGGCAGACCTGTCCAGGGACTAGGAGTTGGCCCGTGCCGAGGTCGCCATCTTGGCCGCCATGTTTGTTATCACTGTGTCATGTTTGACCAGGACAATGACCTTCGGATCCGTGGTCAACGTCAGTGTGGTAGCAGACCTGTCCAGGGACGAGGAGTTGGCCCGTACCGAGGTCGCCATCTAGGCCACCATGTTTGTTATCACTGTGTCATGTTTGACCAGGACAATGACCTTCGGATCCGTGGTCAACGTCAGTGTGGTAGCAGACCTGTCCAGGGACGAGGAGTTGGCCCGTACCGAGGTCGCCATCTAGGCCACCATGTTTGTTATCACTGTGTCATGTTTGACCAGGACAATGACCTTCGGATCCGTGGTCAACGTCAGTGTGGTAGCAGACCTGTCCAGGGACTAGGAGTTGGCCCGTGCCGAGGTCGCCATCTTGGCCGCCATCTTTGTTATCACTGTGTCATGTTTGACCAGGACAATGACCGGCGGATCCGTGGTGAACGTCAGTGTGTTGGCAGACCTGTAAAGGGACGACGAGTTGGCCTGCGCGGAGGTCGCCATCTTGACCACCATGTTTATCATCACTGTGTCATGTTTGACCAGGACAATGACCTTCGGATCCGTGGTCAACGTCAGTGTGGTAGCAGACCTGTCCAGGGACGAGGAGTTGGCCCGTGCCGAGGTCGCCATCTTGACCACCATGTTTGTCATCACCGTGTCATGTTTGACCAGGACAATGACCTTCGGATCCGTGGTCAACGTCAGTGTGGTAGCAGACCTGTCCAGGGACGAGGAGTTGGCCCGTGCCGAGGTCGCCATCTTGACCACCATGTTTGTCATCACCGTGTCATGTTTGACCAGGACAATGACCTTCGGATCCGTGGTCAACGTCAGTGTGGTAGCAGACCTGTCCAGGGACGAGGAGTTGGCCCGTACCGAGGTCGCCATCTAGGCCACCATGTTTGTTATCACTGTGTCATGTTTGACCAGGACAATGACCGGCGGATCCGTGGTGAACGTCAGTGTGGTGGCAGACCTGTCCAGGGACGAGGAGTTGGCCCGTACCGAGGTCGCCATCTAGGCCACCATGTTTGTTATCACTGTGTCATGTTTGACCAGGACAATGACCGGCGGATCCGTGGTGAACGTCAGTGTGGTGGCAGACCTGTAAAGGGACGACGAGTTGGCCTGCGCGGAGGTCGCCATCTTGACCACCATGTTTATCATCACTGTGTCATGTTTGACCAGGACAATGACCTTCGGATCCGTGGTCAACGTCAGTGTGGTAGCAGACCTGTCCAGGGACTAGGAGTTGGCCCGTGCCGAGGTCGCCATCTTGGCCGCCATCTTTGTTATCACTGTGTCATGTTTGACCAGGACAATGACCGGCGGATCCGTGGTGAACGTCAGTGTGTTGGCAGACCTGTCCAGGGACTAGGAGTTGGCCCGTGCCGAGGTCGCCATCTTGGCCGCCATGTTTGTTATCACTGTGTCATGTTTGACCAGGACAATGACCTTCGGATCCGTGGTCAACGTCAGTGTGGTAGCAGACCTGTCCAGGGACGAGGAGTTGGCCCGTACCGAGGTCGCCATCTAGGCCACCATGTTTGTTATCACTGTGTAATGTTTGACCAGGACAATGACCTTCGGATCCGTGGTCAACGTCAGTGTGGTAGCAGACCTGTCCAGGGACGAGGAGTTGGCCCGTACCGAGGTCGCCATCGAGGCCACCATGTTTGTTATCACTGTGTCATGTTTGACCAGGACAATGACCTTCGGATCCGTGGTCAACGTCAGTGTGGTAGCAGACCTGTCCAGGGACTAGGAGTTGGCCCGTGCCGAGGTCGCCATCTTGGCCGCCATCTTTGTTATCACTGTGTCATGTTTGACCAGGACAATGACCGGCGGATCCGTGGTGAACGTCAGTGTGTTGGCAGACCTGTAAAGGGACGACGAGTTGGCCTGCGCGGAGGTCGCCATCTTGACCACCATGTTTATCATCACTGTGTCATGTTTGACCAGGACAATGACCTTCGGATCCGTGGTCAACGTCAGTGTGGTAGCAGACCTGTCCAGGGACTAGGAGTTGGCCCGTGCCGAGGTCGCCATCTTGGCCGCCATCTTTGTTATCACTGTGTCATGTTTGACCAGGACAATGACCGGCGGATCCGTGGTGAACGTCAGTGTGTTGGCAGACCTGTCCAGGGACTAGGAGTTGGCCCGTGCCGAGGTCGCCATCTTGGCCGCCATGTTTGTTATCATTGTGTCATGTTTGACCAGGACAATGACCGGCGGATCCGTGGTCAACGTCAGTGTGGTGGCAGACCTGTCCAGGGACGAGGAGTTGGAATGCGCGGAGGTCGCCATCTTGGCCACCATGTTTGTCATCACTGTGTCATGTTTGACTAGGACAATGACTGGCGGATCCGTGGTCAACGTCAGTGTGGTGGCAGACTTGTCCAGGGACGAGGAGTTGGCCTGCGCGGAGGTCGCCATCTTGACCACCATGTTTATCATCACTGTGTCATGTTTGACCAGGACAATGACCGGCGGATCCGTGGTCAACGTCAGTGTGGTGGCAGACCTGTCCAGGGACTAGGAGTTGGCCCGTGCCGAGGTCGCCATCTTGGCCGCCATGTTTGTTATCACTGTGTCATGTTTGACCAGGACAATGACCGGCGGATCCGTGGTGAACGTCAGTGTGGTGGCAGACCTGTCCAGGGACTAGGAGTTGGCCCGTGCTGAGGTCGCCATCTTGGCCGCCATCTTTGTTATCACTGTGTCATGTTTGACCAGGACAATGACCGGCGGATCCGTGGTGAACGGCAGTGTTGTGGCAGACCTGTCCAGGGACGAGGAGTTGGCCTGCGCGGAGGTCGCCATTTTGGCCGACATGTTTGTCATCACTGTGTCATGTTTGACCAGGACAATGACTGGCGGATCCGTGGTCAACGTCAGTGTGGTGGCAGACCTAGACAGGGACTAGGAGTTGGCCCATGCCGAGTTCACCATCTTGGCCGCCGTGTTTGTCATCACTGTGTCATGTTTGACCAGGACAATGACCGGCGTATCCGTGGTGAACGTCAGTGTGGTGGCAGACCTGTCCAGGGACGAGGAGTTGGCCCGTACCGAGGTCGCCATCTTGGTCGCCATGTTTGTCATCACTATGTTATGTTTGACCAGGACAATGACCGGTGGATCAGTGGTGAACATCAGTGTGGTGGCAGACCTGTCCAGGGACGAGGAGTTGGCCCGTGCCGAGGTCACCATCTTGGCCGCCATGTTTGTCATCACTGTGTCATTATTGACCAGGACAATGACCGGCGGATCCGTGGTGAACGTCAGTGTGGTGGCAGACCTGTCCAGGGACGAGGAGTTGGCCCGCATGGAGGTCGCCATCTTGGCCCCCATGTTTGTCATCACTGTGTCATGTTTGATCAGGACAATGACCGGCGGATCCGTGGTCAACGTCAGTGTGGTAGCAGACGTGTCCGGGGACGAGGAGTTGGCCCGCGTGGAGGTCGCCATCTTGGCCCCCATGTTTGTCATCACTGTGTCATGTCTTACCAGGACAATGACCGGCGGATCCGTGGTCAACGTCAGTGTGGTAGCAGACGTGTCCAGGGACGAGGAGTTGGCCCGTACCGAGGTCGCCATCTAGGCCACCTTGTTTGTCAGCATTGATTCCTTTTTGACCAGGACAATGAGCGGCGGATCTGTGGTGAACGTCAGTGTGGTGGCAGACCTAGACAGGGACGAGGAGTTGGCCCGTACCGAGGTCGCCATGTTTGTCATCACTGTGTCATGTTTGACCAGGACAATGACCGGCGGATCTGTGGTGAACGTCAGTGTGGTGGCAGACCTAGACAGGGACGAGGAGTTGGCCCGCGTGGAGGTCGCCATCTTGGCCCCCATGTTTGTCATCACTGTGTCATGTTTGACCAGGATAATGACCGGCGGATCTGTGGTGAACGTCAGTGTGGTGGCAGACCTAGACAGGGACGAGGAGTTGGCCCGCGTGGAGGTCGCCATCTTGGCCCCCATGTTTGTCATCACTGTGTCATGTTTGACCAGGACAATGACCGGCGGATCCATGGTCAACGTCAGTGTGGTAGCAGACGTGTCCAGGGACGAGGAGTTGGCCCGTACCGAGGTCGCCATCTAGGCCACCATGTTTGTCAGCATTGTTTCCTTTTTGACCAGGACAATGAGCGGCGGATCTGTAATGAACGTCAGTGTGGTGGCAGACCTAGACAGGGACGAGGAGTTGGCCCACGTGGAGGTCGCCATCTTGGCCCCCATGTTTGTCATCACTGTGTCATGTTTGACCAGGACAATGACCGGCGGATCCGTGGTCAACGTCAGTGTGGTAGCAGACGTGTCCAGGGACGAGGAGTTGGCCCGTACCGAGGTCGCCATCTAGGCCACCATGTTTGTCAGCATTGTTTCCTTTTTGACTAGGACAATGAGCGGCGGATCTGTGGTGAACGTCAGTGTGGTGGCAGACCTAGACAGGGACGAGGAGTTGGCCCGTGCCGAGGTCGCCATCTTGGCCGCCATGTTTGTCATCACTGTGTCGGGTAACTCCGCTGTCTTGTTTGCAATATACGCTCGAAAGTACTGCGTGGGACACAAAAAGTTATCGAGGTCAGTGAATTTAAGGACGGTTTACCAGACATTATTGTATAATAGGGTAATATATACACGCTGGGAAAACTATTTTCAGTGGTGCCAGCCATACATTTTGTAAGCAATGAAATAAATGTAACTTTAAATTGTTTATAATCACGATTATGGCGATTTTGCGACAACGTGGAAGTTGGAAGGATGTAACAGGAAGTGTTTAAGTACTCCCAGAAGTAAAAACCCCCCACAACCATATACTTTATTGAAATCTCTTGACGTGAAAACTCCAGAAAAATATACGTAAGATCACCCTCTCAAACAGTTTGAGAAGTAGAGACCTTTTACAATTGACGTGGTGGCTGAAAAGTCAAGTTCCTTCTTTAGTTTTTGCAGTCAAGGGGGTCAGGGGTGTATCTGATCTGAAATCTGATTGATAATCTTTGTTCGGAATTAAATTATCAACAATTATACACCAAATCGCTTTAAAGTTGGAATTTCGGTTTTGAATTTCAAATGTATTACTAACACAAATTTTTTAGGCATTCCCAGAAGTCAAAACTTCTATAACCATGTACTTGATTGAAAGCTCTTGACGTAAAACCCACAGAAAAATTGACGATATCCTTCCTGCCTTCATAGGGCTTCTCCCCAAACGTCTTCAAAGTTAGGAACAATCCAATACCTAACGCAAAGTCGGGATTGTATATACATAATACCCCCGTCGCAGCAGACCTGCGTACTCAGCGAATTTCCAGTGGAATTTCAGAATCTTTACTTTCCCCATAAAAACACCATAGGATCGAGTATGTAGGTTTGCTGCCATGGGGTGTTGTTAGAAAATCTAAGTTAATCAATAATTGGTGAATGTAAACACAAAATTGTATGAAGGTCTGGCAATTTTGTATTTTCCCCATAAACCCCATGGGGGTGAGTATGTAGGTTTGCCGCCATATGGTTTTTAAAAGCAAATATAAGTTAAGCCCTATCTAGATAATGTACATACCAAATTTGATTTAGTTATGTCAATAAATAAGCAAGATATAGGGTTTTCTTGATTTCCCATAAGAACAACATGGAAAACACATTTTTGGATTTTCCCCGTAACCAGTTATGCTAAGATAAAAATTCAAAATACCAAATTGTTTGTTTTTTAAAGTTCTTTTAAATGGTTTTAGTTAAAATTGATGAATTTTGAAAATTGAGGTCGAAAAATGCCAAAAACCCATTTTTGACCCCTTTGAAACCCCATAAAACCCCTTTCCCATAACCCGACAATGCTGGTTCGCGAACTCATGAAAATAGACCTGGTCTTACACCTTCATACCAAATTTCATCAAAATCGGAGGTTCCCTTCAAAAGTTATCGGTACCACGGACACACACACACACATATATATATATATATATATATATATATATACATATATATGAAAATGAACGAATGGTGTTTTTGGCTTCTGGGGACCTCAAAATGAAAAAGTAAAGTGGTCCCGGGCTTAGGTCTTACCATGGCTACTACTGTAATAGCGTATTCCCTATAGGGAAATTCGCTAAAACCAAAGTGTCTTTGAGTTGAACGCCATTCCATAGGCTCGATCAGAAATACACATTCAAGTTCTGAATACAAGTGCCTCTTTAGAAGAATTAAGCCTACGTTTACTAGCTGAAGGCTTACATTTTTATGTGATGATTTCATTTTTAAGTGTTAAATATATAGTTTTCAAACGTATGTGTAATAAAGAGAAGATTCATAGGAAGTGCTTTGTGCAAAATCAAAGCTAGAAAGAGATAGTTACCAACACCGCAGTTCCAAAAAAGTTCTTTGTCAAAGCTACCCACAACGGTGTCGTGTCCTTTGTGTACAATTGTGTCCAATACTACATATTGTGCACAAAGTACTGCTGTGTTGAGGTTATTTCTCAGTACATTCGTTTTCTTATTAATTTCTCATGAATTGTATTATGTAACAAACATGTTTTGGAAATATCTCTAATATTTTAATATTTTGTCACTAAAGCACAGTATTTTTGCAGTAACTAAATATTGGGTTTTTTAAATTAAAGCTGATTGGCTAGGTAGTAAGTAAAACTTAAATAAATAAACACTATAGCTTTTGCACCAGAACAGTCGGTTAAATTACTTGTTGTTATAGCGTACTATTTTGTACGACTTTTAATTTTAATTTTCACTTTGTCTGAATATAAATGTAGAAGTAAGCGAGTGAAATCACTCACCAAACCCTTTATCCGATCCCATCAGTTTTACTGCCTTCAGCAGCGAAAATTAAGTTTGTTTCACTTCTGCGAACCGAACGCTGCAGGGCTCTATTTAAAAGCTCCAACACACACTTCTCTCCCATTGAGGTTATATCAACTACTGAATAAAATAGATTAATGTACTAAATTTATCATTACTTTAAGAGACCAAGATTATAGTGAAATATAAATAAAACACTAATTCAAAGTCTGTTTTTCGAAAATGTTGAGGTAATTACACTATAATTAAAAGTATTAATCTTTTACTTGTAAATGTTTAGCTTAAAGATGGACGTTAAGACAGACTCTTGAGAATTTGAAGAGGTGTGACGCTTACTCATTAGAGAAAGATGTATCAGTTGAGTCGAGAAAGGCGAAACAACTTGGCACGCTGAAGGCTCTGAGTAGGCCTATTAACTAACATAATGTTTCAAATTAATGCTAATTAATGTAATTAATGTCTGCTACGTATGATTGATTTGATTGGTGTCTGTTCATCACGTACACATACCTTAAAGAGATTGGATATAACTTAGTTAGTACATAACAATGTTTAACAATGATATAACAATACATGAGTAATATTGTTGTTATGTTAAGTAACAAATCTAGCTCAGTTAGTTTTGTAAAAAGTTGTCGGTAAGTTTGTGGGGTTAAAGCATTGTGTGGCACGGGTCAAGGCAAAGGGGAGCTGTCTACCGTCAATTTAAGGGAATGTTTACCACTGTTCTTGGGCGCTCTTTACCTCTGATCACAGGCGCTTTGCGCGTATTGGGGGCGCTCTTTTCATCGGTCGGGGGCTTGATTCAACTCTGATCAAGGGTGCTATTTACCTTATATTATAGGGCCAGTTTACCGCCAGTCATGATGGGTGCTGCTCTTGACCACTAATCAGGAAAACCCTTTACGTCATATCAGGGGCCCTCGTCCCCGCCACGAAGGAGCCCCCCGGGTCCCCGCACCTTAGGGGGTCACTTTGTTCGCCTAAATAGATCTTTCTTCTTTCTCTTTTACTGAATATTCTATTTATTCTTGTTATTAAAGATTTTAATAAAAAATGTAAAAAATAAAAACAGAATTAAATTATATTTGTGGATGTATATTTTTTTTAAAATAGTACGTATATAAAAGGACCGTTTGACACCCCCCCCCCCTGGCTGACACCCTAGGTCATGGCCTAGGTTGGCCTAGTGGATAATCCGGGCCTGCTATCATATGCGTAACACTGGATTGGGTAATGTTCATCACTCTCATGTAGTTTATTAACCTCTTTGGTGTAAAGTGTACTATAGTAACCATGGCTTGCTCACAAGATTTATCTTCCTTGCTGAGGTTGATTAAATCACAGTTTAATTAGTGTAACATTTAACTTAAAGGTTTAAAGGAGGTCGTGATTTCTAGTATTCCACGTGGACTGTTCCAGAATGTACTACTTCATCCTGCACCTGTGCGTCGCCGACCTGTCGACCGCTCTGCTCAACGTGTTCCCCCAGATGTGCTGGAAGATCACCTACCGCTTCCGAGGGGGGCCGGTGCTGTGCAAGGTGAGATCACCAGAGAGTACTGTGCTGCATTGTACTGTAAGAAACAACGAACTACACGTATCGTTGTAGGGTATTATGAAGATGTGCTGTAAAAGTCAGTTGTGATTACACTCCCGTGAAACAATAATAGTTTATGCAACAATTGTATTATGAATGCCCTTTCATTTACGACATATTCATCCCCCTTATGTTAAAGCGTCGTAAATTAACTAGTGTGTGCAACAATAGCATTCAGCCTCATGAGATGATTAGAGCGCTCGCTTTGCTCATGTTTTAAGGCATCTCACTCTATATTGTGGCGTGGGGAAATGAACTTACGTACGAACCAAAATGGAAAAGTGTGGCACTCACATTGTACACAAAGAACACATCATACCCACTAAACATCATACTGGCCTCGGAGACCCAGTCTGAACCTTTCCGGATGATTGCTTGCCCCCAGGCAACCTTTCGGGCCCACCGCGTGTCTGATTCCTGACGGTTCATACCCCCTCGAACTGAAGCTCAGAGATCACCCAAGCATCCCTCGTCTCCTTTCACACAACTCCATGACAACTGACAGCTGCTTTCCAAATAACTTCGCTTTGCACCATCTCCTACAAAATGGTGTCAGACATGACAGCCCCCACAGTAGAGCTTAGTTCTTCATTATATAGCTAAACGATTACAATCGAAGGAGTGATAAAAATAATCATCTTACCCCAGGCAGCTCACGTTTGATTCTACCTTCCTAATCCGGGGAAGGTAGTGAATGAAGAAACTGAGTGTCCAATCAGAAACTGAGACATAAAGGAGTCAATTTTTCTGTGGGGCGACCGATCCACTCTCTGAGGTCTCCGATTAACAGAAACGTACATCAACCTTCCCGTCTTCGCTGCCAAGCCTACATAACTTCTCTTCTTGTGACTAAAGCTGCTTTTTCTCTGTCCATTTCTGAGGCATTTTGAAATATACTGCCTTTCAACAGCAGGCAGGTCGATGGGATGGCTCCGGATGACCATGACTGCCGATGTAGACACGATGCGATAATCACAGGCAACCCTGAGAGCAGCTCTGTGCTGGACGGCTAGTATTCTCTAGCTGTACATTTTGAGCCCACAGCACTCGCCCAGATTTCAAGTCAAGCTTAACTCCCACATATTTCACCGCAGTCCTTGTCTAAACCTTGACGTCCTCGACTATCATAGGGGTCCCTCTGTTGATTCTCCATCGTGGAAGCATGGCGATCTCGGTCTACGCGTCTGTCACCTCAATTCCGTGGCTTCTCATTCATCCGCTTACTCAGATCATCACCCGGCCAATTCAGGCGAAGCTGGGGCAACACAGGAGGTCTAGCCGTGATGACTGCATCTAAATCGTCTCGCCAGAACCGACCAGGAATACTTAGTGTGGTATCTCCTATCTTACTGGATAATTCGGAAAAGTCATGGACGTGATTGTCCTGTCGAACATGACCATCCTGCTGGTTCTCATTCCTTCTAGCTTGAGTGTAAAAAAAATTATAAGCGATTTAACAAGGGACAGGTCTATGTCATGGCTAAGTTCTTTCAGCAACAAGCCTTGATTAGGCACATTACATTTGCCAGACCCATTTTCGCAGCTTTCCGCTTTTCCGATCTGGCCAGGGCTTTAGATAGATTTCAAGATCTCTACGATCTTCTTCAGTATATCAATACGATTCGTCTTGGTTGTGCGATCTTTTCCGACCAATAGTACATTTGACTGGGTAGCTGAGTGGTTATAGTGCTCGCCTTTGAATCCAAAGGTTGCTGTTTCGATCCTGAGGAAAGTTAGTAGCTTTTTAAAGGTTCGATTTCGGACCCAGTTGCCATTTTTCATTGGGTTGTTAATTAATGATGCTTTTTTAATAACTGGTTAATGTTAGAAAGTAACAAGACTAGGGTTTAGACCGTTCCAAGTCAAAACATTAAAAAAATTCATGGGGTTAGATAGACACATAAATGGACAAAACACACTCGAAGAGCTGCATGGTAAAGGCTTTATAATGCAATAGTTGCACACACTACTATTATAAAATGAAAATAAGGAACTCAAGTATGGATTTTCTGATGCAGGTAGTCAAGTATGGCCAGACGGTGGGACCGTACCTCAGCTCCTACATCCTGGTGGCCACGGCGGTCGACCGCTACAAGGCCGTATGTGACCCGCTCACCTATTGCGCCAGGAGCTCCCGCACCTCCGTAGCCGCCGCCTGGCTCGTCACCCTCGCCTTCTGCGTACCTCAGGTGGGTCCGTACCTCAGGTGGGTCCGTACCTCAGGTGGGTCCGTACCTCAGGTGGGTCCGTACCTCAGGTGGGTCTATACCTCAGGTGGGTCCGTACCTCAGGTGGGTCTATACCTCAGGTGGGTCAGGTGGGTCCGTACCTCAGGTGGGTCCGTACCTCAGGTGGGTCCGTACCTCAGGTGGGTCTATACCTCAAGTGGGTCCGTACCTCAGGTGGGTCCGTACATCAGGTGGGTCCGTACCTCAGGTGGGTCCGTATCTCAGGTGGGTCCGTACCTCAGGTGGGTCTATACCTCAGGTGGGTCCGTACCTCAGGTGGGTTCGGACCTCAGGTGGGTCCGTACCTCAGGTGGGTCCGTACCTCAGGTGGGTCCGTAACTCAGGTGGGTTCGGACCTCAGGTGGGTCCGTACCTCAGGTGGGTCCGTACCTCAGGTGGGTCCGTACCTCAGGTGGGTCCGTACCTCAGGTGGGCCCGTACCTCTTGTGGGTTACGGAACTCAGGCGGTTCCTTACTTTAAGTTAGTCCGTAACTCAGGTGGGTCCGTATCTCAGGTGGGTCCGTACCTCAGGTGGGTCTATACCTCAGGTGGGTCCGTACCTCAGGTGGGTCTTAACCTCAGGTGGGTCCGTACCTCAGGTGGGCCGTACCTCAGGTGGGTCCGTTCCTTACGTGGGTCAACACCTCGGGTGGGTCTATACCTCAGGTGGGTCCGTATTTCAGGTGGGTATGTACCTCAGGTGGGTCCGTACCTCATGTGGGTCCGTACCTCAGGTGGGTCCGTACCTCAGGTGGGTCCGTACCTCAGGTGGGTCGTACCTCAGGTGGGTCCGTACCTCATGTGGGTCCGTACCTCAGGGGGTCCGTACCTCAGGGGGTCCGTACCTCAGGTGGGTCCGTACCTCAGGTGGGTCCGTATTTCAAGTGGGTCCGTACCTCAGGTGGGTCCGTACCTCAGGTGGGTCCGTACCTCAGGGGGTCCGTACCTCAGGTGGGTCGTACCTCAGGTGGGTCCGTACCTTATGTGGGTCCGTACCTCAGGGGGTCCGTACCTCAGGTGGGTCGTACCTCAGGTGCGTTCCATAGATCCATAAAGTGGCAGGATCAGTGCCCTTTACTTATGCATTATTTCCATATATGTTTACTCAGTGTTTTACAATTTAAGATATTCAAGTTTGGATGTAATTTAGAAAATTAAAAATTTACACACTCAGTATTGATATAATAATAATAATAAATTTTATTCCGCTGACAATTATTAACATTGTATGGAATTTTACATTTTATGAAGAATTTACAATAAGTCTTTCTATCTGTTTAACAATTAAAATTCACAATTCCGGATATTTCAACTAGATTTTTGGTAATTTATTTAATAATCTAAACTTTTTCAATCTTTTTCAATTGTTTCTTCTTCTTTCTGTCTTCTTCTTTCTTCCTTTTTCTTTCTTCCTTCTTCTTCCTTCATTCTTCTTTCTTCATTCTTCATTCTTCTTTCACATTATAAAGAGGACTGTCAAATTCCGGCTAATGGATTATTTACGCTCAACCTTAACTTGATTGAACAACCATAATGTGTCAACCTCAAGGTCAAAGGTTAACATCAAAGGTTTAAATATATATTCAAACATATTTATGTTAGAAAATAAACATTTTCGAGCTTAAATGTATAAACGAATCATCAAGTAGATATATTAACAGTGACAAGTTAGCTGCTAGACTGATCATTAAAATAGATAGTGTGAGTGTAAGAATATTCGTGTTGATAACCTAACGATTTCAGTTCAACAAACCTAACTTTGGGTCATCTTAGTGGTTGTTTATTTTCACTACTTAAATTTCTTTAGAGGTTATTGAATGAGCGAATTCAAAATACATGTTCAAAAAAGGCCTAGTGAATCTTTAAAAAAATTTAATAATTTTATTGAAACTTTATTTTAATTGTTTTATTTTTCATCGGATTTTCAATGATGAGAATCATTACTCTTTATTATTTGTTTTTGATATTTTTATAAGGTTTTCTTTTACTTGCAAGTAAATTAAAATTTATTTAGTAACTCTTTTGTAAAACGGAGTCAGCTAAAGGACAACAGAGTAGCAGTATGATATGTTCACTTGTCGGACTACTAGAATCCAAACAATCTCCAAAACAGCTCTATGTAGTAATGATCCCAGAAATCCGGGCAAATCCGCTCCGGATCATTTGTTACGAAAACAATAGATGATTGATGACAAACAATTATATTGTTGATTTTTTTACTTTTAGAAAAACACATTTAAAATCTCTTATGCTATCTCGTTAAACAGTCAAGAAAATGGCAAGCGATTATTATTTGTGATAAGATTTTATTACTGGAATTTAAAAATGCAACAACTTTATATGTATTCGACTTTTTAAAGGCTGTCCTGTTCCATTCTTATCTGAATTGTTAAATTGGAGAGTGATATATCTTGAGGCAACAATTTTCTCAAGAATTCTTTGGAAAAAGTCTTTGAATCACTGGCCTACATTCTAAACAGGGTGCTCAGAACACAAAACCAAAGTATTAGGGCATTAATTTTGGAACATGTAGAAATTCAATATTCTAATATTCAAACATGTAAATATTATAGTTAAAATTTTCAAAAATATTCTGATGATAAAACAGTCCGGGAGTTCTAGGTTTCGGTTTACGGAATTTGCATAATTGTACTCAACCAAACAAGACTCATCATTTGGCATACATTATAAACCTAGGAATATTTTGAAATTTACTTGGGATGAGAGGTGGGCCCTCCCTCGATTGGAGCTGAAAATTCATAAAGCATTCAAAAATATATTACTAACAATCTGATAGTTGGGTGAAGTTAATTCCAAGTCATTCCTTGTAAATTACTCTAGGGAATGGCATTCACTACTGCCAACTACTGGCAGCGGCCGTAACCCAGTGTTAGAGCTCTGGGTTGTCAAGATGACTGTAGTGCCAGGTGAGCTACATCCCATAAAGAGCAATGGTATCAGTTTCTGCGACATCCGTGGATGTCGCCACAGAGCTTTTGTTGGTTAAAAAAGTGTTCAAAACCAACATTTTACTCTTTGTTATCTAGTGTTGCCAACGCTGCAGGAAACAACAATCGTTCTCGTTTGCATTGGAGATTGTTTGTCTCAACTATTACTAAAATAAGGAATTTCAAAGCAAACTAGGGTAGAATTTATGGTTTTGGATTTACCTTGATTGAAAATTGTTAATTTGGTCATTACCTAATGGTTTTTTATTACCTAATAATCCAAATGTAAAATAAAGTAATATGGTGCCGTTACGATAAATATCGTACCCTTGGCAATACTGCTTCATTCTCTTTTTCAATCAGCCGTTTAATGGTAAAAATTATACCGTAACTTGACTTCCGTTTTAGTTTTGACGCTTCATATCCGGAACACAAAAAATAGCTATTCAGCTCACCTTAGGAAGAAGTTATTCTTTTTCCTCTACAGACCTTGCTCGGTTGTCACTCAGCGGGTCCGGGTTCAAATCCCGGCTTGGGGACCAAAAAAATCGTTTAATTGCTCCCTTGGATCGGAAGTCATGTTATGCCGATGGTCCACTTGCATAGAAAACAAAAGTAGAGCACATCTCCCAGGCGAGGAGAACCATCAGTTAATTACTGGTCTCTCTCCACTAAACACCAGACGATTGTTATCACCACTGTCGTGCTGGCGTGTTGCAGGTGGTGATATTCTCGTACCAGGAGATCGCCCCTGGTGTGCACGACTGCTGGGCCACCTTCCCCGCGGTCTGGGGGGAGAGGATCTACGTCACGTGGTGAGTCTTGTAACGTGACAGTCCTGTCCACGACAATTGACAATCAACCAAAGTTTTGAAGGTTAAGAGTGTGTTCATGTTTGATTTACTTCTCATAAGCTAGACTTATTCTCGCTATGGGTCAAGTTATTTCTTTAATTTTGTTATCCAACTTGATCAGCGTCTGAATTTTAATTAATTTTAACATTTCTTCTACAAAATGGATTCTTTGTATGGTGTTTGAAAAACCTATGTTAACACATTTCAGAAGTAGTAATAAAATAATTTACTCTATACATTCTTCAGAAAAACTATATTGTCTAAAAAATATCGAGAAAATCGTATCCGTCATGGTGAACCCTTTATTTAGAGCTATAAACCACGAATATATCATTCCAAATGAAGGACTTTTTGTTGTTGTTGTTATTGGTGGATAAGGAGATCCGGGCTAAACCGTTAATCACATCTGCCTCTACCGCGAATTTTGCGCAAGCTCACAGAAGAACGGGATATTGAAGAAATAGAAAAGGTGAGAAACGGGATAGCAGAAGGCTGTTTGATCATTCAGAAGGCCAACTCCCTTGCTCCTGTGACAACTGATTTTCAGGCTCAAACAAGCCACCACGGCTCACCCTTGGAGGAAATATATATAAGGAGTGGCCACGTCCTTATGGATATACCATGCTAAAGTGAAGCCGGCCGCTCCCCTCCACTAGAGTGGCACGGCTGGCCGTAGAGTGGCATGGTGCCGCCGCTGTAACACGGGCGAGATAGGAAAAAACGGGACCCGCGCAACTTTGAATTAAAATCCTGAGCACACCAGGCAAATCACATAGAACAGCTTTTGCATTTTAAAAAAGGATTAAATTCTTCATCCAGTGATATAATTTTCTTCTAGATAAAAACATATTTTAATTTATAAAGAAACATTAAAGTAAACTATCTGTATTGAAGAGAAGATTTTAATACATTAAAAACGAAATTAAAATAATCTCTATATATGTGTTACTGTAAAATTGATTTTATTGTGTAGTACAATACTTTTAACAAAAATAAATATATGAATTGATATTCTTTTTATGTAAATTGCTTATTATAATTTGTAAAAAACGTTAAGAGGTGTAACCTCTTCAAGTGCTTGATGTTCAGAATCATTTACAATATATTAGACAGTAATTTATTGACATATAATTAATTACTCATAATTACTTTTAATGGGTTAATAATAATAAAATAACCTAATAATAAGAAGTACGGAATTTAGGGTACAATAACTTAAAACTAACTTATAAACAATAAACGATTATTCGTCAAATACTAACAAATTAGTAGACTATATGTACTAACAAGAACAACTACTCTTTAAGGTCATCAGCACAATTAGAATGATTTATTAATATTAATAAAATATTACTAATTATGATTACGGTTTTTTATAATAGCATTAAATTTAGTCGACGTTTGTAAAATACATAGCCTTAACATGGTTATCTTTAACTTGATAAATATAGACCTAAAACTTAACAAATTATTTAAAAACTTTTCTAAAATTTATTCTGTTTTTTAAAACAACTAATTACACTTAAACTTCTATGATTCAACGACTTGGTAGCCCTCGCCATTTGACGAGCGCGGCGCGGCGGCTTCGCTTCTAGCCCCGCGTGGCCACTCCTTACATATAATTCCTCCAAGGGCTCACCAGGCTCAAACGGTCCACTCTGTCCTTTAAATGGCCAATCAACCGACTGTCCATTTATGTCCCTCAGCTAGGGTTTGAACAGCATTAACCCCCCACGTCTGCCATAGTGTAAAGCCAATGAAGGTATTATTGAGCCCGATTAATATTGCTCTTTTGGGCTTAAAGAACGATTAGCAGTTGACTCCAACGCCCTCTTAATTGGACCCTTAATATACAACTCATACTTAACAAAATACAACCCAAAAAATCCTTTACTGACTTGTATGGAGACTTGTGATACACTAGATAATTGTAACTATTTAATTGTCAGCATTGAATTACGGATTATTAAGCAATGGGTTTCATAAACTATTCATTCCATTAAACCCTATTTTTTTATTTCCTGCATTCATTTTAAACACTTTCAACTTTTCTTGAAAATTTCAAACTGATAAAGAATAGCAAGAAACTAAAAAATTTAAAGTCTATAAGTAATAGAGCTGACAGTCGTAAGAGTCGTGCTAGAAATTATTTATATTTAGAATTTGTATGTAAAAATTCACAAAAACATACATACAGAAATGGAGCGGTGTTTTGCAATATTTGCTTTTTTTACTGACAATAACGATGTGAAAAATTTGGAGTTGCTGATAAAACTGATATGCAGTGTGATAAAGGGAAAACAAAGAGAAAATATTACCTGACAAATGACAAACTGGATTCTGTTACATGGGAACAAATAAGAGAAACACAAGAGCAGGGCTAATACTGTTGGCATTCAATAATCCCTTAGAAACTTTCAATGCCAATAACCTACAACTTTCCACAAGTATATCTGATCCTGGAACTTTTCTACTTTATGGAAATAATTGTGAAAATAATTCAGTCAACTGGTACTGTACAGAGGATCAAATATTATGTTTTTCACAAATATAATGAAATCTATACTCGTTTTCTTTAGACACATTGCATTTTATTATGAATGTTTTCATCACCTGATGAAAACATTTACATCTATGATGGACATTTATTTTACATACTTTTGATATATATTGAAGGTACAAATTTATGAGTTTGACAACTGTAGGAACAAGAGGTTATCTAAAAGTGCCAAAGAAATATGAAAGTGCAAAAGAAAGACTTGTTGCAGGAACAAATCTCTCTAATTTTTTATTATTGAAGTTCTTAGTCAAATTTAAGTTACGGTTGAATTGCTGATCCACAAAGTGCAACAGACTTTCAATAACGTTGTTATTGCTGTTTCCCTGAACACTCGCTGTTTTCTGTAAGTTTTACGGTTTATTACTACCATCCTAGGCGTAGCATATTACTTAGTTTGTAAAATTAATTGTCATTTAATTTCTGTACAGTGGACATGTGATTAAAACTATTAAATAAATTAACTACTGTCCCAAAAGTGGATGTGCCCACGGCAATTCGATAATTCTCGGTTAGATAATATTTATAATGTTCTAGATAATTATAAATATTGTTTAGATAATATTTTTAATGCACATAATTTACGCAGACTTACAGGTGAAGAAGATACTTTACCGTATAAAACATTGCAATGCTAAAAACGCTTTAGTGAAATAATCAAGAAGTAAGATATATTTAATCAATTTGCAAAATGGTTTATGTAAAATAAATACGGTAAATTATATTATGATAGAAAACCATTTTTTCAATACTGGGGAAAGTTTTTTTATATTTTTTGTTGAGAGAGAAAGCTAATTTTCATTTAATAATTTTCAAAACAATATGGCTATCTTCACTTAAAATCAATAAAACTGACTTATTTTATTCTTTCTTCAATTACCAAATTTGGTATTTTAGTCCAATAAAAAAAAATATATAGTGGTGTAAAATATATTTTATCACCCAACCACCTAAGTACGCACATTTCAATCTCAATGAGTAATTTGATTTTTTTAATTAAATAAAAATAATTACATTTGTTGCTAATTTAATTTTTACAGTCACTGAATCGTTTAATAATAGCTGGATATTAAAAATAAAAGATTTTTAGCTGAATTTTATTATGGGTTTAGCTAGTGTAACAGATGGAAGATAAAAGAGCAATTACTTTAGGATTCCAGGACAGGGCTTTTTGTGCTCCTAGATTTTCTTATCCCAAGATACTTGATTCAGTCCGGAACGCTTTCCACAATCTAGATTTGATTGTTGAGTTGAATTCCCTACTCCTGAAAAGATCAAAATAGAAAATGTCTGAACTGACGCGTAAAGAATGCTTAATACAACCTTTTATGAATTAATTTAAAAAATTATTATTTACTTTATTAAGAAACACAATTTTCATTCTGTAAGTTTATTTAATAATTCATAACCGTTAAAAGTAAAATACAAATATCGAACACAAAAAGAATTGAGCGAAAAATATGTTTAATTTTGTATGTAAAGAATAATAAAAAAATTATTTACCATATACCTATTTTTGAATGCTGACTTTGTGAAACCGCTATGACCAATCGGAAAGTTACTTACATACCTTCTGAAAAAATACATATAAAAATAATATTTATGAAAATATTGTCCATATTCAAGAGTGTTCAATTAATAGCCAATATTTTTTAAAGAGCTGTCACAAATTATTTTTAAGGATCCGTCGAAAATAGACGTAGAATAATTTACATAATAGACAACATTAAAGTTTCACAGTTAATTAGTAATTAATAAATTCCAGTGCGAAGAGGAAGTTTCCAAGAAAGCGAGATGTGAACTTATATTCTCGGTATGTGAGAAAGTAAAACAGTGTTCTAATATATCACGGGACAGGAATAGAACCTTTAACGTTTGGAAACATGATTTTTTTTAACCCTGTTTACTACAAAAGAATTGCCCATATATGATCAATCCCTATTTTATTAAAAAAAGTCTTAAAAATAAATTTTTCAACATTAAATAACTGTCGAATTTTTTTCAGATCATTATTTTTAATATGTTTTCAATATGTTATTTAAATACCATACCAAAACACTGTTGCTTACTTGCAACAAAATAAAATCTGTTGAGATTTAAAATATCGCTTTCTCTCAGTCTTGATAAAATAATCTTCAACTTTATATCCAACATTTACCGTCCAATATTTTGCCATAGTTTTAAAAGTTTAAAATAACTCTACAAGAAAAACACAATCTGATAATAAAACCTCTAGTATTAATTAGTCACCTATCACATAATACCCATAAGAGCTTATCTTGTAAAGTTTGAAACCCCTGAGTTTGTGAATGTATGCAATCCATGTATCCAAATGTCTCAAACAAAAGCTTTCAGAGGTTGTTCCTGGAAATTTCTCTAAATTTAACTATTATTTGGAAACAATTCAACTCTCTAATTGCTTTCACTCAACAATACCGTCTCCGACCTTTCTTAGTTGACTCACAAAATGTGTAGTTTAATTTGCACTACAATCATAATCTATTTGTGCACAATAATTGCTTAACTTACCTCGCCCTTTTAGATCCAAAATTTAAGAATAATGTTGAATGTAAAATGTTGAGTAAATAATACAAAGGTGCTGAGGACTCCGCACCTTGGGGTATCCTTGTGAGCTTGTTTCGTAATGGTCTATTACCAAGTTGCTTGAAGTTACTTTAGTGCACTTCTTGTTTACACCTGGCATATGATACAGTAAAAACCAATGTAAATTGAATTTTTAATTTTTATTCCCATTCGTGTAGGGACTAAAACTCATTTTTTATAAAACGAAAAATAATAATAGATTAGAAGGTTAAAATGGTTAGAAATGTTTATAATATTTTATGGTATTAGAATTGTCTACAGTTTTAAAAATGGAATATATATTTTAAAATGGCTGCTATTATAAGGAATTTAAAAAATATTAGGTAAGTGAAGATTTAATTCTCTAATTTTAACAAAAATATCGCTATGAAATGTTGCATTTAGGTATGTTATGTACCTAATAAATCTTTAAGTTGAAAAGATAAAATTTTATACTATATATTTTATTTATTTGCAATATTTTATATTTTATACTCTAAAACAAGCAATGTTTGTTCAAGCAAAAATTTTTCCGACCAAGGATTTTTTACCTATATAAGGGGGTTTTTTCACGAGGAATCGATTGACGTTGTCCCATGGCTGGGAAAATCCGGTTTTCGTCATAGGGAAATTCAAAGTTTCCATGTTATTCTTATGGACATTTAAAGTAGCAGCAGAAAGAAACAAACATGTTACATTTTCAAACTATGGTTCATTAAATTTAAACAAAAGTACAGCAGCCCCTCGACTAACAAGTGAGCGGAACGAACGAGCTTCTCTTATAAGTTTACAAGTTTACCAAGCAGAGCGATTGTACTAAATATTAAACTAGCACAAAACATGTAGATGTAAACTGTTACTATACAATAAAATAATTCGTTGAAAACTGGTTAGGTTTTGATATTAATCTAAGCTAATGGACAATGGAATCATTGGAATTCGGATCACTGATCAAATATCTACAAAAGTAATTAACCTTCCAATATTGGAAGTCATTTAAACGTATCAATCTATGTATAAATGGAAATTGTAAATATAATTACTCTGAATATTTTCTTTAAAATAAATAAAATTGTTTGCTGATTTTCATACGTTCCTCCTGATAAAATTATAACAATTGCATTTTTTACATTTTATAACAATAGTTTAAAGGGTGTCTCAAACGTAGTCAAATGTGTCCTAATTTCATAAATTGGGGACTAGTGTATAAAATAAGTGCCGGTCAAGGCCACCTCATCGACCTGGACTTAACTTTTAAAAGTTAAATCATAATAAATACTCGATGAGTAACAGTATTTATTACACATCATAATAAATACTTTTAAAAAATGTTTATAAGTAACAACGGTCAGTTATTACACGTACTGCAATGGCTGAAAAACACTTAAAATACTTGAAAAACACTTGCTTAAATAAAGGTGACAGTGAGCAGTTAAACAAAGTCTAAAAACATTGAACGGAATTTTAAACTAGTTAAACAGCATTTGAAATAAAAAACATAATTAAATGCAAAAATAAATGTTATTAGCCTTTGTTTGAAATCTTTGTAAATCGGTCCAATGGAAACTAAAAGAGAATTTATCGAAAGGAAAATTCGCTTAGCGATTTAATTTAATGAGATTTAATCCTTTTTCGTCAATTAAGATCAATAGGAATACGAAAAAACTAAAAGCAGATATGCGTGATTAATAAAACAACAACTAAAAGTCACTTGTGATTCAACTATATTAAAATATAAGAGGTTTTTATTTTCTCTTTCCTTCCGTATTCAAAGTCTGACATGGTTTATTTAGCCTTCTGGTCTGTTCTTTTTACCGAAAATTTATTTTTAAGCTAGATTAGGGTTGTTTTACATGCAACTCCTTTTAATTTCTTAAAAATAATTTTAATCCTTTTTCATATAACTCCTTTGACTGGACTAAAAGTGGTTTCAATAAAATTTCTTTAGATAGTGGTAAAGACTGTTGATAGAATGTTTTGCATATTTATTTCACCATTACTCTTTGGTTACAACCATAATTTTGACCTGTTATGTGCACTATTTTCTTAACTCATCATGTTATATAATTATTAATTAAATTATTGATTTATCTCTTATTTAATCATCTATAGATTTCCACTTCAGAATAACATAGACAATTTAACGAGCATTCAAAATCCCATTGTAAGGATTACATTAACGATAACTCCATAGATTTTTTCCTCTAAAGATTACAACATTTTAAAAATTAAATAGCGTCTTTAAATATTGTTAAAATGTAAGAACTATTCATAGTAAAAATCATATTCATAATAATGATTATGATTGATCATGCAACCTCAAAGATTGTACACTTAATTTTGTCTTATCCATTTTTCACATCTTATTTTCGCAGTGTGTCACCTAACTTTCAAAAAACTATGCAAAGATAACTCACACATTGCATGGAATTTGAACATGTCAGATTTCTTTGACAATCTTGCCGGTTAAAATTAAATTACAGAATACGCTGACAGTGTAAGGTATGTGCAGAATTAAAGTCGGCAAAACTCTTACACATCAAAGTTTAACAGGGAAAAGGGTAATTAATGAGCTCCTGTGAAGGTGAAATTGTTTCCAGGGAAGCGGATCTGAACTCGGATTCTCAATGTGTGAAAAAGACATCGTTAAAGTAGATTGCGGGACGGATAAAGGATCTTCGCATGTCATAATGCCTTTAAAACCAATTGTTTCAATGTCTACTATTTTCATTTGACATTGGTCAAATACCAACCATTCACATATCAGAAAATACCCATATTCACAAAGCGTAAATGGTTGAAATTTTGCTTTAATCTTCTTCATTCGTGGATTCTCATTTCCAATGGATTCTCGAGAATTCGAATCCTTTTTTTAACTTCTTTTTGGGCTCTACCTCACAAGACTTGGAAATTTGTTTTTTTTAACGGAACGATTTTTTAGCTGTTATCATTATAATTGATTTTATAATTGAAAGAAGAAATAAATCAAAGTAGTCAAAGAGCGGATCGAAATAGCTCGTCCTTTATCATCAATACACATTTTTTAAGAAACTTTCCATTTATTTCCCGTTACAAAGCACCGAATGCGCATACATCTCACAATTTCTACTTTTCAATACAGCATATGATGTAAAAAAATATTAACAAGTGCACCCATCGGTAATTGTTTGAAGGAACAATTACAAAAAGGCTGTACCGCAATCATAAGCCAAGGCCTTCGAACTGGCAACGCCGCAATGGCGTCGGTCCGTAGGAACGTTCTTCTCATTCGAGCTATGATTATCAATGGAACTTGCCTACACAGAACCGTCCTTATTTCCCGTCCTTGCCCTTTGGAATGGAAGATTTATAAATAACCTAGTCAGTGGGTTAATAAATAATAACGAAAACAATATGCCATGTTAACAAAATGTTCGCCACTAAGGACACAATCTCAGAATCTACGAGTATATAACGGTGTTAAAGGTGGCAATGTCGTTATACAGAACGAATCTGTTATTTATCCTTTAAATAAATGTTAATCTGATAATTGGTATACATTGTTCGTTAATTAGTATATTTTGGATGGCTAAAAACGAAATTTATTCTGTAATAATAATGTAAAAACACTCAGATTAAAATTTAATGCAAGTTTTAAATTTAAAAGAACTATGTAATGAGTTCCTGATAAGGTTATTTCTATACAGGGTGAACAACTTAACTGTGCCACAATTGGCATATCCTAAACTATGAGATTTAGGGAAAACTTTAAATGGGGAACATCACCTATTTTTTGAAGGTGATAAAAAATATGAATTCCATTTTCTTCTACATGGCCGCCATTTTCCAATATGGCGGCCAACTTTAAAATTTCTTATAGAACACCCTATATTTTATGGTGTTTTTGAAATGTAAATGTAATTTTAAGACATTTTTATTCTTTGACATTTTTCTCTAAACCTAAGGGTTAGGGAGCTATAGGTAATCAAAGTTCATTTTTAGTACCATAAGAATAACATGGGGCAAACTTTATCTGTCCATATCTCCGAAACCATTCAGTAAAATAGAAAATACTCAAGAATGAAAATGTCTTAAAATTATGTATAAAGAACATTACACACATAAAAATTATCATTTACGCATAAATTAACTTATTTCCAATATGGCGGCCAAAAAATAAAATTTATAGAAAATTGGTGTTATTATGAAAAAAATGGCATTAAAACATCAGTTTAAGACATTTTTATTCTTGAGTATTTTTTATTTTACTTAATGGTTCCGAAGATATGAGCAGATAAAGTTTGACCCATGTTATTCTTATGGAACTAAAAATGAACTTTAATTGCCTGTAGCTCCCTAACTGTTAGGTTTAGAGTAAAATGACAAAGAATAAAAATGTCTTAAAATAACATTTACATTTCAAAAACACAATAAAATATAGGGTGTTCCATAAGAAATTTTAGAGTTGGCCGCCATATTGGAAAATGGCGGGCATTTCGAAGAAAATGAAATTCATATTTTTTATCACCTTCAAAAAATAGGTAATGTTCCCCGATTAAAGTGTTCTCTAAAGCCGCGTTTACACCGGAGTTGGAGACCGGAGTTGCAGACTTTTATCGGCAATCTCGATTGCAGACGCACTAAAACAACTGCAACTCGCGTTGCCGACCGGAGTTGCAGACCGAATTTTCGAGTCGGAGACCGAATTTTGGTTTTCCGACCGGAGTCGGTAAAGATCAAAGGCGGTTGCCAACCCCGGTCGGCAACCCGAGTTGCAGCGCCTATTTGATCTGCAACTTGAGTCTGCAACCAACCCCGCCACCCCCCCCCCCCCCCGCCCATCGGCTACGTCGCTACGTCACTTCCTCTCCCACCAACAGGGCCGTATTTCTAAACAGGCTGAAAAGGCTGGAGTCTATAGCTGCAAAATTTCAGGGGCGGCACTTTGGCAATTTACAAAAAATGGAAAATATTTTTACTACTTAAATAACAGAAACTTCTTTAAGCCCATTATTCTGATTGGAAGTAAATTCATTTGAGGCAATGGAAATGAATTTATTCTTTTAATATGAATTTACTTCAAACATTTTTGTAACACATATTTCATGTAGGGTAATTGTATAACGACAATCGCAGTTTGTATAGGTCTTTAGAAGGAGGGAACTACACTAGCGCTCCCAGTGTTTACATTCGCAACTACTGATTTCCTTTCTTCTTTCTAAAATATTTTAATGAATTGACGAATGGATTGGCTACAAAATATAGCATACGTATGGTTTTGATTTATAAAATAAACTCCTCCATGAAAAAATATTAGATAGGCAACTTTATGGAGTCCATGAAGTTGATTTATTTAAAATTATGTTTTATTTTAAAACATAAGTCGTCATGGCGGCGCCGCGCTGTTGCCAATTCTTTAGCTTTGTCAAGTGGTGAATGTCCTATTATTTATATTTTTGTAAGATTTAAGTTAACTTACACAGAAAAGTGCAGGTCTACGTAAATTTACTACCGTAATTGATGAAAATTAATTCAATTTTCATTAATTCAAATTTCAATTTAATTTAAAGTCGTTCGAACTATGTTTTGTATCTTGTGACAAAACCAACATTATTATTGGGCTGACAGTTGGGTCTACACTGTCTTGCTTGTCCGCTGTTCTAGCTGCTCCTGTGAAGTTACTTTTTTATCATTTGTGTTATGATTCCTGGTTAAAACAATTATTCAATTAAAGAATACACAGATCATAAAAGTTTTTGGTACTTGCCATAGTTTTTGGTATATTGAGACATACTTCACTGTGCCGTACTTTTAGGCGAATATGCTCCAAAGAGGAACAATAAAAACTATGTATGTGTCTGTCCCTAAGTAGTTGGAGGGGGAAGGGGGCGGCAGAAAATGGACAGCCTACAGGCGGCAAAATCTTAAATCCGGCCCTGCCCACCAATCGGCATTATACACACTGACTGATGGCTCGGTTGCAGGTTGCGGTTGCAGAAACAAACTGTGTACAGTTGCAAGCACAGGTTGCAAACTTCTGTCTGCAACTAGCGTCTGCAATCGAGATTGCCGATAAAAGTCTGCAACTCCGGTCTCCAACTCCGGTGTAAACGCGGCTTAAATCTCTTAGTTTAGGATATGCCAATGGTGGCACAGTTAAGTTGTTCACCCTGTATATACTTTGTACTGTATTATGACCATTTTGGCTTTGGATTCGCCATTTCGCTACCCCTCGCACACGTTAAAATTGTTTAATGCTTCTTTTTAGTTTTTTTTTTTTTTTTTTTTTTTTTTTTTTTTTTATGGTTTGTATTGTAAAATAATCGAAAATACAAACTTATTGTTTCTAATAAATTTGGAATTTTATATAGAAAAATTGTATGTACCGTACATAACACTGAGTAATCGTACATCGCGGCCGTATCAGCTTCGCGCGCACCATTTGGTCTGATATGATTTCTTATAGAAATGGAAACCCTGCTTTTAGCGAGTTATGGCTAGTTTCGCTCTTCCTCTAAATTATCATAGAGGCTAATGCTATACTATTCAATTAAACATTACAATATAGTCGATTAAAGTTTGCGGCGCGCAACTTCCTCTATTTAATGCAATGCTACAGCCAGAGCAAAAATTCCTACGATGCGATGTTGCCATTTCTTGCTTGCCATGGCCTTGTACTAGAGATGGCAATGGCTGTACACATTACAGCCATTTTACATAAAGCCTAACATGGCTAATTGAAGTAAAAATATCTATTTTACAAAAGACGGTATTTTGTATAAGTCCAAAGCTTTTTGCAAAATCTCTAATTTTACAATTGTACTGTGACATAGATAAACTTAATCTGTGTTCCCAAGTATATCAATTAAAACAAAAGCTGCATGCAGCAACTCCTGGAAGTTCTCTAGAGTAAATGTAACCATTATTTGAAACAATAGTTCTCTAATTGCTTCACACACAACAATGTTGCCTCAAACCTTTCTTCGTTGACTCAGTAATTGTTTAGTTTAACTGCACTTCACTCATAATCCATTGAAGCACGAACACACTTTACAATACTAAGACTACCTATTATATAAATAACTAGCTGTTTCCGGCATGCTTTGCAACTCCAACATGAGGAATATTTCAGTTTTAGCTCGTTCCTTGCGCTTACTCCCCATCAGGTTTAGCTCGTTCGCTACACTCGCCGCAAGTCTGTAATGTCCTCTACTTTTGTATTCCCCTCAATACTTTAAATGAGAACAGCTGCTAGTAGAATTAATATAAAAAGTTTCTTTCATGAGAACTATGCATCGTAACCTTGAAGATGTGTGGGGTGGAGCCCTAAATCTGGCTAAAATGTATCGTATGTGTGCCTCCTGGTTCTAAGCTACCTCCTCGCCAATTTTCAGCCAAATCAGTTCAGGCTTACTTGAGTTATATAAAAGGTGTAACTAACAGGGCTCTCTTTTTGATATATACATACAAAGGTGCTAGAAATTTCGCACCTTAGTCTCTCCTGATGAGCTTGGTTCGTTAAAGTCTTTTGCTACGAGCTCCCTTGAATTTACCTTAGTGCACCACTTCATAATGCTAATTTATTACTTGTCATCTGCTTATGATTTAAAGAAAATATTGGTTCAAAATGTTGGAGTCTAGCAACTTTAAAAATTGAAACATTTTCTTATGCTCTTATCATACTATCCCAAAATAATAGTCGGAATTTACAATGTTAAATATCAATGTTAAATGTTACAATGTAAAGCACCATGCCATGTTTTAAACACATAAAACTAAATATAAGCTATATGTGACTATACATCACATTACAAATTTTGACAATTTTAACCTAAGCTTAGTGAAATTCAGTTCGATTATTCTGGAACCTCCTATGGGTATTATTTAACTGTTACTTAACACTCGGATAGCTCAATAGAAACTTGTTTATACTAATTCAAGTTAATGAACAAACAATAATGAAATTGGATTGCGCATCAATAATCGGATTAATACATTAAAGTGATTAGGTTTTCAAAATGGAAGTTATACGAAATCCGCCTTTGTGTAAATGGATATTGTAAATATCTCTGTACAACTCATCAAAATCAATTTTTTTTTTCGCGAATTGTTGATTCTAAACTAATTTCAACATTAATTTATCTGAATAAAAATGTATAATGCATCTTTTACTTGTAAAATGTGTGGTCTAAATTCATTGTATAAACTTTACTGTGTGACTACTCGGGTAGTAATAAACAAAAGATCATTAAACATTTATACAAAGCTTATTTTTTAGTGCTTGAATTAAAATTCATCATTCGAAAGGATAATTTCGTGTGGCAAGCTACAGTCGTTTCTGAGTACGTCATGATTTAATTAGGCTACTCAGTTCACTGTTAGTAGATCCCTACAAACCTAGTTTTCTTGTTTGAGTTAAATTTAACGTTTTTCGACGTAATTTATTTTATTCGAATTTTTAATTACTTTTCTTTTAAACCCTTAAAATTCATATATTAAACTGGAAACTTGGGAACTTGAAATGTAATAATTGTTAATAGTTAAAGCTGTACAAAGCTTAAAAGGCTATCTACTAAGCTTCAATAACTATTTTAAAATTAAGATTGACCTACTGTTAAATCTAATACAAAAACATATTTTATTTTTAAAGATGGATTGACATGATACAATAAGAAATATATAACGGTAAATTAGACCCAATTGTAAAAAATATAGGTTACAGGCGTTATAAGTAGAAACACGGTTCAAAAATTATTAATTAAATCTTTGGCGATAGGTGAAACGTAGAATAATTCATTACAGTATAATAATAATCACAGAATAACCTTGTGACTTTGGACAGGACTTGACTTTTTCGCACTAGACCTGAAAATCCTTAAAAAAACTAAAATCAACATTATTATGGTCTGAATATTCTTTAAAGTACATATTAGTTTGCATACAAATAAAATTAAATCTATAAACATATTTGATTTAAATCTAAAATTGTATTTTATATAAAGGAAATATCCACGTAACTGAATAATACAAAATATAAATAAAATATTTATTAATGATTTGATTAATTTATTTTGAACATAAATATATTGGAAAAGTAATTGATTTATGAATTATTTAAATGCTTAAGTCTCTCTATATAAAGGGACGTCATTGAACAGGCTTTAAAAACTAAGTCAAATATTACTTGGATGGTTCCACTTTGATCATTTTAATTTACTAAAAATAAATAAATAATGTGAGGGTTCAAACTCAATTTGAAAAAAAAAAAACGGGTGAACGTCACAGGTGATGGTTTTCCAGAAGCAGGTAAACTCACTGTTTTGGTTTATTATTAGAGTGATTATCATCAACACAAATTATGCTTTTGCAATATGATTTCACCCATGATGTATAAGTTAGCTATTTTTGTTTACAGGTACTCAGTGTCCGTGTTCCTTGTTCCTCTCTGCGTGCTCATCTATACATACTTCTTCATATGTTGGACGCTTTGGAGGTAATTACATATTCCAAATGAATAATCTTAAATCCATTTTTTTTAACTAAATTATTGCCAAATGTTGACGAGAATTGTTTTTCAATCGATTTGCAGTTATTCGGGTGAGAATTCCGTCATGTGTCGAACAATCGTTCATTTCATGCAATTTTTATCTTTAATAACGTACTCAAACGTTATTATTTAAATACGTATAAATACGCACTTAAAATTGTAATATTTAGTACATTATCGTTAAACTTTCCTTTCATTAAAAAAAATAAAAAACGAAAAGAAATTAAAATTATCCATGATTAATACAGTATGATTATCAAGTTTTTATTTATTGACTAATGTTTATGGTTCATTTGAAAATGAATAGCTCGTTTGAAAATTAAAGTTTCTGAACTTAAATTGAGCCCGTTTGTGGAACTTTTGTAGCTCTGGTGATACTAATTCTCATATTTGTTAAGCCCCCTGGGCTTTTTATTCCCCTCCCCTTTAACCAGAGGAATATTTATCCCCCTCCGTTTATAAAATGGTGATGATGATGATGATGATGATGATAATGATGAGAGTTGTTAGGAGGAGTCTAAACCAGTTAACCAGTCCAATTACCAGTTTAACCGGTAAAGAAGCCAGCACCTAATAAAAAATATTCTGATAATTTTACAACTTTCAATGGTGGCAAAAGTAAATCTATTAAGAATGGCAAACCTTCGAGTAAAATTTCAGTTCAATGTAATTTTGCCTTGGGCCTACCCCAGGATTCAGGAAGTGTTTTAAAAAAAGCCTACAACGTCAATAAAAATAAATACCGTGGATCAGATGGATCCGATGTGGAGGCAAAATATTTTTACGATGAAAAGAGGAAGAGAGCAAAGAAACGTTAGAAAAAGCAGAAAAATCTGGTAGGGAAGGAGCAAATCTGGTGAATAAAACAATGTTCCCCCTCAACAGAGAAAAATTGGGCGTGATGGGGAGTAACACACAGTTTTTGTTGTCCGACATGCACCTCATTGAACTGAAAAAAATCTCCAAGCAGTTCTGGGAAAATAATTTATGTTACGATCCCGTCAAGCACAGAAGAGGAGGGGCTGATGGTTAGAGTTGTGATGGAGTATGAACACTCGTTGGTAGCCCAAAGCCCTTAAATCACTTGGTTTCTCAACTACCTCCTTTCCTCCTATCCAGTGGCCGTTCTCTTCCACAAAGACTTTCCATCCCCGAACTTCTTCTCCCTGTTGCTTCACAGTGAAGTAACTGAGATACTGTCTTTCCTAATAATGTCACTTAAATTAAATATCTTTACAACGTGTTCACTCTGGACGTGTTCTCTGCTCCAGGTACGCCGGGCTGCCAGAGAGCGCGTCCCCCCACATGCTCATCTCCCGAGCCAAGATCAACACGATCAAGCAGACCGTGGCAGTGATTGTCATCTACATCGCTTGTTCCTCGCCCCTCATCTGTTCTCTGCTCCAGGTACGCCGGGCTGCCAGAGAGCGCGTCCCCCCACATGCTCATCTCCCGAGCCAAGATCAACACGATCAAGCAGACCGTGGCAGTGATCGTCATCTACATCGCTTGCTCCTCGCCCTTCATCTGCGCCCAGCTCTGGGCCGTCTGGCTGCCTCAGCCGCCGGACTTCTTCGACGGTAAGGGGGGTTTGGTGTAGCTAATGAGTACAGGACTCAAATTCAATTCCTAAAAAATTAAATTTCTAAAAATTTGATGTTTTTATGAAAAAATACTATAAGGCATAAAACTAAGACATTTTTGTTAAATTTTGGTGATAATCAATGGTGGAAACGCTTGAGTTTATCATCTGTTATATATTTTTAATGATTGAGAATAGATTGTGTTAGCCGCTTATGTTACTGCCGGGGCTGGTGATACTAATTTACACACTTTCGGTGAGTTCCTCTACAGATTTTAGGAATTTTGCGTAGTTTATATATTGTAAAACATTTTCAATTTTTCAGCCCTAGCGGCCAAATTGTTAGTCGTAAAAATATCTTAGATATGATTCATCTCATAGTTGTTATTTGTGATAGGAGGATGAGGCAGGAAATGTTACTTCCCTGACGATTTGTTTGCTTCTCTTAAGTTGCTTATCATATCATATATTCTTAAGTTACTCTGATATACTACCCACAAGCATAACCTACTCATTTTATATAAAGTGCCATACATCATTCCAATTTTTAACCTTGAAATCTCAAAAATGATAGAACCAACTAGGGGGCATGAGGGCGGAGCCCCAACGAGCCGTAGGTGAGTAATTTCTCATAGTCTACCACTTTGGTATATTTGGTCTCTCGACCACAAGGCACAGCTTTATTTATGAGAGATGAACCAAGAGTTAGACCTAGTGGCCAGGCGTACAACCACATGCTCCTACTGTCAGAATATTTAACTCGACCTTCTGATAATGGGTGAAGCTTGGTAATGCATGTGAATTACGTTGGAAGTAGCTTCGAGATGTGTGGATATGGCTGTGGAAATAGTAGCTTTGCAATGAATTTCAATGACTATAGGACTCGTAGCTTTGTGATCTACCCAGCTATTTTTTATCATTGGACTTTTAATTAATAAATAATGAGTCGTCTGCTTTTTGTCAGTAACAAAGCTACACCTCATATGACCCATCACAATCATCACACCCACCTCAAAATACCCACCATAGAATTTGTTGGATTTTAGGCAATGTAAAATGTATCAATATGTCTGTGGAGATAGTAGCTTTGTGATTAATTTGTATTACCGTCAAAGTAGTAGCTCTGTGATGGCTGTAGAGGTGTTAACTTTGTGAATGACTAAGACTTGTAACTTTGTGATATATGAAAATATAGGAGCTTTAATCTGTAAGTTGCATAGTTTGTATAACTAGTGGCATTGTGATGGATGTAGAGTATAAGTTGTAACTGTGCGCTGCATATGAATGTCTGTGGAATTAGTAGCTTCATGATGCATGTGGCCTATAGCTCGTATATTTGCCATCCAAGTGGATACTTTGTGATGTGTATGAGGCGGTAAAACTCTTATTCAAGTGATCGAAAGAAGAGGATAGTAGTTTTGTACTCCGTATATTTGACGGTAGTGTTTGTAGCTTTATGAGTTACGTGGATGACACAGTAGCTTTGCGATGCTATAAAGATTTTGGCTAGGAAGATTTGTGATAAATGTGTGATGTGATGACAGTACGGCTCGTGCAGTATTAGCTTTGTGGTATGTAAATGACGGAAAGCCTGAGGTGCTTCGTGATGTATGCAAATTGTGATACGGCTAGCAACTTGGTATGCAGGTGCATGACGGTACAGCTTGTGATTCCGTGATGTGCATTGATGCGGATGTGCGTTCTAACCAAATTGTGAATACAAATACAAACTAGAATACATGCCTAGTATCGAATTGAATAAAAATAAATCCTTAAATGGATAAACTAAATTGAACTAAGGTAAAAACGCAGACACTGTAGGTAAACAACAATTTATATAAGTAATATAAAACTAAAACGAACATAAATTTAATATGTTGATAAGACGGCGATGTAAACACTCAATTTAGCGCTAATAATTTCTCCTTACAACCAAGCAGAAAGCCTCTTGACAAAGCTGGGATACTGGGGTTGATTGTACACAGGGCGAGGTTCTTTGACGAGAGAGTCAAAGTGAATACTGTATTCGTATTAGCCAGAAATTACATTGGCCTAGCTTATTATTTAGTCAGTTTAATTATAATTCTAACTTTGTAGTAGCAATTCTTTTAACTTTATTTGCAGTTAATTACATACAATTTATTAATTTTTTACAATATTAAGTTGTTAAAACTGGATTTTACATCAAAATCCAGTCGTTAAAACTGGATGTTACGGGATAAAGTAATATTTATATCGGTAATGTTATTATCTCATTTGCGTTAAGCAGATTTAGGTAAATGTCAAAATGAAAAATAAATCGCAGACATAGACGGCTTATAATAAAATTACCTCAGAAAGAACAGGTATTTCAGTCGCATTTACTTGTTCATAACCTTTTCCCGGAATATTTTAGAAATCCTCAGCTTTGGTATTTGATTTAATAGTTTATTTCTGATATAAAATATGTTTTCATTATTGTCAATACTCTTTTGAAAGACCTTGTGTTGAATGGAGTGCTATTTCTCTCTTTTAACTTGTTTTGCTTTAGTGGTGATTGCTTTGCATTCACTCTTTCTACCTAAACTATTTTATTTTTGCGGACGACATAAACTTTAAAAGTCTACAGTATAGTGCATAACAAATTTTAAGTTTTTACTAAATACGGTATTAAAAACTTTAAAACATGAATTCTCCGAGCCGGTAATTTAAAATACACCTCTGAACAATTCTCATAAAAATATATTGGAAATAATCCTGTTGGGGGGGCTTTGTTATTAAGTTTTAATACTATCATACGGCTTCATTTAAAATGATATTATAATGAAACTCGTTTGACCATTACTCTAAATTGGTATTATTTTTTTACAAAAAAGGCTTCCATGCATACGATTATTAATAAATTGTCTAGACAAAAACTTAATAAAAATGCCACTCTTTAAATTATATTACTTTTGATGATAAAACATTGTTGTTTGTTTCAACTACAATAATGTAATTTGTCAAGATATGCAATGAAGCCACAAACATTACCAACTAAAGTTCTTGATAAATTATTCATTTCCTTGTGTCAATCTGCAAATTAAGCCCACTAACTGCTCTATTCCGTGCTTTGCATCAACATTTTAATAAAAAAATCTATTTCTGAAAATATTATAATTGTTGCGAGTTTGCTTGCTCCATTTACTTTCCTCCAGTATAGTGAAACCATGAAAACTTAGTGTAATAAGTCGACGAAGACGATTCGTTGAGTCAAATAACATATTCAAATAATAACATCTGTTTAATTCAAAGTCTAATAAATCCTGTGTCAATAAGAATAACAATAACTTTCCAAGTCAGTGGGGAGGAGCTATAATTCACTTTAAAAAATTGTATTCCCTTTTAAATCATAATGTATAACTTACAATCTTTCACAAGTATAAGATTATGTATATGTTTGTATGCAAGCACATTGATACAAAAATATAAAAATTATTTCTTGAAACTTTTCAAATAACTTAGTTCCGGGGTAAAAATAACGTGTTTACAAATCCTTATATTACAAAAGTCTTTAACACCTTTAAAACCTTTACTGAAATGGCAAACTAACTCAATGGGTAGTTTAAAGTTTAAAGCCAAGCGTGAACAATGTATACAGAATGAATGAAAGATGAGTGTAAGAAGATTGTGGAGCGATCTTGTAGTCTTGTTACTGACTAAGGCCGACATTCTCCTTAGACAGGACTGTTAATTCATAGCCCAACAGCCAATGGTATCTAGGGACCTACAATTTAACGTGCGATCCGTACCACAATTTTTACCTCATATATACGAATTGGTCTAATTATGAAGATGGTCTTTATGCATGAACTAGTATTCACTAGTGCGGACGTTAATCTAGATTTTAAATTCAAAAACGTTTAAAATTGGGCTTATGAAATTGTTAAACCATGTAAGTTATTGAAATACGGAATAATACTGTAATAAAACCAATTGATAAGTTTTTAATCTTACTTTTCATTGATGGTTATGATTGTTTAACAAAAACAAAATCAGCTGGTAAGTGAAGAAGTAAAACCCACGTGTTACGGTTTCATTTGGTTCAAAATAAAAATAAAGACAAAGTTGTAATCCGAGGATATAAGCGAAGACTTTGGCCAATCAGCGTGGGAATTGAAAATCTCCTCAGTCTGCTGGCAGAGTTACAGTCCTGATTAGAAAGAACCCCTTTAAAACCACAAGTGACGACGATTAATCCAGGATTAAATTTAACAGTGCTGAATAATAATAATTTGAAATATCGAATTCGCAAAGGACAGTTGTAATTTATTTTATACGTAGGTTTGCTGCAATGGGGTTGTTGTAAACTAACATTTGTGTTTCCACCTATCATAGTGGAGGTATACACAATATTGTAAAAAATTATTCATTTTTATGTTCATAAATAAATAAAACAATTTTCAAATTCTGTTGGTTTCATATTAATTAATTATGTTTTTTTCAATTACTAGTTAAAAAAATAACAAATTCTTTTATATAAATTAGTTTTGAAGAAGTTGGTTATAAAAGTGATGACTATTCCTAAACTCAATATTTTTTTCTATTTTGAAAACCCATACCAATACATTATGTCCTACATCCTTATATAAAATTCATGGTGACTCTGCCATTTGGGAGCTCATAAAAAAAAGAATTATCATGGTCTTAGTGATAGGGTTTTGGCGTGATAAAATCAGTAAGAATTCCCAATAGAAAAATTAATTGCTAATTGCTATAAAAATAATTCCACAAGGGATACATTCACTATAATATACTGATCTAACTTCGAGTAGTACATAACACACTATTTCTAAAACTAGTGACTGAGACGAAATATGGATATTAATTTTGCACAAGATCCGCACGTACTTCTTCATTCAAGGCATCTTCACTGTCTCAGTTATAATTACTTCTCCAAAAACGCATCTTTTAAAACCCAAAAATACATACTTTTATGTAACCTTTGGTATTTTAAATGGATTGTTCGCTAAAGGTGTGCAATTGTTTATTTATTCATTTAATTTATAAAAATTACTACAAGGAAAACCCTTACCACATTTTCACATTACTACATTACAGAATTAATGGAAAATCAAGCTTAAATGGCAGCGAAATACATTCCATATACATTATTACTGCTAAAATATTTATAAATAACAACAAAACTTTTTTATTAGTCCACAACAAAGTTTTATGAGTTATATATAGTATAAATTAAGTTATCTTCATTATCTATCTAACAGGAGATGAAACTATTATTTATGTCGAGGAAACCGTACAGTAAAGTTTGGATAAGATAAGAAGTCAATGTCACTCAACTGGAAATGGATCTCAGACAGATGAAGATAACGAAGTTACTTGATACGTGTCCAACAAGTCCACTTGAAAACCGGCAATTAATTTTGAGATAAGCAGAATTGTTAGTCCTGATTCATCAAGATAATTGAGCCGAAATACCGTTTGATTGACCACAAGGGATTTCTACAGAGGGGTAGATTACCCTCTGGAAAGTTTATTAAATTTCATCCGAGTAGCCTAATCGAATAAATGTTGGTATAAAATTTGTTCAAGAATTAAAATGTAAATTTTAGTGTGAAGATTTAACAGTTTCAATTTAATTTTACTTCCTCTTTTTAAAATGATTGGGTATGGTTTTAATTTGAAAATTTATATTTTATGTTCAAACTCTTCAAATGTTTTTTGAGATATGTAAAGAATAACCATAAGTACCCTTTTTGAAACATTAATTTATTATTTAATGTTAATAATTATAATGTTAATGTTATTATAATCTTCAAATGTTATTTTGAAGTATTGTACTTAAGTTTTTTATGCACACCGACCGAGTCCTGATTCATCACATTAATCTATAGCTACTTCTTAAATAAGAACTTTGACCATAGTTTCGGTTTTCTATTTCAAATTACAATTTCTTTAGGAGAGGTTTTTCGTTTCAATTGCAGTTTGATGACTTTATTTTCAGTTTTATAATTCCAATTTGGGAAATTAAATTACGCTGAGATCAATTCCTTATCAGTGAGATCATTGATTTAAATTTAAGTTTAACAATTCCCGTTTTTTTTATATTTTTATATAGTAATAATTGTATTTTTTCAGACAAAGTTTGATAAGGTATGGGAAGTTTTTTTTAGTTTTTCATTACTTAATTCACTTTATTTATTCACCATTCAGCTTTTTCAAACCTTTCTCTTCATTTTTACATTCTTTGTTTGTTTTTCCTGCTGTCTTCTTTATTTCTCTTTCCTTTCCACCTTCTTATTTTGTTCATGACTATAGGTTCTTCACGGACCATCGCTTCTTATTTTAGTTTTTTCCTGTTCCTCAAACTCTTCTATGTCTGGGGTCTCACTTTTCACAATCCTCTTCGCAGTTTGTGCCTCTCAAGTGGATACTGAAATAATAATAAAGTTTAACTCAAACTTCCTACATTTCCAATGAAGACTGACCAAGCTCCATTTGGCTTTCCCCCGCAGGCGCGGCATTCACGATCCTCACGCTGCTGTCCAGCCTCAACAGTTGCGTCAACCCGTGGATCTACCTGTGCTTCAACCGCGAGCTGGTCGGCGCCCTCCGCTCGTGGCGCCCCCGGCGGCGGTCCCGGGGCGACGGGGGCTCCACGGTCAGCAGGAGGCTCACTGTCACCGAGGTCACCCACACCACCGACACGCGCCGCCAGGACAGCCTCGAGGATGACGAACGATGCTGGTGAGTCAGACAATCGAAAACTAATGGGATTTCAATCTTATAAATGTTCATTTATTATATTGTTTGAAAGCTTTCAAAGTTAAATTTTACAAGCTAAATCGACCTGATGTGAAAGATATTCGGTACTTTTCCGTTAACGAGACCTGGCTCACACTCAAATTCAAATTTATTTATTCCATTAAATTAACAATATTGCAGTACAAAAAGTAACAAAAAGGAATTAATTCCCACATAGACTGCTCGTCTGTGTGTGACAATGAGTCTTTTCTCATATTTCATTAACGAGTACTTTATTTAGATCAAATAGTGCATCAGAAGTATTTTCCCTGCTCTAAAACCGTATTGACAATTTGTTATTATCAAGTGTTACTCTAGATACATTGATAGCTGAATTTTTATACATTTCTCTCTAACCTTATCAATACATGACAGCAATGAAATTAGTCGAAAGTTAATCATGGAGCTTTTATCAACAGACTTAAAAATTGGTATAACTTTGGAGATTTCTAACGAATTTGGGAATTGCCCTTGCTGTATACTTAAATTAATTATTGTTTGAGACGGTCCTGCTGACCAACAAGAGCTTCCACGGGAAATTTATCCTTAACTCCTGGCCGACTAGATACTTCCCTCACTATTTTATGAAACTTCCTGTTGTCCCCGGCAGCTTCGTTAGTTTTTTTTCTGTAGAATTGAAATTTATCACGTTTAATATATACCGGCTAAATAGTGTAACAGCGCGATGCAGTAGTTAGGATAGGCTGTGTTACATTAAAGTACCAGGGGGACCGAGCTTAAGCTCGGTAAAATTATTACTTTCGTTTCTCACACAAAGCTCGTTCGCTCCGCTCACTCGCCAGGCGGAAGGTTTGCTGCACATTGGTATGATTTTCCTAAAACCACAGGTTAAAGATGTAACACATTGGTTTATTTTATCTACAGTTATCAGCTGATTTTTGTTCAGTTAAAAAATTCCCATAAGGATAACATGGGATCTTTGAAGGGCTCTAGCGCGAAAACCGGATTTTTCCCAGCTATGGGACCAGCTCCAATCGATTTCTGGTGGCCAAAACCCCCATATTCCAAAATTTGAAGGAAATCGTCGGAGCCGTTTTTGAGATAATTGTGCAAGCAAGCAAACAAGCAAACATTGCTCGTATAAGAGTATAGGATTGTGTTGTCAACGAGACGTTTAATAATCGCCGCATCAGCTACAGATCACAGTGAGGTAGGTCACATATCCGCGCGCCGCTTATCTATGCGAAGGTTGTCTTATCGTTCGATGGCCAGTCCATTGTTGATCGTCGAATGTCCGTTTGTCAAGTAGTTTAACCTAGACTGGATACTGTGCGGAACAATTATGAGTGGGCACATTATAGTGGTCGCAATGTGAGTGGTCCCATTATGAATTATCGCATTTTGAGTTGTAGCATATTGAGTTATGGCATTATGAATGGTCGCATTATGAATTATCGCATTTTGAGTTGTAGCATATTGAGTTATTGCATTATGAATGGGTAGCATTATGAGTTTTCGCATTATGAATGGTCTCATTATGAGTTGTCGCATTATGAGTTATCACATTATGAATGATCGCATTTTGAGTTGTATCATTATGAGTTATTGCATTATGAATGATCGCATTTTGAGTTGTATCATTATGAGTTATCACATTATGAATGATCGCATTTTGAGTTGTATCATTATGAGTTATTGCATTATGAGTGGCCGATTTGTGAGCGGTCGTATTGTGAGTGGACACATTATGAGTGGCCACTGTGTCACCGCAAGCCAAAAGACTAATTGCGGTAACAAACCATTAAATTAAATATATATAATAATTATAAACAATACATTATAAATAATACATTATTAAATAATATTTCCTTTAATTAAGTTGTTTTCAAAACGTAAATTTCGAATAACCTTTAAAACAGAGTTAAAACATAAAAGTCCCGTTGACGGAAATGATACGATAGGATAAATTTGTAACATCCTACAAACAATAGTGAATAGAACAAAGTATTTTTCTGGAAATACATTGACATCAAACAACGCAATCAAAAACCTTTAGTGTTTTACGAATTCCTCGCAATAATGTTCAATACCAGACACTTCTTGTTTTTTATTCGTGTTTTTATGCCTGTGTATCGTGTAATAAAAATTCATCGGAAAATGTTATAGCAAAAACCAAAATTCTACATTTTTTACCTGATTGCATGTGGCTTTACTGAGCCCATAATGTATACTTATTTAATAAAAACGCTAAATGGTTTTTTTATTGTAACTCTGTTTGTAATTGGATCTTCTCTTCCAATTCTCAACCAATTTTTACTTATTTGGTGTCGTTGGATAGGGCTGGTCTGTAGTTGTTTCCGAGAAAAGTTAATGAGAATCGGATTTAAGGGCGATATCCATAATTTACTTTAAATTTCTTCATTATAATATCATTATTTCGTATAATAATAATTAAGTTTCTGTGCCTTAAACTTAAATTAATTCATATTCATTAAATTTATTTTTTTACAGTGGCAGAACAACGTCTTTGAAGACATTTCGACCAGTCGATCTCAGTGGTCTTCAGGATATGAGATCATCTAGGAAACTACAAACTACAAAAGGAGTGAGATCTGGACCTATGCTTTAGACATTGAAGACCTTTCTGCCAATTTAAACCGATGGTCTCAGAATCATAAATTATCTAAGAGAATTATATGTATTCGAGACCAAGATATGTGACCATCCAAAATGAAGATACTTCGGAAATGACCAAACGGTCTGAAGAATGTGAGATATTCTAGGAGTTGCGAGTGCTACAGCAGTATACCCCACGCCTTTGATGGAGCCTTTGAAATAAATTTGACCTCAACGGATTTCGGGGTATGAAGTAGTCCAGGAGACTTAAAACTACCAAAGGAGTGCATCGAGTGTATGCTCGCTGGGCATTGAGAAGACATAACGGCCAGTCCACTTCAAAACGCTCCATGATATGAAACTTTCTACACAGAAAACTAACCTTTAATACCTTTACTGAAAATGGTGACCTAACTCAATAGGTAGTTTAAAGCCAAGTATGAATGAGAGATGAGTGTAGGAAGACTGTGGCGCGATCTTGTAGTCTTGTTACTGACTAAGGCCGCGACATTCTCCTTAGACAGGACTGTTAATTAATTCATAGCCCAACAGCCAATGGTGTCTAGGGACCTACAGTTTAACGTGGGAGCCGATACATCATACCTAAAACTATGACGCCAGAATAATATGGACGTCCGAGTGGTAATGGAGCTCGTGTTTTGATTGACCTGCTGGTTCGATCTCAAGAAAGATTTTGGCATTTCGATTCGAATCTTGACCCAGAAATGCTGACGAACTGATCATCTGGGCTTCGTCAATAACAAAAGAGATTCATCACATTCATATAATTGAGTTATACATTGGAGTTATGTTAACTCCAACAAGCTCTACAAGGCATCACATTGGAGCTTCACCCATCTCATCATTCTTTTAATTCATTTTCGCCTTAAAAACGCCAAAAGCGTCGGTTTTTTATATACACTATCAGACAGATAAAGATAATAGTAATACTAATTTTATTCCCCCGACAAAGTTTTACACTGTATGGGAATTTTAAAAACAGATTTAAAGTTTTTGCACTTATTTAGAATTTTACAAATACAATTTTATTTACTCATTTTCTCTGGACTTTTTTCTTTATTTTAAACTTACTTGGAATTATTCTCTTTCCTTTTACTTCTCTCTTCTTACTTCATTCTTCATTCTTCAGATACCATTCTGGAATATATTCCAAGTTGAATACATTAATTAATGAAGGATCTAATTGGACAATACATGCAATCGTCTAGAAAAATACCAAACTGCGACGTTCTTCTATGATGAAGACGTTTCAACTATGATTTGAGTGGTACATCGTTGTATCTTAGCATCTGAATGCAAAAATAAAAAAAGAAGGATAGGTTCTGAATGTATACTGTAGGACTACAGGATTATTTCAGCCTGTCTTTTGTAAAATATCGCAAAGTTTGCCTGAATAATAAAAGATATTCTTTGAAGAAAGGCAATAAAGCTTTATTAGCTGTGTGATGTGATGAAAATGCTGGTTTTAGAACGCTATTCAAGCGACATAATTGTGATGTTCGGCGATATTGACGTCATTTGTGTCGAGATTTTTGTATTCAAAATTTGTATGTGATCTGGAATTTTGAATTTTTATAGTTTTCTCACATTTATGTAATTTTAAAAATTGTAACTTGGACTCATAATATGTGGTTTGAGCTTACAAACTATGTCTCTTGCTCATTGGTAATATATTTTGAAAAATAGTTTGAACAATTCCGTTAATATTTTTAAATTACTGTAAATTGTTATTAAGAAAAGTTATTTGATTTTGGTTTCACCGAATTTTGGTTGTAATTGCTGTGGATAAGTAATAAAGCATTTTTTTCTGTATTGGGTGCTATTGAAGTATTGGCTGATAATAATTAAAACACTAATTATAAAAATTAAGAATCTTTGCAAATCGTTTAAATTTTGTGAGTTTTTCACTACTGTACATACTTAAAAATGTAGATGATAATTTTATCTACAATTTTACAAAAATAAATTGTTCTCCATAAGTGTAGGGGGGTAATTTAGGTCCCATTGGGATCGCCTGGTATGAAAGGGTTTAAAACTACTTATGATGAAAGAAACCCAAATTTAATCAAAACCATTCATGGTATTATATTTACAGTACTTGCAACTGTTCATTCCGTAAATTTGAGTTTCACTCATGAATGAAATTTTACTGTAATATTCTAGCTTTGACTAAAATAGGGGATGCAGTCGTGTGTTAAATCATATTAAGTTGTAACGATAAAGCAGAATTTGAAGTGAAGACCGAACCAAATTACGTTTCAAGGTCTGACTAGATAGCAACATATGTTCCGTTCTTGTCAACCTACTTACATCTACTAAGTTAAGAAAAGTAGTAAAAAAATCAAATAAAAAAGCTCTTATAAAATTGTGATGATTGTACTTTTAACTAAAACAAAACAGGGATAAGTTAATACGTTAAATGATTAATACACATTTATTATAATACTAAACTGTCTTACATTTAGTCACCAAGGGGTTTTGAAGGAACAGTATAATTTTAAATTTTCCCCATCTAGCCCAGCCACTTTAGGTGAGAACCTAGACATGAAAGATGTAAAGCTGATTTTTGGCATGGTGATAGTGTATGATAGGAAGAGTGTTTCCTGAAAGTTCCCCGAATTTCCTCCCCTTGCTTCCCCTTTAAACCCCCCCCTTCCCCCCGCACGTGGTTGAAAGTGTAGTGTTTGACTAAATCGCTGATATCTTTTGACACAAATTAGCTGTCGGCATATTTTTTTCGTATTTAGACTCCCCGTTAAATGTACTTTAATAAAATAACCTTAAAAGTAGAATCATCACTATTGGTTGGGTTTATATTAATGATAAATAACAAATATTATTGCATTTTTAATGAGAAATGATAGATTTTGTCGAATATTGTTCTTTTAATCTGTTCTACGGCAATATGTTTGGAACAAAACTTTATACCTGTTTAATAAGCTTTATAAAAATATATAACAATATATATTTTAATTTAAATTGTTGCCGAATGAAGCAATTTAAATTCAGGCTTCAAAGTAGCCGCAGCGCTCACTCAGCGCGTCATTAAACTTTGACAAGTAAATATTGCTAAATGGCTAGTTTTTATTTACCTATTGTTTACACACCATGTGAGAATATTTAACGAGGAAAATATGTACAATGAATGATTTAAAATAAAGAGTTGGTATTTAAGAAAGACAACAATATGGGTGATAAGTTACATATTTATTTATCTTACAGTTAAAAGAAAACAACTTAAAATGAGGCATAAACTATTATGTACATCTCAATGATCTTATCCCTCATCATCTTCAGATTCTTCGGTAATGAAGGGCCGGGGTGAATTCATACAGTCAATGCCACGGCAGTGTGAGCACATTGTAGAACATGCTAGGCCAGCAAGTCGACAGTCACACTTCTTGCTGCAATTATTCTTGCAGTTGCACGTAATTAACTGAAGGAGGTGTTCAGGTGCTGGTGGACGGTTGGATGGAATTGGAAGGAGATTCCCCTGAAGTAAACACCAGCCCCACTCTGTCGGGGGTAACTGATTCCCCAGCCACTGCTGTACTTGTAAATACACCCTCAAGAAATGCAGAGAGGATGCCTCAGATGTAGGAGGTAGCGATGCTAGATCAAAAGAAGCAGATACTTTCTGTCTAGCTACTTTTTTGTGGAGGGTGAAGTACCGAAGTTCATTCAATGTTTTGCAGCGTCTGTCACCATATAAATGCAATAGGAAGTTCTCACCAGCGGCCTCCAAATCTGACCGGATAGCACCAGGCATGTTGAAAATTTTCACTTTGTTTCTAAGATCTTCAGAAGTGCTCAAGAGCTTCCATGCGGTCCTTTTTCCTTTTTTATACAAGGCAGACGTGGTGTCGCAACCAGTTGAAGCATGCAAAAACAAAATTACGTCTTTCATGTCTCCCAATTTCTGTTGTAGATCGATGATATTCCAAATCTTTGAAATCCCAGTTCCTGTCTTTAGAAAATACATAGAATGAGATGGATCACATCTGGAAACGAGAAGAGCTAACAGATCAGTATCTGTTCCAACTACAACTACAGTTTCACCCTGTGAAGCTTTTTCCATGGCTACAGATACAATAAGTGTGTCAGCATCAGCAGCAGCTTGTCGAGTCTTTATTCCAGCTTGATCCATTTTATGCATGAGTGCAGCAATCAACCGTGACTTGTTATTGCTGTTGGCCAGGAAGTCTGCTTGTTTAGCTGTAGCGATACTATGTAGGTCGAATACAACATCGGCGGCTTTAAATCGGTTCCCTCTCCTACTCTGTTCAGCGTTTTTTGTTGTAGGTGGGCCATCGTAACCATCAAAAACCAATTCTGAGCGATTTACTCCAAAGTGCGAAGTAACATAACTTACGTACGAGTTACATATTTGTTCGTAGGTTGATGGTCGGGACCAAACAACCTGATGCAAAAGATATCCACCATCGACAACAAAATAGGAATTAACTGGTGTCACATTAGTACATGGGACAATAGCCGATAAAGTTTCTGCTAGGGCCGATTTAGGAGTTTTCCTCATAGAATGACCATCAAAAAGTGAGGGTGGCTTGGGGGCAAGTTCAAATGAAATATATTCCTTGTAATCAGAAGGGCATTTCAGAATGCATGATATCCTCATAAAGAGTTGCTGAGGGTTAACTAAAACTTCTTCTCCTCTAATCTTGATTGTGCCACTCATAGCTGACAGAGGTACCACTTTGTTTTTCCGTTTAATTGTAACATCATGGAAGTTATTTCCAACAATTTCACGAACTCCTTCTAGACCAACTTCCATTGCCGAATCACAATTTACTGTATCGTCGGCTACAACCCCCGTGGACCAGGATACAAGTAAGTTATCGCTTCTATCAAAGGGAGGGTGCACTTCAAACCACTTTAGGATTTTGAGGAGATCAGCATGATCCTTACCTTTACGAGATGCTCTCAATTCAACATGTTGTTCACTTGTTCCAGAAAAAGTACCTACTATTTTTTCGAGCGCAGTGCACACATTCCAGCACTGAGGCTGAGCAAGTACAAACTTTGCAAGAGAACAATCATTAAGTCCTCTGCCACGTGTGAGGCCTCCTGAAGATTTCAAAACCCGCATCAAGTCTTGTTCTATTACAAGATCAGTCCACACTCCACTCCAAAACTTCTCTGTTCTTCGAATCGTAAAAAAACCTTGCTCAGTGAATTTCTTGAATTCTTCTGCAGGTAGTTTGGTGTGAAGGTTTTCCATCTGTTGAATATACAGGTGTGCATATCTAGCATAAGACATGTGCCCCGCAGCATGGAAGAGAGGTAGCATTTTCTTGACACAATGTAAGTGAAGGTTCCAATTACCAGTTCTTTCAGCCTTAATGAAGAGACGCAACACAGAAACGAGGTGGAAATATTGAATCCAAAGTTTGCAAGTTCTGCTTGAAGAGAGATCATTACATTTGTCATCCAGAAGCTTGCCCAATTTTACAGCAGCATCAGCTGTCGCTGCTTGGCCCGGTGTAAGGTTTTTGGATTGCATACAATTCACTAAAACTGCAATTTCATTGGAAAGGGAGCCATCAATTTCAGGAATATCCTTAAGGAGAAGTATACCTATAGCTGTTTGAGTTAGGAAGTGGGCTCTTACAGACCGTGCATATGCATGTCCAGATATCATATGCGTGACGGATGCCTTAGCATACACTTCACCCCAAGCGTCTTCCAAACCGCTTCCCAACATGACGTGTCCAATCGATCCCAAATACGACATGATAAGGTGGAAGCCACCTAAACGAACAATTACGTTGGACAAATCACTACTCGATCCACATGCAGTGACAATTTCGACGGCTTTAGCATACAAAGGTTGGTCGAAAGTTACAAAGCACGCAGTTTGACCTTGTTCCCTACATTGATTGGCTGCAAATTTTAGAGCTGTATAGATAGTAGTTAGATTACTGGGGTCCAAATTAATGAAAGGAACTGCATCTATTTTTGATATGCTTCCTGATTCACTGCTTTCGTAGAGCGTCTCCATAAAACCATTCCAGTGAGGCTTTGGTGACAAAGGTGCTGGAATAAAGATTGAACTTAACCACAATAAATCCAAGGACTTTCGTGTAGTCACGTCTGGATTAGACTGGAAAAGAGAACTCGTGACGTCCTCAATAATGATACTTTTCAACCCTGGAATAATTGGCTTTTTATACCATTGAAGGGGAAATTCTCCTTTCGCAGCTATCTCGGCAGCAGACGGTACTTTTTTTATTCTCGGGACGGGGATTGAAACAGGAACTGGAGCAGGTGTTGTGCATTTAACTCCTCCCATGGCATGGAAAGTGCCGTGGCCATTTAGTGTCCTCACATTAAAATCAGCGTTATCGAAAATAAACTGGATGAACTCTCCAGATCGATGGCATGGTTCACTTTGTTCCATGAGGGAGTACTCGTAGCGCTGAACTTCGTTGTAACTAGAGCTAAATCCTACACTGTTTAGCAATTCAATGAGTTGTTTTGAGGCATGCTTCCTGTGTATATACATACCAAGGCAATTGAGGATGGGGGAAAGAAACGACCGAGGTCGACATGCTGAAATAAGTGCCTGTGCAATTGACATCCGTTTTACATCCACATTACTTTTATCTTCGCTCTTAGATTGGATTATAATATCTAGAAAACACTGAAGTGTTTCTGGAATAAGATGCATCATAGATTTTACTGATAGATCTGCTGAAGATGGGTAAGTGGTTGTGCCATACACCATTTTTCTGACATCTTCCCTTACAATACGTGCCGCAGTCTCAACTATTCGTCGTCGCTCATCTACCTCACTTTTATTCCTACTTTCGTACCAAGAATCAACCAAGATTTTCTTTGCAGTTCCTGAGAAGCTTATTATGGAATTTTGACCATTTAATGTACTAATACTAATCTGCCTACCGTAATGTGCATCAAGCTTCCTTAGCAAATGTTTTTCACTGTAGCACTCCTCGTCGTCTATTAATTCTTTCATTTTGCACATTAGTTCATTGATGCTGAATTGACATTCTTCGGAACTTTCCATGTAGGAGCAAAGTTTAAGAAATGCTTCGTGTTTCAATGAAATCTCACCTTGACCTTTTGTATGGTCCGTTTTCTTCGATGTAAAGAAACGGAGATGGCAATCATGGCAATACTTTACCCCAGCAGCAACCAAATCTCCAACTGTCGCTATTCGGGAAAGTACGAGCTGGCCCCACTTGTCGTTTCTTGCCAATGCCTGTTTTTCTATCGATTCTTTTTTAGAAAGAGTAAGGACTTCATGCATAACCTTTCTGTATTTCGTGGGGATCTTCGTGCTTGCTCTAAATGACGGGTCATTGCCACAGAAGAGACAGTGAGTTTTTATGTCAAAGCCATGATCGGTGTCTGATCTAACAAGCCGACTTGAACACTGCGGAACAATTTCCTGCTCTGAGACAGAATACGCTTTTAATGAAGAGGGCCGTGTATAGTTTTTCCTACATTCTGAATGAACTTTTACACATCTTATGCCTACTAGCTTTTCAAAAACGGCAGTGTCACCACGAAGTTTACTTGCATTGCGCAACGCATCAATACCACGTTGAACCTCATTTGTGGGTTTGCTTGCTACATCAAGTGACTCACCGCAAAGCAAACATTTGTCCATTTCCAAAACATTAAAAGAACTGCACAAAAGTAAAAACCACAGCCAAACACAATGTAACATCAATAAAAACAAAGCTATTACTTTGACACGCACCAAAACAAAATCAGTAAAAACCTTGACAAAAATTTTAACTGTTTCTACGTACTAAACAAAAACACCCTTAAGGCAATATTTGCAAACGTTTGATAGCAACAATGAAATAGTCAACAAACAGCTGATTGTTATTTACAGCTGACTTGTAAATCATTAGCGATTTAACAGTCCTGCCAACCTTATTTAAGTAGTTTTTGTTAACTGTAAGATAAATAAACTCTAACTTATCGCCAATATTGTTGTCTTTCTTATAAATACCAACTCTTTATTTTAAATCATTCATTGTACATATTTTCCTCGTTAAATATTCTCACATGGTGTGTAAACAATAGGTAAATAAAAACTAGCCATTTAGCAATATTTACTTGTCAAAGTTTAATGACGCGCTGAGTGAGCGCTGCGGCTACTTTGAAGCCTAAATTTAAATTGCTTCATTCGGCAACAATTTAAATTAAAATATATATTGTTATATATTTTTATAAAGCTTATTAAACAGGTATAAAGTTTTGTTCCAAACATATTGCCGTAGAACAGATTAAAAGAACAATATTCGACAAAATCTATCATTTCTCATTAAAAATGCAATAATATTTGTTATTTATCATTAATATAAACCCAACCAATAGTGATAATTCTACTTTTAAGTTTATTTTATTAAAGTACATTTAACGGGGAGTCTAAATACGAAAAAAATATGCCGCTAGCTAATTTGTGTCAAAAGATATCAGCGATTTAGTCAAACACTACACTTTCAACCACGTGCGGGGGGAAGGGGGGGTTTAAAGGGGAAGCAAGGGGGGGAAATTCGGGGAACTTTCAGGAAACACTCTTCCTATCATACACTATCACCATGCCAAAAATCAGCTTTACATCTTTCATGTCTAGGTTTGCTACCTTATTGATCTAAAGTTACTGGGCTATAAGGTTCGATGTAAAATAATAATTATGAATGTATTTTTAAGTTGTAATAATGCTAAATAATTGTTGGTTTTTTATGATCATGCTGTTTTGTCTTTAAAAAGGTGTTCACATAAGAGCAATTACAATGTACACCTATTTTATTACTAAAAAGTTACTAAACCTCATTTCCCAAAGTAAAACTAATATTGAAGCTCTGAATATAAACTAAACTTAGAAGTAAGTATCTTCAAACATCGTTTTAAGTAAGATTGAGTAATATAATTTTCTTGAGTTTCCAGAGATACTGAGGTAAAACTTTTTTTACAAAACACATTTTAAATACTGTATGTGTAAATAGAGCTATTTGATTTGAACTTAATTGTGTCTGTAATTACATGTAATGTAAAGGAAGGGTTTTTAAAATGTAAAAGGCAAGTAAGATTAAACGTTCAGAGTTTCAAAGAGTTTTTTATTCCCCAGTGAAACGCAAAATCTCCGAGTTAAACTGCAAATAAACTAATTATTCACTGCGTTTCTGGATCTCTTAACTTACAACAATCAATAAATATAGAGGATTAAAAACATTGAAAGTAATGTTTCCATAAACATTTAGATGCCCAACAATATTTTGCTTTTACATCTAATGTGTATTTAAAGTTAGAATGTATTTAAATTATTCCGTTATCGGGAACTCTTTTATGCAAACATCCAAAATGGTGGCGTGATTTTAAAAATCATGATTGAAAAAATTTAGTACAAATATTCAAACGATGTTAAAAAATTAGGTTAGGTTCTCTTTGTTTATTCATTTAGTGGATTTTTAAAAAAATTCAATAATTTACATCCTTCTTGTATGTTGTAAACATGTAAACAATCAATGTATACAGAACCCCATATGCAGCGTGTTTCATTTCAGCGTTTCTGAGTGTGGCATTTCTAGGGTGACATGCCAACTGAAATTAAACCCCCGTCAGCTCAGCGGCACTGGCGGTAAGATGGAAACCCCCTCTCCCCCTCACCCACAACCTTGTGGCCCATGTTCTAGTTAAACTAAGTTCATCTTCACTCAAATTTGAAATTGACCTATGCTAACACCCGTGACACAGACGTGGGAAGTAAATTTACGATAGAGTTTTTTTATGTTTCTTTATCAGTATTTAAATTTGGAACATAAAAAGTGCTTAGAGCACTTATAAGATAATTCGACCCTTGTGAAGGTGCAAAAAATAAATGTATAAAAGTATTACTCTCTGACATTGAGGGATTCCCCTGAAAACTGAATGTTAACTTTGGGTACTGTATTTTTCCTTCAAGGTTTTGCCATTACTTTCATTAAAGTGTTAAGTTAAGGATTGAGGGTGTACCCACATTAAGGAACACAAAGTAAAAATCTCTAATAAACGTTGGTTTTTAGGCCTGTGCTTATTCGTAAACTATCTTCATTTATTCAATTTTCTTTTTGATTTTAACCTTTAAAATGTGTTTATAAGGTTGTGTGGAAGTTTCTAGAGATTTTGTACAAATATTTCATACATCCGTAAAGTAAAAAAAGTGCTAAAGACGGTAAGCTTTACCCATTGGGATATGAAAGCATACGACACATTGCATTAAGTACAACTGTCATTAAAACTTGAATAACACTTCTTTCAATAACTTTGTAATTAAGTTAACTACTCATTCTTACTATAGTACAATTACTCAAGTTTATTTCCAATTTTTATATAGTGGTTAAACTCTTAATTCCCTTTTTTTACTTACGCGTATGATTAGGCTCTTGCGTGGGACCGCCTCACCCATTTTTCATCATATTTAAAGGGTAGGTTTTATTACCTCCACAATAACACACACTTTAGTCTTATCCATTACGAGACCATTCCCACCGATATCTGTCTTTGCTTTAGACAAAAGCTATGTTGAATTGAAACAATTATATTCAAGTAATTTAGATATTTTAAAATTAATATGAAATGTTGAAAATTGATTGTTGGTGATTTACAAAGAATCATTATTAGAAAAAGGTCATCAAGGAAAAAAATCACCATTAGTAAATTCTTACAAAGATACCTTTTTATAAAAGAGAACGTTTAAATTGGACTTGAAATGATTGAACTATAACATCTATCATTCATATGATTGAGTGATTTACATACCTAGAAAGTCTCGTATTAGGCTTGAGTAAGTGTAAATAAGTAAGAGACCACTAATATTATGATACCGAAAATACGCTTTTATTGGTAGGCTATCATTTTTCCAAAACAAGTGTCGCACACTGATTGTAGTAAATCTTAAGACATTCACAGTTGTTGGACTTCGTTCGTGCTGCCTTCGAGCTCGACGGCACCTCGTCCAATTGGTAGTGGCCATCTGGACTTTCGAGAAAGTTCCTCGTGGTCATGCCAGGGATGAAACTCCTCAGTGACATCGAGCGCCATCCCAAGTTGTTCATCACGGTACTTGAAGGTGGAGCTTCAAGCTAAATAAAAATATTTCATACTTATTTTATTTTTAAGAATAATTTCTAAAATGTAAATCAATATTGATCCAAACACAACGAGAAGTTAAATAGTAAGCATTTAAAAAATCACATTTAATATCCCATGTTGCAATAGTATATTTTGTTACAATGGCCGAAAAAGGCGCTTTGTCGTTTTGTCGGACTTGAAACGATCGAGAAGTCAAAAAGTTTTTAGCCTATAGTTACGAACGATATGTTTCATTGTACTTCACTATGAGCAATGCATTTTGAACAAATGGAATAAAATTGTAATTCGCCCAACACATACGAAACATAACGTAAATTAATTAACCTAGCAAGATGCTATGAGTGCGTTCATTAGCATCCACTGCAAAGAGGTTTGTTTACGTTTTTGCCTATCACGTGACAAATTCCAGACACTTTATTGGTGGGATTTGTCACTTGGACGTGACGGGCAACAACGTAAACAAACCCCTTTGCGGTGGATGCTTGTGAACGCACTCAAAGCTTGTGCTTCCGGTTGCTAGGCAACCACTTCACATCAGCTACTGGCAATATTGCTACTCGTTTCCATGTGTTCCAATTGGAAGTTTAGTGCCGAAAATTTTGGCCCTACAATAAGCATAATTTTCCTTGTTAGAAATGACGGTCGAAAACAGGTGATATGTATAGTGTGATAAAAATTCAATTGTTACTAGGATTTACCTATATTTCTTAGTAGAAGGGAATAGCCGGTCCTGGCGCAGGTCAAGGTCAGCGGTTGTAAGTGGCAGGTGTGTGTTGTTGATTTGGGGGTTTTTTGGGGGTTTGGGGAGGGGTTGGTAAGTGTGTCAAGGTCATCTGGAGGGGGTTTTAAAAAAGGTGGGGAGTGTGGGGACGAGTGGGGCGGGCGGGAGGGGATGGGGGGGTGCGGGGCTGTGGGAATTCATAATTTATTTTAGGAAAGCCAAGTAGAAGTTTTATTTGAAGTGGTGTCGAAGCGATGTTTGGCGGTGACGGTCTGGTAAATGCCGATGGTGATGGCGATGAGCAGATAGAGGCATACCAACCACAGTACGCATTTGAAGAGCTTTAACAGCCGGATCATTTCTTCCTGATTCTGTGCTTCCAATTGTATTCTGTTAATTTCGAGTTTTAATTTATCGTCTTCCAATTGTGATGTGATTGAAAAGCCGTCCATCATGTTTGTGTACAGGTTAGAGAGGAGCGGTGTAGATGGTGTAAAAGTAGGCGATGGAATGAGGAGAGCAAATAAGGGGAGGATATATATATATATTTAATGTAAAGTGGTGGGGAATTGAAAAAGAATATTTGTGTAGGACTAGCTTTCATCATCTGGTGTCGAATCGTGGGCGGATGAAGGACTGTTGTTTGGCATTTCTAATTCTTCAACATTATCGCTTTCCATCCTTTCACACTCTGGACAATTGTAGGTAATTTCAACAGTAATAGTAACCGTGTTGTTTGGTGTGTTTACAACATCGGTTAAAGTTTGAAAAATATCCTGTAAATCTTGTTGCGATGTTACTGCAAAAGTAGTAGTATTTTTTGCTAATCGAGGCTGGCTCATCGTTCGGCGGTAGGCAAACAAATGGTGAGCGACGGTAAGGCGGTCGCTTATATGGAAACGGGGAATAGTGGTGGGGGGAAGAAAAGAAGTGGGGGTAATCCAAAACGAGAAGCGAGAGAACTTCGGTTACCGCAGTTCGCCGCGAAACGCCGTTCGGGTAGGTTGTGGGAAGTGTATAGAAATAAAATAATAATAGCATTAATATAGAATAGAAATACCAATCACTTTTGTAAACTAAATACTAAGTTTATTTATAATTTGAATTTGATTGTCTTGTTCCTCGCTGTTTAATTCAATAATTGTAATACCATAAGTTAGTTCTTCTTCTTCCCCTGCACTGTTGGAAGATGATGATGATGATGATGATGATGATGATGAAAATATTCTGGTAGGATCCACATATTTTACTTTGATGTTGATCCATTTCAAAGGATACCTATCCATAAGTGTGAGTAAGTTGTGAAATAGAGTTTCCATCTCATCTCTTTCGGTAATTAAATGTTCAAAAGAAATGAATCTGTCACCCATGTTGGTGTTAGTCCAAGCAATGTAGTGTAAATGAGAAGCGTGTTAAAGGGTATGTAGAATATATATTGTAAATCTCAAGGTCAACCAAATGAAATTTTAAAAAAGAGCTGCAGTCAGTGACTACAGCTATACATCTGAAGCTTGAATAGGATCAGAAGACCAATCTGATCTATATTTGCACAAATGTTTGATGCATGTACAAAAGTCGTCTTTATAATATGCATCACACTTTCGGCAATTAAAAAGTCTTTCTGGGTGAAATTTGAAACATCTCTGGGGACAGCAAGTGTGGAAGTATCTTGATTTATAAAGTTTGAAGGTTTGCAATTCTGGTGGTGGTAGTTGTTTTGTTTTGCATTTGCAGTAACAGGATCCGAAGAATTCACATTTTCTACAAGCTAATCCGTCTACCATCCATCTTCCTATATCGGTACATTTTTGTTCACAACAGTAGCGTGGTTTGTAGTCTTCTTTTTCCTTTTCCATGTTGACGGTTCTAAGTGGATTTGGGAAATGAAGGTGTATAGTATAGAATAGAGAGTTTTATTAAAAGAAAAAAGTGGTGGGGGTAATTTCAAGGTCAACCAAATGGAGTTTTAAAAAAGAATGGGGTACAAATATTAAATAGTTGCACACTTAAGATATAGGTTCGTCTTTTTTTTCTTCTTTCTCCTTTTTAATATTTACTTTATGTTCTTGTTTTTTCGCTCTAGCCATTGCGATGAGATCTTCAGTGGATAGTGGATGTACTTCTGGAAATTTTAGAATTAACTTTGGTTGGAAGCCTTCTTTAGTTAATACATCAAGATCGGAGCTCATCTCTTCTACCGTTTGATAGTCCTTTCCAAATATTTTACCATTAAATTCAATCATCATTCGGTACAGCATAGTAGTTTTAGTTGTTATCGCTGCGGTTGTTAAAAAGCAAATGATGATTTAGTCTGGGTTGAATAGCCTTTTTATAGCGAAGCCTCAAGTTGATGGAGTATTGTTATTGTAATTTAGCATTAGTAGTATTTGTGGAATTTAACATTATTTTGAGTAGAAGGGCTGGATGTTGTTGCCGTTTGTGTGGAAAAGAATACTTCATCATTGCAGTAGTTTTGTTTTGAAAACATCTTATTATTTGTAACATAAACATCGGCATTTAAGTGATAACCGCCTGCGAGAAGTACTCGCAATTCATTAGCGAAATTGTCGAGTTGTTCAAAAGTTGTGATGGTGGAGGTATCGTATGATGCGCATTTGATTTTGAGAGACATGTTGTTGTTTATAATAATTGGACAACCAAGGGAGATGTGTACAGCATGGAAGTCAATTGTAGACTGAGGAAATCCCCTTGAAAATTACTCTATTTATATAGTTTTTGTAACTAGGTCAAGGTCATCCAAAATTATTTTTTTAAAAAGCAATATATCACCATGTGCAAAAACACATAGTGATATATTGCTTTTTATTTTTTTTATTTTTTTTATTTTTATTTATTTTCAAAATAATTTACAAAGGTGTACAAAAGTATTACAAATAATGAATTAGTTGTTGGCAGTAGGCATGACGTGAAGTGTAAGCTCTGTAGAATTGCTTCCGCTTGGACCGTGGGATGCCAAGTACAGAGAGCCGGGATGGATGAGGCGTAGATCTTCGTTTTGCAGGAGGTGCACGAAGCGCTTGGGAAGAAACGTTTGAAATTTTGGTTCATCACCGGGTGTGTAGGGTGCTTCACTCAGTGTAACGTTGATGGCGTCCCCAACACTAGTTTCCATCTTCTTAATGGTGTGGATAACATAATGTTTTTCTTCTTTTAATTCTGAACATCTTTTAGTTGGTAAGACGGTAGATTTTGAATGTTTGTTAAATTGATCGACAAGAGATTGTAAAAATGTTTGTGACGTCATCTTTACTTTTTCTTCTTCTTATTTATTGTTGATATTATTCTTAGTCTTGCGAATCTGTGTGGGAGGTGTTGACTGCTCGGAGGCTAGAGTAATACTCATGCTGGGTCATGGTTGTGTTGTCGCTTTTATATCCTTCCCACCCCCCACCATTCTGTTGTAGATATGCATTCAAACGATAAGCGTTCTTTAAGGCGCATTGGGACTGCCGATGTTTAAAGTTTTTGGTAGAAATACAAATGTTGGCAAAGTGACACTGAAAATCCCTATCCACTTGCACATTTATCACTTCATGGTTTGTAAATGCTTGTATCCAAGCGGTTTTTTCCAATCCCTTCGTGTAGATAATTTTAAATTCCTTACAGTAATGATTCATTATGTGTGGCACCATACTGTAGTGGATAAAACCTTCATCCCATCTCAAGTTGTGAAAATGTTTCATCAACCATTTGTTTGTCACTCTTGCTTTAGTAGTTAATCTGTTGAACGGTATAGGGGGTTGGAATAAATAGTGATAAACTACAGATGTGTTCATGTCTAGAATAACTAACTCTTTAATGATAAAATGTCCGTTGTTACCGCGAAACGCTTGAAATTCAATTATACCTCGTTTCACCTCCATTATTTGGTATTGGTTTGAAAATGAAACTTGTTTATTCATGACAAAGTTTGGTAATGGACTGTTTGTAAAATTATGGAGGACGTCTTTTTATACTGCAAGTTGGTTGCTGCAAGATGCTTCTTCATTCATTTCTTGTGCTTCTTCATCTATACCGAAGTTAGTCTGATAGTTGTGCAACTGTCTCCACATATCAACTTCGTGAGGTATTCTATTGAAAATGGAAGTATCTACGGGACCGTATAGGATTGGTACATACGGTTGTCTATCCAATGTATCGGTTAAATATTCCTTTATGATTGCGCTTGAAAAAATTAGTTGTTTTAAATATCTCGTGATAGGACCTGTAGCACAGCTGAGGGTGTAGAATTCATCTTTTGTAAGGTGTATTTTTATGTCATGTTTAGTTAAATCTCTAAAACGAACAATTTGTCCTCCTCGATGTTTTACTATATCGATTTCAATATTTGATTCTAGCAAACTTAATTTTGTTCTTCTTCCATATGTATTGTTACTCAAATAACATTCTAAAAGATGTATATGCTTCATAAACGATTCCCAGGAAATTTCAGAGAAAAACACCATTTTAGATCCATGATTCAAAATAATAGTTGGTGAATACTCCAATGATTTTATTACTCCGGCAGATACGCTTTTTGTCATGCATGATGAGATGGGATAGTAGATTCTAAGAAATACCTCTGCTAAAATATTGGTGGAAATAATGTCATCGACTTTTCTTTTTTTAATTCCTTTTTCAACTTCCTCTTCTTTTTTCTTATGTTTAAACTTGAGGAACTCATCCATTTCTTGTTCAATTTGTTTTTCTATATCGGAACTGTTGTCGGCTATAAGCGGTGTAGTTTCTTCTTCGTTAGTATTTGCATTAAGTGAACTCATTTTGCTAACGATGTTTCCCATAGGATGGTCAAACAAATAATGAAATTTTTACTTCGTTTTCCTCCTTTTATAACAATGGCCCCCACCTAAAAACCGTTTTTTATAACACATTTTTAACTATTCCAGTTAGTGGAGTGTACGTTACTATTTTGTCATGTAAAATGAGACAATATGCCGAAGTACCTTCTGGTATTTTATCTTCAAATTCCATTTCAATTTTTATATCCACACTTGACGATTTTACTGATTCATTTTGCTTTGAGCAATCGATAACGATTATTGGGGCTTTTGAATAATACTGTTCAGGTGATAACAGTGGTGTATTAGTTTTTCCATAATATGACGATTGAAATCTTGCATACATATCATATAAGATGGAATAACGCTTTTTGCTAAACATGACATTTAAATTGTCATAAGGAAAGAATTGAGAGTTTAGAAACACTTTGCAATTCTTTATATTGCAATGGTCAAATTGACCTGCGTGTGCGGTTATAACATCTTTTCGATTGGTTTGAAAACCTAGTATTATGTACCTTGCTCGTTCCAAATAAGTAGATGTTTTAACAGTCCATGTTTGTCGTTCTGTTTGAGGTAATATGGGGTATTCATGGAATTCCCAACTTCTAAAAGGCATTACAATATCACGGTCAGATTTTAACTTTCTTAACAATACGATTCTATGTTCATCGGCTAATCTTACATGAGGTACTCTCCACACGATTTTATTTAATTGTAGCTGCCATTCTAGTTTACTTTCTTCAGTGCCACTTGCTGCTAATATCAAGTCCTTGTTAGTTGAAGATCTGAGTAATACCAATTCTTGTTTGACATTTATTATTATTCTCTTGTAATCTTCAGCGAATCCCAAAAGCAATCGTAAAGGTATGTGAAAATCAAAATGACCATTGGAATTTGGTGTTATGCTGTCTTTATCGGGGGTAACCCATCCGGCGGTGACTATTGAATTCTTTTCATGGGGTGTTAATGATGTTAATCCTTTTAGTGTTGTTGTTATACCAACCTTTTTTGTTGAATCAACTGTCACTCCTGATATTTCATATCTTATTTCGTCAAAAAGATATGCCATTGGGTTATTTATAAAAGGAACAGATGAACCGGTTTTTCCATCCAATTTTAATACTTGTCCCTCAATATATAAATAACTCTCACAGGGTAATGTGTAAATATCTTGTTGTTGAATGGGAATCCTTATTTCATCATTATTGTTTAATTTTGATGAAGTGTAAGGGTTGTGTGTGTGATATTCCTTCTCCCATAGGGTTTCGTCGAACGTCGGTCCTTGAGATATATCCAGAATGTCCATCGTAATTTAGTTTTAACCCAATTTTTTGTAGGAAATGTATGTTGTCCGGTGTTAACTCGTCCAATGTTGAAGAGCTACTGAGCTCCCGGCTTTTCCGTTGTGGTTTAAATGTTAATCCCATGTTATACTTAAGTTACCGCTTTTATGTGTAACCGTATTGTAATTGTTTCTTTTCTAAAGTCAACACTATTACCGTCCTGGTCTGATATGTTCAGTACGATGTCTGAAATAAAACTGGTGTTTAATGGTAGGTATATAAGGTTTTGTGGCTTCTCAACTATTTTAAAACCAGGAGCAACTGTTGGATAAAATGTATGTAAAATATGTTGGTTTACCCCATCTCTATACGATCCGTGTATAATATTGCATGTTATATCAATACTATTAACCTTTAATATTGTTACTGTGGTATCACCGGTATGAGTAGTTCCGGGATCTAAGATTTTTCTTTTCTTATCTGAAAATCCGAGTAAACTACCGATTGAATTTTCTAAACTTAAATCTATATAATATTTTGAGGTAATTTCCGCTTTTAAAGTATTGTTGTTTCCTTTTATACAGATATTTTCTTCTCCTAGCTGCTTCTGTAATAGCTGGTTTATATCATCTATTTCATATGCTCCTGTAGACAAGGTTATTATTTTTAATTCTGAATAATTTCCTTTTTCATCTTTACTTTCATAATAATGTAGTAAATTGTTTTTACCCTCTGTAATGTTGGGAATCGAATTGTACGTAGTGAAATCTAATAATGCCGCTTCCCATAATCTATCTTTAGATAGACGCAATGCTGGGAAAAGAGTACTTTTTAATGTAGATGAATTTCCGCTCAGTGACACTGTGTACGATGACATCTTAAAGCTGACTGACACTTTTTGCTAAAAACTCCAAACATAAATGTCCGCATATTTCTGTATTGTTAGGTTGTTCTCTTTTATAATTGTAAAATATATTCTTAGAGTTTCTAAAATAGTGTTGAAGTTCTTTAGGTGGTGGTAGATTGCCAAAACTGTCAAAATAATAAACGCTTTGTCCGAGTTTTTTATAGCATACCCAATGAGTTCCTGGACCATAGGAGGAATCTAAATTTACTATTCCAGTTTCATTTTTCCATATGTTTTTTGGTAATGCGTCTTTCATAAAAACTCCCCTAAAAAATGGTATCTTCAAACATTTTACATAATTTGATAATTGATGATTTGTTAAGGCTTTATTTGGAATTATCAATTGATTTTTCTTATTTAGTACACACGGTACGGTCTTAGGTATAGACCTGCTCCGTTTTTTACCATTGACCAAACGGAAGTCTTCTTTGTCTTTGTTTTACGAGTTCTACGACGTCTCTTTTTAATGTTTCCACCTCTTTTAGGAGCTCTTTTCTTTGCAGGTCTTCCTCTTCGACGTTTTCCGCCACCAAATTTTGTTTTCGCCTTCATAGCTGTAGTTACTGCCCAAGCGGCTGCTTTTTCTGCAATACTTGCGTCACTTGATTTAACTCTTTGCCAAGCTTTTTCCGCTAGCACTCTATCTGCTATTGATCTATTTGTTGAATCAGCAAACTTGGAATACGCTATATCGTGTTCTTTGCAAGCTTGATCCAATTTATTAATTCCTGGATCCCCTCTTGCTAAACGTTTTGCCAATTTAGTTCCGGGTCCGCAATATTGATAACCTCCTGGCAGATGAAATTCGTATGGTAGAGCGTCTATTGCCCGATTTACAACAGCACCAACAGGAATTCGTTTGAGAAGGGATAACGCAGCTGATGTTATACCAAGTCCTTTCTTGCCGCTGACTTGACGACGACTGAGCGGTGCGATCTTCATTATGTTGTTTTATATATAACCGGTGTGTTTACTCAACGAGATGCTTTATATAAATGAATAACTTATGCACAATTTTTATATTTAAATAATTAATTATTCAAATTAATTATATACTGATTTATGATTCTATTTTTAATCCAAGCTTCTCGTTCATCGGGTTGAATTATCACATGACTTGTTGTACTAGCTATATGATTGTGGGTATCAATAAGTAAATTGCCCACTATTCTTATTAAACAATCTAAAGTTACAGCATCTTTCGGATGTTGAGGATCGTGTAACTGCATAATACGTTTATCATTACACGTGTAAGCGGTTGAATCATTTTTTGATGTTGTTATAACTTGTCCAATAGTAGCAGCATCATTAAAATCTTCACCTGGTGAAATATTAATTATTTTCTTCATTTTAGCATCAAATTTGGTTCCATTGCGTTTATCCCAAGTTATTGTTTGTTTCACTGTAACACAATCATTTTCTTCATAACCAGGTATTATATTTTTTATTCTTCTATTATGACCTTCATATGTGCCTAATAATGGACCGCCCGCAATTAATGTTTGTGCCATTAAAGGTACATCCGAACTTTTTTGACCAAATCTTCCATTTGTTATTCTTTTACCTCCCGCATCCCATTTATCATTACTTCCTTGCATTAAATCAAATTTTTCATTTCCATGTATAAATGTATTTCCTCGCCTTAGCACAGCATCTTCATGTTTTACAAAATTTGATGTTTCCCTTTTTAATTCTTTAGATAATTGTTCCATAGTAACAGCGTCTTTTGGTTGAGAACCAAATTTTACATTTGACAATGCTTTTCCATGACAATCTATTTCATCAGCATCTTGTAAAATACAGTTGTCCTTGATGTATTTCAGGTTTACAGCATCACCGTCTTCCTTTGGGTATCCAATGTCATTTATAATAAACTTATAAAAAGAAAATCCTCGTTGAGTCTTTTCCGGTATTATAGAATGTAAATATTCTTTATTAACTGAATCTTTATCATTTTTTGGATTTGCCACATTGGTTATCCTATGATTTCCAGCATCATATGTTTGTCCATCTTTTAAATTGTTACCCCACTGCAATTTTAAAGTGTTTGAAAGTTCAGATGATAAATACTCTTTAGTAATTGCATCAGAACTGTCAGTTGGTTTACCAACATTACTTACTCTATGTGATTTAACATCGTAAGTATCCTTAAGTAATTTTAATGATGTTGAAGTAGCTTCTTTTACCGTCTTTAAATTTGCTCCATCAGTATCTTCTTCTGGATCTTTAACTAGTTTTAAACGTTTATTACTTATGTTATAGTCACCTTCAGGTGTTTGCGGCAGTCCACTTCTTTTTCTGTCTTCTCCAACTTGTACTCCTAACGCGGAGTACCGTCCAAACTTGTCGACGCTCATGTTAAAAATGATACATTATATGCTTGCCATTCTTTTATATCTGCGGACAATTATACGACGACACCTCGACTTCTGAGTTCATCAACTAGAGCTACCCATTCATTATTTAAACCTGTATGACCGGCTTCCATAGCTTCATGTAATAGTCTCATTCTGTCAACTAATTTATTAATGTCTTTGTAATAAATTACATTGGTATTGTACAGATTTTTCATTAGTCCTTTGCCAGATGTTGAAGTATCTCCTTTAATCTTTTTACTATGTTGTTCAAGAAGTGATAAATCCATAAGTGATAAAGATTTTCTTTTTAGCGGTTGTTTTACTGCTGGTGCGGTACGTAATGTTGGTAGTTTTCGTGGGGGAAACAACTTTTTTATAACAATGTTATATTTTGTTGCGCGTGAACGATTAATTATTGCATCCTTTGAGTAATTCCTTTTATGTGCATTAGTATTTTGTAAAATTTCCTTAAAAGTATTTAAATCTTTGGTCGAATATCTCAATGGTATGTTTTTAAAAATTAATTCATATAATCCTTTTGTTCCCTTATATTTATGCTCACCAATAATGATATAATCGTCTTCAGTTATTTTAAGTTTTGAATCACCTATTTTCAATTCATTCCCATCAATTCTTGCTCCGTATACGTGTGATTTACTTAAATTAGGGTTTGATTTTATATCATGTAGCATTTTCAATATATATTTTCTTCCCAGAGGTCCGTGTTGTAATATATCGCTACTCAATTGTGTTAAATTTGGAATAGATTGTTCTGCTTCAGGTATTGGCTGTTCTTCTTCCTTTTCAACAATAGGTTCTTCTTCTTTTGTTTCTTCTTGGTCACTAGCGCTTGTATATGAATCATCATTGTCTTCCTTTTTTAATGCTTGTACTTCTTGTTTAGAAACTGGTAGTAAAACATCTCCTTCGTAACGAGGTTTACTAATGGTTTCTGATATTTGTTTTAAAGGTTCTGTAATAGGTTTAAATGTAGTCTCTAAAAATTCTTCTCTTTCGCTTATACCCATCCTTAATGCACGGTTTTTAATCCTAATAGAATCACTGAGTGATTTTATTTCTTTCAATAGTTTTTCTTGATTTACCATGTTTACACTATGAAGTCTCATTCATTACTAGACACACCGCTATTCATTTAATAGATTAATACAAATTTATCTAACCCTATTCGATACCTTCCATCTTTTATAGCTTCATCTTTCATAATAACAAGAAATCCATACTTTTCAGCCCATGCTTTGCCGCACATCTCTTTAAATTTATCAAATGTCATGTCGGCATTCACATGATCGTTATATATATGTTTCAAATTTGTTTCATCCTGCTTGAATATTATCAACAAATTTGCATTATCTCTTATAAGTTGTTTTGGAATTTTACTATAGGTTTGACCAATGTAAATACTGTCAATATTATGATGTCTCCCCATTGCGAAATAACTTCTTATTGTATCATGATTCTCACATGACACATCGTCAAATATAAATATAGAAAATGGTTTAGCTTCACTTGGTTGCATAATAGTTTCACTAGCATTAAACTTGTAGAAATTTACTTCTGGCACACTTGCTAATACCTTATCTAACAACTGGTATTTAGGTTGTTGCAAAGATTTTGAGAAAATGTATATGTTATTAAAACGTAGCCCTTTTGGATTAGTTATAAGGTTAAAAACAACATTTGTTTTTCCACAATTAGAAGGGCCAGTTATTAAACATCTTATAGAGTTTGGTAGTAATTCACCATGTTTACCATGGTTTAAATTGTTATTATCCACTGTCAATTCATCTATATTATTAATATTAAATCGTTCTTTTTGCTGTACAATATCCATCTTGTTTAAAGGTTAAACACATAATGAGTTATTAAAGTATTACACCAAGTCTTTTGTAGGAATCCAAGAATCTTCACTCCTATCAAATCCCAACCAACGGACTTTAACTTTATCCTTTTTTCTTTGTAAAATTTTTTCAACAAGATATACATCACCTACTGTCGATTTTAATAATTCATGACCATAGAATCCGCCTTGAAGTAGTTCACCTTTGTTATCCTTTAAAATGTAGGTTTCTGGTATTGTCGGCTGCACTTTGTAGATTGTAAATATTTCGTTAGTCCAATTTGGTAAATATCTTTTACTAAAAACTCCTTTATATTTACTTATACGTACTTTGTCGTTAATTTTAAACTTTTTAGGTCTTAATTTTTCAATTTTAGGAGAAGTATTTTTCTTAATACGCTCCAAAACAAGCTTAGCATTATTGATATTTACTTCAATAGGTTTCATACCGATAGTGCGATGAAACTTGTTATTGTATTCTTTTATAAGTTTCGGTAATATATCGTACCACACGTACGATCCTCGTTTAGAAAATGTTTTATACATTGCTCCTTTTAATGTTCTATTGAATCGTTCAATTATGGAAGCTTTTACTTCCGAATTTGTAGAATAATGATTTATGTTATATTTTTTCATTAATGCTGTAAATTCTTTGTTAAAATATTCTTTTCCATCATCAGTTTGTAAATGTTTTATGACAAATTTATTTTTCTTTATAGCTGCTTCCATAGCTTTTGTTACACTTTTCCCAGTCTTATCCTTGAGTGGTATAGCGTCAGCAAGCTTACTAAAACAATCTATAATTGCCAATATATATTTAAATCCCTTATTTAATTTACTATGCGGTATCATCTCAATGAGATCGGCTTGGTAAAGATCGTTCCTTCCTTTAATAATTGTATTTCTTCTTGGAAACTTTCTTCTTGCCGGCTTATGAAGTTCGTTTACAATTTTATCCTTTAATCCTTCCATCTTCAGATGTTGTTTGTACACCGCTTGAGAAAATACTAATCCTCAAAATGGCTTATCACCTTTTATATTATTAACAAATATGGGTCAAGGCCATATTATATTTGTGTAAAAAAGAGGGAACATGGCATTGAACTTGCCATGCTCCCTCTTTTTTACGGAAAGGAAAAGGAAACAGGTGAAAGGACGAAGAATAGGTTTTATTGGTCGATAGGAGTTAAAGAATAATGTCCAAAAGGTAGAGTGTGTATATTGTCTTCCCGGATATGTCTCTTGTCATCCTTGTAGCTGAGTCCCCACTTAGTTTGCTTGACACTGTAGACTTGATGATTAAAGCTTCTTATTGTATTAAAAGTTGCAGTTGTTTCCATGCTTTCAAATAAACATCTTTTAAAATGTTCAAACTGTACATTCTTCTTTAAATATGATGTTTTTATACCTTTTGCCTTCTTTACAACTTGATGTTCTTCTTTTTCACTAATGTACAATTGAAAAGAGTACAGTTTGGACATTAATGCCACAATTTCTTCCATAGGTGCACCATTTGTTTCATCTTTGAATTTTCCTAAAACCTTCTTGTTTATTCCATTGTCGTAATTGGGGTGATGTTGTGGGTAGTCAGAAAAATCAAAGTCATTTTTATAAACAAATGTGCGTAAATCTTTATACATATCATTGGTTATAATCCAATAGATGAATGCATCGGTATCCATGTATGCTATTCCAATATTATCTCTACCATAAAATTTCACCATTTTATTATAATGAAAATCATACATGTGAGTTTTTGATATGTCTAAAATGGACATTCCAACATATATGGGTCGATCCATCTTAATTGAAATTTTATTCATAGAAACGGCTACAAGGTTTTCATTAATAATTATAGAAGATGCAAAGTTTGGTTTTTGCACCAATTTCTGTAATTTTGTTGGATCAACAACCAATCTTAAGTCTTTGTGATTTCTTTTGTTTTCTAATGTTTTACCGAATATCGCATTGTTCATTAATTTAAAGAAATCTTTTTGAAAATTGGATGTTGCTGCAGTTCTTCTTCTTGTGTTGTTATCTATATAAGATTTTAACCAACAGGATTGTGAAAATTGCAGTACTTTATTAATTTTCGTAATTTTTAATCCCATCTCTAGCGCTTGCTGTACTGTCCAATAATGAGCTACATACCTAGTCTTATTGTTAAGTGTCATCATCAATTTTGGCCATCTACCAGTGGGAGATATTTCTGTTTTTGCTAATAGTGGTAGATCATAATGATGGTCGTGGAGATGTTCTGGGTATTCAAAATCAAAGTCAAAAATGTAGCCAATATCCCCATATTTAGGGATATCAGCGATGTTATTGATTGAATTTGGATCAACCCATTTAAAATTGTCATATGGAAGAGGGTTTGACATGGCCCATCCGTACAGATTATTTGCATCAAAATAACCTATAAATGTGCTAGGTTGTGATGCGTCGTAATTTGGAAGATATTTATTGTTTGCTTTTACATATCTAGTTACACTTTGGGTTAATCCTCCTCGAATACCGGATTCAATCATCAACACCATGTCTATGTCAGTTAATAGTTGAAGTTTGCATTTTGTTTCTTTTAACATAGCCTGCCATGCCAATCCGGGAGCTGTGTACGAATGAAGTGGGTCTAATCCATATGCTGTAAAACAGGTGTTTCTAAATTCTTCCATTATGTCGCAGAGTAAAGTCACATCTAATTTAACATAAAAATCTGAATATTCACCTAAGGTTCTTATTTCTAATTCATTCCATACTCTACAAGCGTGTTGATAATCCTCTTCACTGATGTCCTCTTCATGTAATTTATTCTTAAAAGCTTCTTTAGGTGGAAGTGACGTTTCTTCAAATTTTTCCAAATTGTCAATGTAATCATAAGGAAAAACGCCTTTACGAAGAACTAAATCTAATTTATCATTGTTTACAATTTTCTTTGTTTCTATTAAATCTTCTTTTCTAAGATTTTCAGAAAGTTTTGATAAGCTGCACGGCATAAACCGGTACGAATCTACAAATTGCAACTTCATATTTCCAATTTTTTTACTAAAGGTTATAAACTTTTCAGTTGTTTCTGCAAGAACATCAATTGCACCATCATCTCTCCCCAATTCTGGTATTATAAAATGACCATCATAACCGCTAAGGTTATGCAATATTACAGGAATTTTTTTGGTAATCTTATAGTTTATGTTGCATGCATTACATGCTGCACCCCTATAATATCCTGTAAGATGATCGTGATCTTTAACTTTATAGTTATTTAAAATAAATTCATTTTTACATAGAAAACAGTAAGTAGCATTTTCATGTTGAATTTCCTCTTCTTCCTCCATTGGTATCATTGGTACTATATTATTATACAAATTTTCAACATGGCCAGCTATTTCATATAGATGATTTAAAAATGTTCTGGCAACATCTTCACCACGATATACCACGGGTTTTGATGACAATCCATATGCATTCAAATGTTCTTCAACCAATGTGGATTTAACCAATAAACAAAAACTGTTAGGCTTGTGCATTTGATATTTTATACTCTTCCTTGCTTCAATGTTTTCATCTTCAATTGGAACAAGTGTTGATTCAAAATCGGCATATATTACTATAGGAATGCGATACTGATGGAAAACTTTTTCAAACTGTAAATATGATTTATTTAATGGTGGTAGAATAATCTTAGCTTCAAAATTTTCATTACACAGTTGTTTGTGCTCCAGTAACCAATTTTGTTCTCCATTTCTAGGTTCTTTAAAACAAAAACATCTTTTACAAATTATTTTTTTATGTTCACTTCTTGATAATTGTTTATTGACAAGTTTTTCAAATGATTTTATCCATACATAGTGTGATACTTCATCCTTTGTAATTAATAACAAATCCGTATGGTCTGCAAGTTCGTTTTTTACCACTTTCAAAGGATACACCTTGTTAGAGCTGTCCAAACCAAATACATTTACAGATATTCCAGGGTTTTGTTTTTCAAATTTAGAAATATCCTTCAAGGCTACCGGATAAGACACACCTTGAAAGTTATATCTGTATTTATAGTTCTCATATTCTTCGCTGGGTCTTTGTGCATCGCGTGATATGAATTTTGATGTCATTGCATACCGGAAACATTCCGTATCATGATTTTGAACATTCACACATGATTTTGTATCTTGAATCCTTTTTGGAAGAGCTATATAACTGCTCCCCATTACCCCATACCCATGCTTGTGAACTCTAATATCCATACTTACTACACTAACTAAACTCCAACCTGATCCTCGTCCTTCATGTTCTTGGATTTTATTAATGATCTCATCAAAACATTCTTCTACTATTGAATTAATATCTGAACTACTCATGATGGTTCTGTTTTTAGTTATAAATCCTCTTGGTGACAATTCTTCTTCAACGTTTATAAACATAGCATCCAATAACAAGCCGAATTTAATAAAATTTAATCGTTTTAATTCTTCTTTTAATAGTTTAACTACAATGGTTTTTGCTTCGACAAGAAATTTGTCTAATTCTAAATTTTCATTTTGGATTTTGTGATGTGTTACTACTCTTCCAGGCAATGCATGAATACTTAAATTAGGTAGTGCATTAGATGGTCCCGCTGTTTCTTCTTCTTCTGCAGATGCATTTTTATTTTCATTTTGTGTTAAATTTTCATTTATATTATGATATAACTCCTTATGAATGTCTAGCAATATTTCATCTTCATAAGTTTCTAAACATATATCACAACGATGCATTTTAGTGATGTTTATCCTATGAAATTCGGCATATAAATGAAATGCATCTTTTTCATACCTCCTTTTTATGCTGTATTACCCCACCACTTTTTACCCCCACCACTATTTTTAATCTTCTTCTTCATCTTCTTCTTCTTCATATGGAAATAATTGTCTTGCACAAAAAATTAATCTTCCACGTATTGATTCCAAATCTGGATCGTGACTGGATGTTGGGGTTTCATTATGAATATTTTCAAATTCCAATAACGGTGTGTATTCATTATCTGTTAACTCTATTTCTACATCTTCACTCACTTCATCTATTGATTCTTCTTCCATACTGTTAACACTATCTGTTTCTGAACTGTCATTATCCACATCTTCTATGCCAAACTCCTCTTGTAGAATTTTACACAATATTTCTACAATAGGTTTACTTGGATTGTCGGTGTTATCTACAGGAGCCATGGCGATTAAATGAAAGAGCTCCTTTCTTGTAGCTGCTTTTATATAAATTATTTTAATAGGTCAAGGTCAATAACGCTTAAAGCGAGAATGGGGAATAGAGCACTAAGTGGTATGTTAGTCCATTACCACAAAGTGATCTATTCCCCACTCTCTAATGCAAGTCCAATTAATAACCAATTTATATTCAATATTTTTAGTAATTTTGCAGTTTCCTTTGTTTAACTTTTCTTTATTGATTGTCTTTAATCACACAGTTAATAGGTTCTTCTTTTTCTTGGTGAAACAATTGTTTACGTTCATATTCCAATTGACGTATTCTTTCATTTTTTATAGTCAACTCTATAAGTAGTTGGTTGATGTAGTCAGCAGCCATGTCGATTGTTCTGGTTCTTACTTCTCCCAATTTCACTCCTGGTATTAGCCTCTGTAGTTTATAATATTTTAGTTTTATTCTTGTTTCTCTTGCCTTTGCCATTTCTTTCATCTTCATTTTTCGAGAGTCCTCATATTGTTTTTTATTCTTTTCACTTAATGAAAGATCCAAAATGATGTTTTCACTATTCATGTTGTCTTTTCTTATTATGTTAGTAAACGCCAGTTTAGGATAAGAATGACTCCAACCGCGCGTTGGACTTCTTTTATCTAGTTTCCCCCACTCAATTACCTTTCCCCACCATGTTTATATAGGTCAAGGTCAAACATAATTAATGCGAGAACGGGGAATAGAGCACTAAGTGACATGTTATTCCATTGTCACAGAGTGATCTATTCCCCGCTCTCTATTCTACAACTAATTTTTTTTACTTTTATATTTTATTATTTTTTTTTTGTATTTTTTTTTACCCATCATCTTTTACACAGCAGGAGGTTGGTACTTCACAGGAGAGTCTCCATTAATATCATTAAATGCATTCCATGCATAAGTAGCAGGAAGATCGTTTGGCTCCATCTGCAGAACAGGGAGTTCATTTGCCGGATTCCATACATTTAGAGTTTGTAACGCCTTTAGTTTATTTTCCAATACTTCAATTTTACCCAACAGTTCTATTATGTACTTGTTTGCAGTCCTCAATGTATGTGCTCTTGTACAGCCTACATCCAATGAAGGTACTAAAAGCTGCATTTGATACAATTCAGTTTTTTCTTTTATATGACGTTCCTTAGCTAAAGTGCTCAATTCTGGATGTGTTATAGGTTTACCTTTTCTTGACAAATTTACAGTCTTCTTCGATAAATTTAATGGTTTTCTTTCACTTATTGAAGGAATTGAATAGTCCCAAGATTCAGCCATTTTTCTATGATGTTTTTCTTTTAAATGGTAGTAAGCGAATAACTCCTGCTGCGTATAAATCTTGTTTTATACACCTTGTTCCCCCACCATTTTTATTCTCCCTCTACCAAGTTCTTTAAACATAAAACCAAACTTCTAATTCCGCGTTAACATTGTTGTCTTTTAAAAATTTAACAAAGTCCGAGCTAGAAGTTGACATATCTCTATTTCTTAAATAGTTTCTTACTATTTCTTCATCCCCTTCCTCTAAAATGTAACAAAATACCTTCATTAAAGTTCCATTATCTTGTTTTGAATGAATAAAATTTGAAACCGTTGTCCACTCCTCTTCAACTATTTTAAAGCTTGTCACTTCTAGTTCAAAAATTCATTTTTTACCAAATTACAAGTTACTTTTTCAAACAATATTACAAGACTAAAGAAATCAATGTACATCGAGCAACATATATATAACCAATACCCCCACTTCTATTTTCCCCACCATAGTGTAACATTAAACAGTTTTTTTAATATGATCTACACCTGATAAATCTAAATAACAGTTGTGCACAGATTGTACATTTTTCGTTCATGATTTCAAACCTTATTAGTGGTGCCTTAACACGATGGTCTACATATCCTCCTTCAAGATCAAATTCATCCCAATCATCTATAGCTGCTCGTGCACAATCTTGACAAAGAGTCGTCCCATCCACAAATTTATAAGCAACAATAATGCCAAACCCGTAATTTTGTCTTCGGTATTCATGAATAGCTTCTCTAATGCTGTTTGGAATAACACATTCTTCTGATCTTATTATATGGTTAAATAAAAAACCATCACATATAATTTTCCTCAAGCAAAGTTCAAATAGAGTATCCACCATGTTTTATAAAAGAGATTAATATTTCAACTGAAGTGTTTACACATGTTACATCCGTCTTAAATACTTTATCCCCACCATATTTTATATATGTCAAGGTCAAATTATATTAATGCGAGAACGGGGAATAGAGCACTAAGTGACATGTTAATCCATTGCCACAAAGTGATCTATTCCCCGCTCTCTATTCTATATCTAATTTTTAGTATTTTTTTTTTATTTTATTATTTTTTTTTTTATTATTTTTGTTTTTTATAAGTTTATACAGATGTTTAAACTTCTTTCTTCAGATTCCCAATATTTCATTTCCTTCTTCTGCACCCTCTTTAACTACAACTTCATTATTTCCATTTTTCAAAAGCAATAGTTCATTTTTCAATTTCTTCATTTCATCTTCTAATTTTGTAATTTTAGACTCTCTATCTTCCAATAATAATTTCAAATACTTAATATAACTACCAGCCGCATGTACAGTTTTTACTCTGTTTTCTCCAAGATGCATGCCTGGGATTTGGATTTGTAGCCTATAATACTCCATATTGACATTAGACTGAATTTGTCTTGCTCGTTCGCTTTTCTTCCTTCTAGCTTCGGCTTCTTCATGTGAGGCAACCAAGTCAGACAAAATTGGACGATACATTGTTGGTGAATGATTTTACAAGAGTGAGAAACTATCCGGTTCAACAACACATTTATCTACTTTCCCCCACTACTATCCTGAGTAGGCCAAAAATGTTGAATACATATTTCAATAGTTACACTGGCACCATTTTCAACTAAAAATTTATAAAGAAAATATGGATACTCACTGGGTTTAATATTCATATTGTCCATCATAAAGTTAAATGCTAATCTTTCCGAATATTCATTGTGATATTTTTCGGTGACACCAATTAACATTCCTTGTTTTTGAAATTTAAAACCAATGTCTGGAATTTTTTTACAATCCTCCATATCTAAAAGTGGTAAATAATATGTAAAAGAATTTACCGGTGGAACCCAGGGTTCTTCCTTACAAAAAGCTTTAAACATTGCTTCTCGGTCCTCCATTATGAAATGATTTTTAAACTGTTTTCTTTCCTGCTTAAATAACTTAACCCCCTACCATTTTATCCAGATTCTTCTTCTTCAGATTCGGTTAACTCTTCCGGTTGATGCATCATTGATATATTCCCAGTTTCATTAGTTGTTTCTTGGTTTAAATTTATAAATTCTTCTACTATTTCTTCTATTAACTCTCCAAATGTAACATTCATCTCTTGTTCTAGTTCTTCTTGTTCTTCTATCTGACGATGTGTAATAATTTCAGTAATGTATATAAAGGTAGTAGCTCTTGGAGACATAGTTTAATAAAGTGTATGGCTTTACTAACAACACAGCATATAATGAATAAAAAAACCTGATCAACTCTTGCTTTTATAGCAAATATAGAGAAGGGGAAAAGAGGGGGAAAGGAGGGGGGGGGGATCATTAAGAAAAACACCGACATATCATTAGTCCAATTCAGAGTCTGAAGATTGTATAGGGGATATCAATGTATCAGTTGACGAATCTAAAATGAATGTTTCAATTGCTTCTTTAACAATTTCTTCATCACTATCATTTATTAGCTCTTCAAATATTTCTTGTTCAAAGGATGAAATTTCTTCTTCCAATATAGAATCATCCATACTATTATTCAATTCTTCTTCCGAACCTTCATTTGTCTCTTCCATCCAAGTTATATTTTCAGTTGTATTAAACTAATTTTTTACTTCAAAATAATTTAAAAAAGGTGTATCCTTAAAAACCATTATTAACCTTTTCTCTTCACACCAAAGTAATATCTTATGACAAAGTGATACTGAGTATAAAGTTGCTGCCTTATATATATTCTATTTTCCCCCACTATATTTCATATAGTTAAACATTTGTAACATAGTATGATTACTCTTCTTTATCAAGCTTGTAATACATTGCAGCTACTTGCAACTCAAACTCCATTTCTTCTACAAAATTACGTAATTGCACCATCCAAGGAAATAAATTATTTAAATTTTCAATTCTGATTGTGCATGAACACAATAATTTATAATCACCTCTACGATATATAAGCACTTTAACCCCTACACCCATATCTTTCAAAATTGTTTCTTCAATCTTTCTATGTAATCCATATAATAGTGGCCAAAGTTCTGTATGTTTAGCAAAGAATGAATCCAATCTTTTAGACATGTTCACTATATAGCAACTGGTTAAATTCTAAGCAAACATGTAAGCTGCGGGCTTTTATAATGCAAACTAACAAAAGATATATGGGGGGGGGGATCAAGTTCAAGGTCAACAAACTTTAACTTATATAGTAACCAATTACCATTAACTCTCACATAGCCTTTTTGGGTTTAAAAAACCCTGCTTATCTTAAACAGATATTAAACCAGTTATTATACTCCTCATTTCCCCTGAAATCCTCAAACAACTCTGCCCATTGCCAGATGTATTCGGCATTGTCTGCAGTCACATACAAAATTGGGCTACCGAGAAACAACACTGGTGATATGATTACTATTGTTCTGCCCAACTGCAGCCAGTCCAATGCTTCCCACATGTATGGGTCAAGGCTTTCTTCCAGGTCCAAAGTTACACAACGCAAATATTCAAATATTAATCGTTCATCTTCCTCAACTTCTTCCATTTCCTCTAGCTCAGATTCATCTTCCTCAACTTCTTCTATTTCCTCTAGCTCAGATTCATCTTCCTCCACTTCTGCCATTTCCTCTAGCTCAGATCGCCTGTTGTAAAAGTTTGAACCGTCCAGCGGAGCCATGTTCACTGTACACCAGGTAAGCGGCCAATGTTCCATACCCAGTTGCATAGCGGCTACTTATATAAGACAAGAGAAAGTTGGCAGGGGGGGGGGGGGTTAATTTTTATTTGGGGGGGGGGGTCAAGTTCAAGTTTAAGGTCATGTAAAAGTAGGTCACAGAACTTAGAGTGACCAAAAAATAATGGGAGAGAAACTCAGCGCACTATTATATAGCGCTGGTTTCTCTCCCATTATTTTTCTACCAAAATTTTGAAAAAAAAGCTAACTGATTTTAACATTTACTACGTCCCCACTTAGTCCAACCATCCTCACCTCTTATTAAATAGTCTCTCGCATCAAGTCTATTGATCGCTTTTTGTTTTCTCAGAGGTACAGACAGCTGTATTACCCATTTGAAGCCGTTACACCCAATTACAATTTTGTTGTGCTTGTCTGTTTTACTTACAAAAAAGTACCTCAAACCTTCCTTCAGTCTATTTAATTTAGTAGGAGGGTAGGACTTACTGGAGATTACAGTCGGTTGTGGCTCAGAAAGATGGTTTATGAGATGTACACGGCAATACTTTTCATTTAACACACATTTCCTACCACAAACCAATCCTTTTTTAGCACCCTTACGGAGCTTCTCAGAGCATTTTCGAAAATTTTTAAATGCCCTGCGACGCTCTTCATTTAATAATTTAAAGCGCTCTGAAGGAGCAATTTTGAAAACTGACTTTTTAACTTTAGAACTAGGAATGATAGGATTAATGGACTTTGGTTCAGGAATTGGTGTTATTAGTGGTGGTAATGAGGTGAAATCATGAATAGATTCTAGAATTGAAGGAGTATCAGAACGAACAGGAAGCTCCATCTGCGGTGATGTTGTAGGTGTAGGTTGTGGTTGTAGTGGTGGAGTTGCCGTAGGGTGTGTTGGTGATGGAGGTGGAGAAAAAATACTTCCAAGAACCGCCATGGCTTGGAGAAGAATATTTCCCTGAGCAGATGTAGATGGTGGTGTATTCATCTGCCGCAGCATCGACTCCGGGACGTTCTTCAACTTCAGTCTCTTCACCGGTTTCTTGTTAGCAGCTGATGTATTTATAGTAGGAGCAGGCACAGAAGTGGCAGCAGGAGCAGCAGGCATAGTGATAGTAGGAGCAGGCACAGAAGTAGCAGCAGGAGCAGCAGGCATAGTGATAGTAGTAGCAGAAGTTGTTGATGAAGACATGGTTCTGAAGTGGCAGCGTTAGCGGCTGGAATCAGAATAAACAGACATGTTAGCTAGCCCCGCTTATATATAGTGATGCTAAGTGAAAGTGACCTCGGGGGGGGGGGGCTAATTACCTTAATTTAGGTCAAGGTCACCAAAAAATAATAATGATCCAAAGTGATGGAGGCGGCCACGGCCGTCTCCACCACTCTGTATTCCTCAAACACTCCCAATCCCAACCCTCTAGTTACGTCTTGCAAGGGATCCCAATTTTTTGCCCGCACGCACGTGGCGATCCAGTTTGGTGAGCTGTGATACGGGCGGTTCAGTCTCGGGCCCGAAGGCACTGGGCTTGACCATCCAATTATAATAGGGAATCTGGAACAATTAATACAAGACGCAACTCTAACCTCCCACCCTTAATCTAAACCCACCCAAATATAATTATTTCCTAACAAAAAATTAAACATTTAAAAAAAAATAAAAATATGCGCTGCCTATGGCACAACACGCATGTCCCACCCATATTTAATGAAGTTCAACAGAACTTCTATAATTTAAATTTAAATTTAATCTACCCTCCTAACAGCTAGCTGTGAAAGGTTATTAGTACACACACACATACACACACACACACACACACACACACACACAAATACAGAATAATTACATCAACACTCAACATTAAATGCATAAACACATTTTTTAAACATTAGCAATAATATAATACACCTTAATGCTAACATCGCAATGCGCAAATTAAAACTTAAAAATAACACAACTTAAAACTAAAAAGTAAATAACATTTTACACACACACACACACACACACACACACACACACAACAAATATTAATATTAGAACCCTAACAGCAAGAATAACTCAAATATATATTGGCCACCTATATATTTAAGTTACCCTTTGAGTTCGTCCCGAAGCTTCGCGTCCGGAGTTTCGGTACGAACTGATTCTAAAATTCTCGACAGAATACTCGTAAACTTCGAAGATGGTGGGGGGAAATTGTAGGGGTTTGAGGGGCTTACAACATTCAAAGTACAACTTCAGTAGGAAATTCCCAAGCAACACTATTTTATACACGTAGCAGCGATTATTACAAGTAGGTCGTCAATAATTTAAGTGTTGTGTTGCGGCTTTCAATAATGTTGGCCAACATCTAATTATATTCTCTACCTAATCCAACCACAATTTTCTTTATAGCATTACACCATAGTTGTTCACTGCTATTATTTTAATAACAGTAGGAAGTTATGTGTTCCCTTTCGCCGCTCAACTATAGTTATTATCTATTGCCAACAGCAGACCTAAATTACCGTTACTCTATCAGTTTAATTTATCTTAAGTATAGGTTGTATTATCTTAACCACAATAGTTACTGTTTGGTAACACCAAATTAGTATTACACAAGCTTAACTACTAGTACTATTTCAACATAAAGTAAAAGTGAGGGGGGGGGGGGGTTAATTACCTATTGGGGGGGGGGGGGTCAAGTTTATAATAATTACCACCTGCCGTTATAAATACCCTTACACAAGCAGCTGCGCCTCTTTCTACTCGCGGAACCCACAGCTGACACAACACCTCGGTAAGTCGCTACCTTCTAATAATATTATATATACTTTTTTAACTTACTCCAATTAGGTCTACTTCTTTTTAACACCACATTTATAACGTAGTTTTCAACTATTTCTTTTTTATTTACTATAAACACATATTACTCTCCCATTACCATTTTTTTATTACTGCATAAATTAACCTCGCATCAACATTATTTTTGTTGTTACTTAATATTTATATTCATATCTATTTTTTTTTTATCAAACTCTTAATTATATTTACACCTTTTAAACATTTATAGTTTTACATTACTATTAGTCTTATCCATGGTCTTAACTTACCATTTTTCACATTAATATTACATATAATTATTGCTAAACTATATAATATTTGTACAAATACTAGCTCTTACCTCATCAACTTATTAACAGAGTATTGTTTGCACTTGTGCAGCTCATAGCCAATTTATACAGAGTAACAAATTCCTTTTTTTTCAACTAGAATATTATCTTAATATTTTTAACAAAACAGTTTTTAAAGTGTCTGCCTCTCCTATTAATACAAACTATCGCAACGCTACCGAACAAATAACCGGGGTAACCGCAATCCCACCCTTTTATCCCATCGGCTTAGGGGGAGGGTAGAGGAGGGGTTGTTCGTGACTCACAAATTGCTTAAATACGGGGTCGGTACCGCCCGCGTCTCATTTATTCGCCGGGTTCCGTAGAGTAAACTTCGGTCTTTACTTTTCTAACAATTTTCTAACTTACATTTTTCTTACTCTAAAACATGTGTTCGCGGTTAATATGCTAATTACTCTCTATATATTCAAACACATTTACAAACACTAACCATTTATCAGTTGGTTTTTACACAGTGCACATTTACTCACCACTATTATAATGGCTTCCCACACTTTGCAGCTGAAACTTTTACGCACCAAACATATTTTACAAAAACAGTCTAACTACACAGTTTCAAGACCTCGTAATACATTCGCTAAACTTAAGAAACAGTTCAGCTTTCACCCCTTGTATTTTACAAGATCCAACCTTCGCGACAGTTATTCTACTGACACTATTTTACAAACAGTCTTAACTGATATGCTGAAATATCAACATTACAATCTTGTCACACCTATTGATGATGTTATCCGGTTATTCTTATTCACTATATTACCGGGTTTATATAACCGTTCTTCATCACACACATCTCTCATTCTACTCTATCAACTCACAATATAACCATCTAGCAGCTCTCATTTCTTCAAGTTATGGACACGCGGCTGGGTGCACCCATACAATCTCCAATAGTGACATCCACTACTAATGATAACAATAGTGGTGTTCCCACACAAAATTTGCCTACATACACTACCACCACCGACTCCCGACCCGTGCAGAGCAATGAGATCAACAGTACGGCTGCAAACGATGTAGAAGCAATCCTACGATCACTGGTGGGCTTTGATGAATAAATAAATTTATTTCCCAGAGCCTCCCATCCGCTCCCGCCGCACTCCCGCCCGCCCCACTCGTCCCCACACTCCCCACCTTTTTTAAAACCCCCTCCAGATGACCTTGACACACTTACCAACCCCTCCCCAAACCCCCAAAAAACCCCCAAATCAACAACACACACCTGCCACTTACAACCGCTGACCTTGACCTGCGCCAGGACCGGCTATTCCCTTCTACTTTTCTTGGAAATTTATTTTTGCCTCTTACATAGATTTTTTTATGAAAATAATTTAAGTTAATGTATTCATACCTAAGGTTTTCATAATTTTTAATAGACCTATGTAAAATTGTCGTTCTCTTTGAGACGTGTTATGTATTATGTAACAAAGTTTTAGAGGAATGTCATTTATTGTATTGTAAGCTCATTGTTAAAATTATAATTTATTGATTCATGAAATAAATTGTATTCAATTCTTATTCTATCCTTATCTAATCAAACTACCTATTTTTAAAGAAGTGTTTTTTTTATATTCTAACGTTTGCATCATGTCTTATTCCACAGACATTGAGAAGTCACTTTTCAAATTATAGTTTTAACATTCATTTTCTTCTATAATATTCTTCTATTATATATTCTCCCATTGAAAAAAGAAGTCTTTCATTATATCCTTTATAATTCCATTCAATACTGTCAATTCGGTTATTGTAATTTCTCAAAGTATGATAAACAGAGTGCAGGCACAATTTTAACACTTTTTCTCGATAAACTCTTTAGAGAAAATGGTTTTTCCCCTAGACCCGTATTTATTTTTTTAATTATTACTTACCACGCATGCAGTCTGGTCCAGGCTTCGTGTTCCTCACTTTGTTCCAGGCTGGTTTACTGGATGTTACGGAGTTATGTTTTTATGAACCCCACCCTAACATTTAGACCTATTACATGTAAATGTTCGAGCGTGCGGAGGCTGAAAGTGTATTGGCGAATTTTCATCGTATATGTAGGTTTATATGAATTTGGGTCATCAAATGGGTCCGCACATTAGCAAATATTTTTTGTAGTTCAGGGAAATTGAGAGTAAGAGGGACGCGTGGAGATAAGTTTGCGTGAACACAGTTCCATGTGTGGACGCTGCCCTACCACAGTAGCCAAAGCCAAATATTCATACGATGTTGGGTGGCTGAATTGAACACGGGGTGCTTGGTTAGATTTAAGTGCACTGTGACGCATACGTAGCTTTTATAATGTGCTCAAAGGAACTGTTTGACACCCTGTCTCCCTGGTTTGAACTACAGCTAACTTGATTTGAACTGACAGGCCCTAACTTCCTTGGTGCAACTATTTTGTGTAAATGACGTTCACTGAACCACCCATGACCAGAAAGCCCACCGTCACTTCCCGGATGATCAGAAGCTTGGGATCCATTTTTCTTGGTTGTCTTTGCTTAGTGCTGAAACAAAATAAGTAAAAAATTGGGACAAATAAAAAAGCAAAAACATGCGTGATATTCAAAAGCAACAAAATATACATTATTTAACCAAGTTATAGATAATTTCAATAATTTTCGTGATAGAGATATCTGAAGTTAAATTATTACCTTTGTTATTTAAAAATGCAAAAAAAAACTATAGTTATAAAAAAGGCCCTTAAAACAATTTAATTTTATACAAAGTTAAAATTTTTTGAAGTCCACTTACATTTATTTCTGTGGGTATTATTTTTGGTGTTGACCAAACTCGATTTTTTTCTTTATATTAGGCCTATGCCTACAATAACATTTTGAAATGAAATTATAATTTTGTACAACCAGTGGTTTGCATAGCACATATCATTGGAAAATGTAAATAAAAAACCAATTCAAAAGTAGGAGAAATAGGCCTATACAGCATTGAAGTAACAATTTAATCGTGAGCTTCTTTTATATAAACTATTATGTCGATTTTAGGTGAATGGAATTTTACCGTAATCATACCCGTAAAGTGAACCTTTGTACACACAAGCAAACAAATATTTTAAATACACAAATTAACACAAAAAGTGTATAATGTCACAATAATGCAGGTGAGCAAGATCAGCGGGATTAAAATAATGAATTGATTTCAAATTCTTACCTTATAAGAGAGGGTGTTGATCACGTCCGGCTGCTGCGGCGAATTCTAAGGTAAAAGACAGATTTCCTATACAAAAACTAGTTCCCTCTTCTAGCCCACGCCTGATGTGTCCAGTCCATCAACACCTTCATTATATACAATTTTCCGACATAATTTAAACTATTATAAAACAACAGTACTGTACATTGGTTCATGTTTTTCAAAATGTTTTGCAATGAAATAAAAATTTGTAAAATGTTTGAATGACCAAGATAGGATTGTTTTGTTACAGTAACAGCTGACTGTTTTACAATAATTAAAATAAGTTAATCAATTACAATAATAATAATAAACCATGTGTTTCCTGAACGTTGAAGATATCCAAGATGACTATAGTGCTAGGTGAGCTACATACCATAAGAGCAATAATGTCAAGATGACTAAAGTGCCAGGTGAGCTACATCCCATAAGAGCAATGGTGTCAAGACAACTGTAGTGTTAGGTGAGCTACATCCCATAAGAGCAATGGTGTCAAGATGACTGTAGTGCCAGGTGAGCTACACCCCATAAGAACAATGGTGTCAAGACAACTGTAGTGCTAGGGGAGCTACATCCCATAAGAACAATGGTGTCAAGATGACTGTAGTGCCAGGTGAGCTACATCCCATAAGAGCAATGGTGTCAGTTTCTGCGACATCCGTGGATGTCGGTTACAAAGTTTTTGTTTGTTAAAAAAGTGTTAAAAAAACAACATTTTTACTTTTTGTTACCTGCAAGTGTTGCCAACGCTGCAGAAAACAACAATCGTTCTCGTTTGCGTTGGAGATTTTTTGTCTCAGCTATTACTAAAATAAGGAATTTTAAAGCAAACTATGGTAAAATTTATGGATTTAGATTTACTTTGATTGATAATTGTTTATCTGGTCATTACCTAATGGTTTGTTATTAACTAATAATCCAAATGTAAAAAACTGGCTGGGCAGCTGAGTGGTTATAGTGCTCGCCTTTGAATCCAAAAGTTGCCGGTTCGATCCTGAGAAAAGTTAGTAGCTTTTTAAAGGTTCGATTCCGGACCCAGCTGCCATTTGTCATTGGGCTATTAATTAATGATGCTTTCTAACAACTGGTCGATGTTAGATAGTAACAAGACTGGGGTTTGGACCGTTCCCCGTCAAAACGTTAAAAAATGCCAATAGCGTAGAAACACCCAAAATAAATGTAAAATAGAGTAATATGGCGTCGTTACGATAAATATCGTACCCGTGGCAAGACTGTTTCATTCACTTTTTCAATCAGCTGTGTAATGGTAAGTATTATAAAGAAACTTTACTTCCGTTTTAGTTTTGACGCTTCATATCCGAACACAAAAAATAGCTATTCAGCTGCCAGCTGACCTTAGGAAGAAGTTATGCTTTTTCCTTTACAGACCTTGGAAGATATCAGAATGTAACAGAGGGTTTACACATCCTAGAATTAAACCTAAAAACGTATATAATTACTGTATACATTGGTATAATGTGGTATATTTTTTTAATGGAAAGAAAAATGCATACACTGTCAATGTTATAGTTGGTACATTAAAAAATAAATAGGTTTTGATTGTTAATTTTTTTAAAGTTACTTAATTGTGTAAAGCAGTTGATTAATTGGAAGGAAATAGCAATTAAAAAAGTACATTTTATACATATTTCACGCCATCTGCTTAGCGCTCCACTCACCACGACTGGAGTTGTATCCGTCGAGTATCGACAGGCAACGACTCGTACTTATTTGCGAATTTCCCATAGGGAATAAGCTATTACCGTAGGTCTCATGGTAAGACCTAAGCCCGGGACCATGTTACTTTTTTGTTTTTAGGTGCCCAGAGACCAAAAATAATAGTCATTAAAATTTATATATATATATATATATATATTATATATAATATATATAATATATATAATATATATATTATATATATTAATATATATATATATATATATATATTTGTATGTATGTATGTGTCCCTAGACACGATAACTCTCATAAAAATGGTCCGATCGACACCAAATTTGGTAGAGATGTGTAATCCTACGTTTATTCGGATGATTTCGTAAACCAGACATATCGACCTAACGGAAGGGGTAGTTTTGGGGGGTTTTGTATCCCAAAAATGGGTTTTTTGCGTTTTTCATATGTAATTTTTAAAATTTTAAAATTTTTGTTTTGACCATTGGATGTAGCTAAAAAAACACACAATTTAGTATCTTGAAGCTTTGCTCTATCTTCATTGGTTACCGAGATATTAAAAAGTCTAAAGACAGTACATTGTATTTTGAAGCTCCAATGTTAATCTTATGTAGAATAAGGATGTGTTAATATTTCACTTATTAACCAATATTTTTGGATGAAACTTGGTATTTAGCATCATTTAGTTGAGATTCATCCATTTATGGTAAAAAAATCTTGGTTTTTATGCTTATTATGGCAGCAAACCTGCATACTCTTTTCCCATGTTAATCATATGGAGAATAGGCAAACTTCTTTAGCAATGGTATATTGATGAAACATAGTATATGGCTTTATATGGTCGAAATAAATTGTTTTTATGCTAATAACCTACTTTTAGTGTTCCCCATGGCAGCATACCTACATAGGCCTACTCTTCTATTTATCATAAGGAGACTAGACATTTTTCCTATTTATGAGCATGTGATGACATTTGGTTTACAGGTTTATCTGGTCAAATTTAATATTACTAATTAGGAAATTCGCTGAGTACGCAGGTCTGCTGCGACGGGGTGTATTTAATACGCTAAGGTTTTTTTTCGCTAAGAGAACTCTTCTTACAATTTTCAACCGATTTTCAAGTTTTGGTGTAGTTGGATAGGGCTTGGTCTGTAGTTGTTTCTGCCAAAAATTGATAAAATCGGACTTAAAATAAAAATGCTATCTATAATTGAAATTTTATATTTTAATAACATTTTTTTAACAACATTTATTTCTGGTTCAACATACAGAGTGTTATACACAGAACATCTAAAAACATAATTTTAAAAGTAAATTAACATTGTGGGTTCGCTCTGAATTAGAGACACCCTGTAACTAAAATAAGTTCATAGAGGGGGGAAACACTTCTTTCAAAGTTATAAAATTGATAATAGAAAATTAGTAATAGATTATTAAAATATGAATAATATGGAAGGTAAGAAAACTACAACAAATCTTGATAAAGTCTTGGTCGTAGCCTTCTATTTGGGAGGGGTAATCCAATTTCAAAATGTTGTGCACCTGGGACGTCATTTAAGCGATGCGAGAATTTTAATGTAGACTTACTGATGAAATTGGCTATTGGTTCTATTCCAAGTTCACGATGAATTTGTGAATTTCGAACAAACCATGGTGAATTAACTGCAATTCGCAGAACTTTGTTTTGAAATATTTGTATTTTAGAAAGTTTTGTAGATGAAATTGAAAGGCCCCATACTTGACAGGCATACAAAACTAGTGGCCGGAGAATAGTTTTATAAATTAATATTGCACATTGTGTCTGAAGTGTAGATCTTCTGTTGATTAGGGGAAAAAGGATAGAGAGCCGAGAATACGCTTGATTAAGTTTAGAATTTACATGAAGGTTGAAGTTTAATTTTTTGTCCAATAACACTCCTAAATATTTTACTGCTTGGTCAGGTGGATTCCAGTTTATGGGAGAATTATTTATGATGATTTCAGGTGGCAGCAATACGAATTCATATTTCTCTGTTCACGGCATCACGCGTGAACGGCTGGACCGATTTCGCTAATTCTTTTGGTGTTGTTTGTTATTGTGAGGAGAAGGTTCTTGTAAAAGTAAAAATTAAGAAAATCACACGAACTCCGCCCACACGTCTAAAAAGTTACCATGTTAAAGGCCCGCGCACACAGCAATAGACGGACGTATGCAGACAGACTGAGGAAAATCCCTCCCCAGGTTATCAAATGTTGTAACGCACACAGACGTCCGGCTGTCTGCATGCAGCAATCTGCCGAAGGCGATTTTCTGAACGTCTGTTTGCCTACGTTTCATATCGCGCATGCGCTAACTCTGTTTATTAACGACAGAATACCTCTTATCTCGCTTATTTATTGATAGCTTGATAAAATTTGTTATGTAAATTCAATCGGTAGAATTTAATTTCCATTTAATTGAAAAACCCATATGACGGCAAACCTATACACCCTCACCACCATGATTTTTATGGGGAATTAGAAAATATATACCACAATACTGATGGAAATTCGCTGAGTACGCAGGTCTGCTGCGACGGGGGTGTTTATACTTGTTACTTTATTTTAAAACCAATTATTAATATCATTAAATCATAAAAATACAAAGGAATAATATAATGCTTTATATTTCTCAAACAGACGACAAGCTGTTTCTCGGGAGTTATTGGTTGCCTCTGGTTAGTGTTTGGTCTTCTTCAACAAACTGTAAAACTTTGTCGAATTCTTCTTTACACAATCTAAAATAATCTCTAAACTTTTCATTGTCTTGTAAAAGGTGATGACATTCACCATGAAGTTTACGTTTTTATTAATGGGATGGATCCAATGTGACCTGTTAGGTAATGAACGTAACATTAACAATTCGTCATCACTCGAAGAATCATCGTCCTCTAGCCACAAAATATTTTTAGAAAATTTCGCGTCACACACACACACACACACACACACACACACACACACACACACACACACACACACACACACACACACACACACACACACACACACACACACACACACACACACACACACACACACACACATCATTTGACGCCATCCCACCGAACACTGAGAGTCTGAGACTAGCAGCTGATGTGCGTTGACAGTAAATATCCGTCCGCATGCATACGTCCGCCTGTTGCTGTGTGCACCAGCCTTATAAAAACATTATTATAATTATAAAAACAGCTGTTCACATTTCAAGTATTGAGGGGGAGATCGGTAATAGAAAACTAGGGGATATTAAACCTTGCGGCGAGTGAGCTAAACCTGACCAAGATAACTGTAGTGCCACAGGTGAACTGCATCCCATTAGAGCAACAACAACGATTAAAAATGTGTTAAATCAACATTGAATGTCTAAGGTAGGCCTAAACTTCGATTAACTATTAATCAATATTGCCTATCGATTAACAAACCATTAAATAAAAATATACAAAATCAGGCGGACAGAATCACAACTAAAGAACTGATGATGTGTGAAAGATGAGTAAAGGAATTAAAGGGCGTTGTTGCCTGGAGCAGCTATGACGTATTCTACGAAATTCAGACCAAGCGGAATCAGCTCGTTTATTAGAAATGCCATGGAGCGAGAATATTAAACTATATATTTATAACAAACAACGCCATCCCCACTACGGAATGTAATATTGTAAGTGCTTGTATTTATTTATTAACTACATCTTGAGGTTTTTAATGTATGTTGGAAAATTACCTAAACAACTGAATGCTATTGTTATTAAAGTTATTGTCAATAGGATATTGCAAGTTTAGAAAATACTAAGACACTGGATTGCTAAAAAATCATCTTGATAAAAAAAATGGCAAAATATTACTGTAAACAGGAACAATTTAAAATTTTAAAGGTTTTACTTATTGATATGAAAAATGTTAAGGTCAAAATCTAAAGTTTACCATTACCATTTACATACTCTTCATCTTTTGTCAACACCTGGGGATAGCGTCAAAGATTTACTAAAAAAAAAAGAAAGGAAAAACAGATACACGAACAAACTCATACTTATAACTTACATTGTTTCACTCCCTCTAACCTAGCTCCCTCTTGTTCGATCAAACAGGCTCTTCTAGAAAGTGATTTATTCAACGGTTATATAAGGTACACCTCAGAGAAGATTATGCAATACCTTGTTATATTGAGGTCTTTGTCTTTGTTTTGAATGATTCAATTTTAAGTTATTGCTTTGGGGTTTTATTTTTAGTTTGGAAAGCCCCATTGATTGATAAAGGTACATTTTACTAGAGTGATTCTTATATTTGATTTGGGTGACCAAAAGTTGATTCCGCAGTTTCTTTTACAAGTTATAAAGTTTTCCCAAACTCTTTTCGAAATATTTTCCAAAAATTTTAATGCATCCTTATAATAAGTGAATCCGTTTGTTAACGCAACTCTTCCCTTATTTTTGACCAATCTTAACAATTATGGCCATTGACAGAAGAGATAAACGGGTGTGTTTATTTGACCTCAAAGTGAGATTTTAGAAAAAAACCACCAACCAACCAGATGATGCGACATGTAAAATATAAATATCTATTTGACAACAAAATCTTGTTATGAACTTAAATATATGGTGTTGAAATCATCATTGAATTGAACTTCTATTTGGTTCCAGGGGAACCTGAATATATTTTATATACGTCATAAATTTAGACAAGATTTCAAAGTTCGGATCATAATTAACGGATTAATAGTGATGAATATTTTTATGAATTCTATTTTAATTAGGCCTATAAAAAAATCAGTTATATAACCAAAACCCCCCTTTCAATTTGAAATTTATAAATGGAACAGATGCCATGAATATATATGACACATATAGAAATGCCAGATAAAATTAAAATATACCATGTGATATAATGATAAAGATGGCAAGAAATAAATGCATGGTAAGTTAAAAGTTCCGCTTTTATTTTAAAATAAAATTGTTCTTAATTCGTAGTTTTGCGATAAAGATTTTTTGGCTAGTTCTTTTCTGAAGGGTACAAAATGAGCAATTGAACTATTTAAACACCAATCCAGTGCGAGTCCCGTGCCTCCGGTACATATTGTTAGACTTGGGGCGTACTGAGAGGTACAAATGAGAAGCACAAGACTGCTCAAAATAACGTGTATTGAAAAGCATAAAATAAAAGAAAGCAAAATACAAAACCAACAAGACAAGAATCAATTCAAGTTAAACCGTTAAGAATTAAGTTTGCCCTTTTCTAAACAAAACAACAAGAAGAAAAAGAGTAATAAAAGTAGATCGAATTGACTCTAGAATTTAGAATATTAAATGGCTTGAAACTTTAGTTATCTTTTACTTAAGTTAATTATAAACCAAAACTCTTACTTAAAATATGGTAATCCTTTTTTCACCGAAACACGACACAACACTCACTACACGCACACACTCCACTTAACTTCGCTACCCCTAATTTCCTAATGATCTTCTCTCCTCGCTGTCCCGTCGCTCGTCCCTCCTTTTCCGTCTCCCACCATGGATGATTTGATGGCTCCTCATTGGTTGATCACCGATAGGGTGTGTGGCTTAAAGGTTGTTCGCACAGTTCTTGGAAGCATACCCTACCGGGACTGTCTTTGCTCTCGTCAGCTGGGAAAGGACAGATGAAAGACAATCTAACGGAAAGCTTCACTTCGTTCACACCAACGGAATGACACAGTGTAATGTGAACGAAAGAATTAAGTTATCCGAGATCGGTGGGATAGAAAGACGGACGCAGGCAGAGCCAAAGAATAATCTTGTCCGACTTTTGTCACTTAGTTACATCCCCCTGGTTTAGTCGTCAACCTACCACCGGTTGACAAGTAATAGGACAAATGCAGCCATAAGGAGTACTCGCGATCCTCAGGATGCGCGGACATCTAAATTATATACTCCCGCATGTGTAACTCACTTATCGGGGTATCAGAAATTCATCAAATGTCGGTAAAGTAGATTAAGCGAAGTTTAGTTATATCACTCATATATCACTTACTACAAAGTAATTCCCAAGCGAGAACTAAATCTACTTTACCGACATTTGATGAATTTCTGATACCCCGATGAGTGAGTGGGGAAGTACATACCAAACAAAAAAAAAGTGTTATGAGTGATTTTTATTCTACCTGTTAGGCCATACTGTTGTTTTACAATTAATTGTTAGGTAACTGATTGTTTTGAATTGTTTGTTGTTACTTAGCGATTTTTTACATTGTTTGTTACTTACTGACATAAAACTTTGGTTTCCAACTAATCGAGGTAAATTTGTAATTTTTAACTAATGTTTGACTTATCCCTGTAACTCCAACAGGATTTTTGAGTAGTATTTATAATAATTATTCCTAAATTATAACATACATTTACATTTTGCATCGAATAGTATTTTTGTGATTAGCCTGTAGCGGGTTCATAACAGTTTGTTCATGTTGTCCTATTTTTTTCTGACGGTATTTATTTTTTCATTTAAATAATAGTTTATATAATAATAAGTTTATGCAAAATAGTTTATTTAGCTTAGCCATCCTACATTTTCATCCATTTTATCCAGATATTTTTTTCACACTTTTTGCGCTAGGCGGGTGAGGCAAGGCATGGTGTCACATCCCCTGACGACTAGTTTACTACAGTATAGTTTCTTTTAAAATCTATTCTAGTACTCAGGTATAGTAGGTACGTAGAAACTACACATAGGCTACACCCACACTCATAACCTAATCAATACAGTTAGAGTATAAAACAAAATTAACAAGTTTAACTTAAAATCTGTACTAGTACTCAGGTATAGTAGGTACATAGAAACTACACATAAACCCACACTCATAACCCTAATCAGTACAGTTAGAGTATCAAACAAAATTAACAGTTAAAACTTAAAATCTATACTAGTACTCAGGTATAGTAGCTGCGTAGAAACTACACATACACCCACACTCATAACCTAATCAGTACAGTTAGAGCATCAAACAAAATAAACAAGTTTAACTTAAAATATTATGGGAAGATTTTAATTGTTGGAGACTTGGTAAACTACAAACTCATTCGGCGAATACAACGAGGGTTATGGGGTGGAGGCCTCAACTACCATGTTCAGTGCTTGAGATTTTTACGGCAATTAAAGAATAGGGGCAACTAATTTCTGGGAAAGGGGGTGGAGCCTCCATATACCATAATATCTAGAATATTTCCATAATCGATTATGATTTCACAATTCTCAATTTTTTTACGAAAAAGGAGAACTAGGATGTGGTTTTAAAAAACGAGCTACAGGCGATTTTCTTATTAACCGGTTTTCTTACTGTCTTAGCGGGCAGTTCTTCGGTGGGCCTCACCTGCTACTCATCGGTGGATTTTTAAATTTTCTAATATCTTTCTTAAGTTTTTTTTGTCTTTCATTATATACAGCGTACCTCAATTAAAACTTATAATTTTATTCCAATTTTATTCATTTTGAATACACCAACTACTTACATCATGTGGCCAAAATTTTAACACATATCAATTTTTAAGCATGATATCTAGAATATTTACATAGTCCATTATTATTTCACAACTCCATTCTATCCCTACAATTACTTATATTTAAAATTCCCATTGAAGGTTTTGATTATTTTAGGTGAGATATTGCTGTACATTACATGTATAAATATTTGTTCATTTCCCCAAATGTTTTTTTCTTTATACAAGAACCTAGATTTACTGTCTAAGGAGGCCTAAGAATAAACAATTATTTTATAAGTTTTAGTAAGTCATGATTTGACAAAACCATTGTCAACATCAACACTCTTTATCTAAAATAAGTTTTTCCATTTTTATTGGTGAATTTTACAGGCCGACTATTTTTATTATTATTACCACCATGCACCTATAGTTTTATTTTATCCAAGCAAGGCATTTAAGTTTACAATTATTAATGTGAACTTTTGCATCGATTTGGAAATGTTTAGAATTTTTTATTTATTTTCCTAAGTGGGGACAGTTTTTTATGAATTAAGAGACTAGGGAAAAAAGAAAAAAGCCATAAGCAATTTTCAAACTTTTTATTAGTATTAATTGTGAGTAAAGTTAAATTGGCAGTCCAGTACTTCGGTGGTACTAACCAGTTTAATAATTTAGACTTAATTATTGATTAACAAGATTTTCTTAATTTTTATACGTTATTTCCTTTATTTGCGCTAAGTAACCAAGTGACCAAGTAACCGCGTGATCCCACAACTTTTTAACACATAAGTTTTATTTTAACCGTTTCTCTACCTTTCAGGTTTAAATTTGTAGCATATTTGAACATTTGTAATGGCTGAGTTCTTTTCAAGTGAACAAATAATTTTTTTTACAAAAATGGACCTTTAAACACATTTAATTCAAATTTAATGATAGTTCGATATTTTTGTACTTTTTTCATTGCACCAAGTTCTTAGTTGCGCGATGACGTAATGTCCCTCAACGATTATTTTACCATTCTTTAAATATAAAAAAATTCTCACATATAAATTGAAGATACACTCGCAGCCTGTAAAAAGCTAAGATAATAATTATTTTATTATTGCTTTTTACTTTTAATCTCCAAGTAAAACTATGTATCCCCCCAAAATAACACTAAGGTTTTATGAAATCTTGAACTTTGAGCTCTGGCATTCAAATTATAACTATGAAAGATATATCTATGACGTAACGACGACTCTAATTTGGGCTTTAACTACTCAGGGGCAACCCCTGAGGGGGCATGGGGGCGGAGCCCCCATCGAGCCGTAGGCGAGTCTTCATCTACTAGCGTACGGAGATCTTGATGTTCGCTCCGACTCTTCTTCCCCCCTTCCAGCGTCACGTCCCGATCTTGAGGTACGGCGCTGCCTTCCTTCCCGCGACCCTTCCAGCGGAACGCGGTAGAGTTCAGTAATTTTGGCTGAACTATAATATCGATCACGTCTTCTTTCGCCCTGTCGATACTCCTTATGTGTTATTTTAAAATTTTTATTAGAAAAAATTTTATGGTTTTTGTCTTTGTTTGTCTGTTTGTTTGCTTTATTTTTTATTATTATGAAATTACAGTTAGATTAAATGTGAATGGGTCATCTAGGTTTGTTGAAATTTTTTTCAGTAATGAAATTTATTTAGTAGTCTCTTTGAGGAGTGTTATGGTCCCTGGTTAAGAGTGAAAGTAAGCAGGAGTAATCTTGTCCGACTTTTGTCACTTAGTTACACCAGTCTCGTTAATGCAGCGCACAGTGTATTGTGAAAATTCTAATGAAAAATCTAGTGTCCATAGTAAATTGTGAGCTTTTAAAATGTTACCTAAGAAATGAAATTAAATTTTACTGATCTACAAATCAGTTAGTTTTATTTTAAGTGATAAGTTTCTTTAGCTTATTACATGGCTTAAATTTATTGAGCGGAGCGAGCGAAGCTCCTATATTACACTCTGGCTTTTTATTTACAAGTACTCCTCCTGAACGGCTGGAGTGATCCTCACGAAATTTTGCTTGGTCATAGTAACCATCTATGGGAAGGTATAAATGTGAAATGGTCCAAATCGGTTAGGCTCGTTTCACATATACCCGCGAGCCTTAGGGTTCTGCCCTAAGGCCCTTTAAAGTGACCATGTTATTTTAATAGGAGAAATATTTTATTTGGTTTGTTTACTGTGTGTTGATTATACAGCTGTTATAAGGATCAAATTTAACTGCAGACTGTAACTATCAGGTGTTTGTGGATACAGTAGTTTTATGCGAAATTGTTGTTTTGTTTATTTTAGTGGTTTGTTTTCGCGAATGAAATGCCACGTTTATGGAGAGGAGGTGCAAATCTTAGACGATGCACCATTTAATATCTTGTAAACATATAATAGCCCGTTGCAGCAAACCTGCTTAGTCAAAAATTATTAGAGTATGGCAGACTTGTGTGTGCAGCGAATGAGCCGACACGAACGAGCTCACTTGAATTACCTATAGAACATTTGCTATTATTGATTAAAAAAATTGTCGCTCCGCTCAATATTGCAAGCAGACAACTGCATTGTATACCTAGTTATTATTATGGTTTGTAATTAATTATAAGTTTATGAATAGAAACAAAGTTTATACATTATTCTCAACATAAAAGCAATAATAATCACAAAACTAATCTTTCAAAAGTGAAAAAGTAAATAAATTAAGCACAGTATAAAAACTTTCGTAGTTGAATTTAAACATATGCAACAAATAAATTATTATAAACAAATATAACACTGAAGGCTCCAAAGGTTTAGCTGTTTATCAATGAATCCAAAAACAAATTATTTTTTTTATACCATTCGGTATTGGTTGCTCTCTTCTCTTTTTTAATGCAATAATTAATTTTGGTTCTTATTCGCTGTGCTAGTTACTTTTTCTAAATACGTAAATTTCAAATATGCTTTGCTGGAAGAATACTTTACATCATATTATTAATTTTCAACATATACTGTATTACTACAAAAAATCTTTGCAACCAGCCATGACAGCCTAAATATTGTTGTTTGGCCGGTCACGTTACTTGATACCGACCTGATACTTTAATGTAAAATAGAACAGCAACTACCAGAAGGAAAATGCTGGTTTTTATTTTGCTTGTAAAAAATACAAAGCTAATAAAGTCAAATAGCTTTTAACTTTATTTATAGTCGTAGTTTTTAATAAAAATAACAAAGCAAGGTAACTGTAAACTTATTACATATACTCACTCAATGAAAAGTGAAAGTTGATGAGGTTGTCACAATTTAAGTTTGGTGATATTTTCAAAAGTTGACAGGCAAAAACACTTGTCATTGATGTCAATCTGTTAAATGATAACATGCAATTGCATGATCAGCAGATGAAAAAAACTGTGAAATATAAAATTGAGGCAATTATCATGTAGGCTATTTTGAATGATTCATATCCAAAATAATTTATCAAATTGAATTATTCACAATTATTCTTCGCCATATAGATTTTAACGTATCACTTAGATATCCAGCTGGACATTTAAAATATTAAAATGTGTGCTAGACATGATTTTTTTCTCAGCTATAAAAATAAAATAAATTATTTTTCACAAATACATTAATAAATATCTGCGAAAGAGTAAACGTAAATTTTTAAAGTTGAAAAGTTAAATATTTACTTTTTTCCTCTCAACTTACGCTCCTTTCACACATCACGGTTTTGCCCGTACGATTAAAAATCGCACGGCGGACATTCCAATAGAATCTTATGAGACCTTTCACACAGGCACGGCGACGGTTTTTATAAGATTCTTTTGGAATGTCTGCCAAGCGATTTTTAATAGTACGGGCAAAACCGTGATGTGTGAAAGGAGCGTTAGGTATAATTTGCTGGAAGAGGTCTGAAATTTACTTGTTTTGTTTAAACTATAAAATGTTACGAAGAACAAAATAATTTTTCCGAGTGCACAAAAATCTAGTTATAAACATAGTTGTTTTATTTTCAAGAGATATTGTGCTAATAATCCTTTCTATAAAAATTTAAAATAGCTTATGATACTTTTTTAATCTCGCCGCTGCATGAGATCAGACCTGAGCAGAGTATTAGCAAATTTGACATATATGACATCGTATGGCCATCATAGCCAGATACCAACTTAAATAATAATAATAAAATAAATTATGGGGGAGTGGTGTTGTTCGCGTCCGCAGCATTCCATTAAAGCTGCACGTACTCGCCGGGTGGTGCTAAACGAACAACAATTTTTGGCAGCTGAACTATTATGTAAGTGATCTCTCAGCTATGCGAGCTGCCAGACCAAATTTGACATGGAGTTTGCCGATTTCTTAATTTTCAAAACAACAGTTATAACTCACTTGTGTCCTAAAGCATTTATAAATACCGCATAAACTACCATTCTTGTATACATTATATCATAGACATGTATAACAATTTTAATGAACGTTATGTTTGGCATCTAGGAACCTCAAAACAAAAAAGTATAATGGTCCCAATGGCGGAGGGCCGGGCTTAAGTCTTACCATGACTAATACCAATTCATTCCCCGAAGTTAAATTCGCTAAATCAAGAAAAATATGAATTAAAACAATAAAATCGTGCAACAAAATAAAATTTAAGAACACTAGAGAATCTGTTTCATACACAAATTACTGTCATAAAACCTAAAGATATAACTTAACTGCCAATTAATTAACAGAGAGTAAAAACTTTAAAATTTACAATAAGATTATTTTTTAACAAAAACCAATTATGCCATAGAAGTAAACCAGTTACACTCTATCAACTGACAGTAATTTCAATGTAAAGGGTCAGGGCCGGCTCTACCATATAAGCGAACTAGGCGACCGCCTAGGGCGCCGAAGCCCGAGGGGCGCCATCACGGCGGAAACGAACCAGGAGACGAGCCCCCCTGATCAGTAAAGAGTGTCCCTAATTAGAGGTAAAGAGCACTCCAGATCGGCAGTAAAATACCTCCGGCCGGAGGTAAACAGCGCCCTTGATCGGAGGGAAAGAGCGCCCCTGATCAGTGCCCTCAATAGATGGTTAATAGCCTCTTGATTGGCAGTAAAAAGCGCCCCCACTATCCATAATTAAATAGTGCCCCGGATCAGCCTTAAATATCGCCCCCAACCGGCATCAGACAGTGCTCCTGATAGGCAAAATACACCTGATCAGAGTGGAATTGCACACCCAACCGACGGTTAAAAATGCCCCTGATCAACGTTAAATAGCGTCCCTAATTGGTGTTGAATTGCACCCCCAACCTCTGGTAAAAAGCGTCCCCGATCGATAGTAAATAGCACCCCTGTTCAGCGGTCAAGAGCGCCCCAACTGGAGGTAAGTATGGTACACCCTGTACATTGTCGTTAGTGCAAATTGATAGAGTGTAACTAGTTTACCAATAAAGACACAATTTATTTTAGTGAAAAATTAATTATTTAATTCTTAAAAGAGGTTCAAGATTAGTCTGGGACACCTGGTATATCACATGTAAACTGGGTGTGAACAACCAAACAAATTTAGATTACCTTTAGCAATATTAAACTGGACAGCTCAGAATGTAATGTCCTTCATTTGACCATACCTTATTTTAATTTCCTGGAAATTAGTTTAGGGTACTAAAATTATTTTAAGGAGAGAAACAAAATTCCCAAAATGTTTACTTTATTCGGTTGCTGGTGTAAATACAGACATTATGAGTGATGGGCAATATTTTTTCATGACAGAACTTGAGTGAAGCGTTAAGATTATTTGCACGTGGTGGAGATTGGGACAGTGGCTTTGATGTTGAGTTTCGCGAGAGCTGCAACGGCTTCGTCGATCTTTTTTTGGGCGTCCTTGGCGTCAGCGAGAACCACCTTGACGTATCCCTGATCCTCCCCAGCTGTGCCTGTGAACCAACCAGCATTGTTTGACAATTATGAAGACTTAATCAAACTTAATTCAAACTTATCACTTGAATACTTTAGACTATGCAAAGAGTTTTCAGAAAAACTATACAGAGACCTACTTTAACCAAGAATATTCTTCCATTGAATATACATACAAATATACACAACTGCAAAATATGCTGCTTCAAGTTTGTATTAAAAGAGTTGCCTTTTTAGTTCACTTGTCACTAGAAAGAAATGCAAAAATGTTCTACCATAATATATATTATGGACAGTTTTAAAAAGTTCTTAGTGATGAGGATTGGTCTGAAAGTATTTTTATGAGAGTGCTGTAGTTGTTGATCACACATTTTGTGCAAATATTGAACCGTTTATTGAAACTAAAACACCATCGTTAAAATTACTGTGCAAATTGAGCGAAATGTAAAATTTTTATCTGTATGTAAAACTGTTTAAAAAATGTTAAACTGTTCACACAGTTATATAGAAATTTAGCCTGGCTCCGTTTTATGTGATGTTTTTTTTACACATTAGACAAGTGTTGGTAACATAAATATAAAATCTTTTTTATCAACTTTTATAAACTTTTTTTTATCAAATTCATGATTGCATTTTTTTATCAATTTAGTCAGGATGCAATCCCAAAATTTGTCAGCTTTCACCAAAATGAGCATCTGACTGCATTAAAATATCAAATGAAGATAAACCTTATAAATGGGATGTGTCAGATTTCAACAAACTTTTTTCTTTAGTTAAGAACTGATGGAGAAACACAATATGTCACCAAATTATTTTATCAACAAATTGCAAGTAGTGAGATGACTGTGGTGACAACTTTATAGTAAGGGTCACGAAAAAAGTCCGATGAGGGTTGATGCATTGTTGTCAAATCCACTGGTCAAATCTATCCAGAAACACATTTTTATACCATATTGCATATGGTAAACATAATCACAAATGACAACATTGCACGGTTAGAACGTGTGAGTGGAGACACAGCTGTTAAAATTTCCATCGGACTATTATTTTCATGAACGTTACTATGGTAGTGTGACTACGTTTATACTCACCTTCTTCCTCGCACTTGTACCAGGCAACCACTCCGGGTTTCTCTGAGCTGTACACAGGGTATCTCAGAGCTTTTCCTTTACCTGTAAAAGCAATAAACGGTATCAGATAACTGACACCTACTTTATCCCAATAATACAAAAAAAGGTTTTAAAAGCCTCCAAACATTAATGCCATGATGGCTTAGTTGGATAGCTACCAGCTGAGCAGCACGAGTTTGACTCTACGCATGTCAGTGACTTTTAACACCGTGCTGTGTTTACCGCTAAACGAAAAATTGCATTTTCTCCGCAACCACTTGACCTATAAAAATAATTTTAAATACTGCATTATTTAGTTTTTTTAGCTCGTTTTGATGGTGACAAGTAAAAATTATTTCAATATGACAGTTTTCTAGAAAATCATTTTCTAGAAAATGATTTTTTAAAACGCTTTAAGCTCTATAACTTTTGAACTATGGTATATAGGGGAAGAAAGTTAAAGTAAATCGAAGCAACAAACAATTAAGTTGGCACATTAAAAGAATTTTTTTGGCAAATACACTTAAAAATTAATTTATAAGATTAGTTAGAAGAGGGTTCACCTATAAAGTCTTCATTTAATTGTGTTATTCCAGACACCAATATTCTATTAAATTTTTTAATTGATTCTCCAGTGAGGAAATTAACATTTCTTAAAAAATTATTATTAAATGTAAAAATTTGAATTTTTAAAATGCTACCAACTAACTGAAAAAGTCTTAACATGTCTTGCATATTTATGACCTACTAGAGATCGCCTCCTGATCGAAATTCAATCAAAATTTCAGTTGATCTGGCCCCAAGAAGCTTAAAAACATTTTACAACTAAAACATCTGTTCTTTCTAATTTTCTAACAGTTGCTTTTACAACAGCTGTCCAATGATTCATTCAATTCTTCTTTCTCCATAAGATTAACATTGGAACTTTGAAAGCCTGTAGGGCGTAGCCCTGGAGTTTGATGTGAATTAGAGTGTGATTCTGCTCATCTACATGACTATACCTTTCTAACGGTATGCTTGGATTTATCCTACGATGCACACGAGCTGAGAAAAAAGGAGGAAATGAAACATGCTTGCGTATTAATATATAGATATTTTGCAATATGGTATGATCAAAGTCTGTGATTGTTTGATTAAGAAAATTGGAAATAAAAATCCAGGTTTCATCGCATTGCATTTTAGTTTTAAGAGTGTTGGTCAGTCATTACGTAAAACACATAAACACATTCATTGTAACTCCTTTGTGAATGATTTAAATATTTGTACCAGAAGTTATTGGGTACTCTACATGCGAGGAAAGTGACAGTAACAAAACCATACTTACAAAATAATTACAATAGTAGCAGTAATTATAACAATAACACTGCACAATAGCAGATTAAGTTGTGTTACTGACCAAATTTAACATTAATAATGTCATGTACAATAATATGATACAGTTTATAATGTATTTTTGGAATAATTTGTGTTTTAAACATCGGTTTTATTCTCATTTCCATTACACTTACCCTTAGTCCATTTGTTCTCCAAATGACCAAGAACTTCGGTTACGTAGAAACTTCCTTTGTCCTGCTTACTGTAAACAAGGAATTGGTAAACCTCGAGAAATTTGTGATTGTGACAGTTGGATTGCTAACCAAACACACATTTTTATCTTATTCAAAAGACAAGGTAGGGGTCAAGACATGCAACGCCCTTTCGGCACCAAGTGTTATTTAGCACCTATGATATCATCATTTACTAATACTGGTAATGCTATTTATGATGTCATAGGTGCAAAAGAACACCTGGTGCATAGAGGACGTTGCGTGTCTTAAACCCTACCTTCTCTTTATTAATTTTATATTACTTGATCTTTTAAGTTCGAAATTAGGAGAATTACTGCAGTTTATTTCCTTTCCACTTCCTATAAAGTACACCGTATACTTATTTTTAGACTACTTTAGTATAAATAAATTTAGTTTTTTTTTAATTTAAAATTTGGGTACTTGGAAGAAGTTTTATTTAAAATTTCCTAAGCCTGTAAATATTTCTCAAAATATATTATTGTTTCTTCTGTTTACTTGTTCTATGTACTAAAAATCTTTACTTTACTTAGATACTTTATTTTGAAACACCGACGCCCTCTGTGGTGCGTATTTTAAGGTGAGTATGACTGAAGGAGTGAGTGTGATGATTGTGATGGATCAGATGAGGTTTAGCTTTGTTGCTGACAAATATCAGCTGTTTTTTATTTGTCAGGATCATTAATTAATAGCCCAATGACCAAACTCTACAAACTGTTCCCTCATTTAATTGAGTTTTGATTCACAAACAAAAACTTAATAAACTATGAATTAAGATTAAAACAACTTAAACCACCTAATAGTAAAAGAAAATTGTAAATTGCGCACGAAACAATGTTTTCTTTATTGTTTTTTATAAAACAATTGATTGTTATTTTTCTCCATTAGAAAATATTACAACAAAAATAAGTATATAAGTGGTGATTTTAAACTAGCTTTTTAGCACCAACTCTCCTTTGCCAAAATATGGTCTAGTCTAGTTCATCATCAAGTAGATAATTAAAGACTGTCATACATCGTGTGGATCCTTATACAACTTTTTTATCCACTTTAAAGATTGAGTTACTCACCCATCCTTAAGATAGTTGACGTAGTCATAGTTAACTCCTACTTCACCCCCTTTTTGACTTATGGTAGTGTAAACACAATCAACATTGTCAGCTACAACTCCTTTGGATGCCTTTACGATAGCTGTTTTACCTTCTTTTTTGATCTGGGAATACCAAAGATTAGTTACAATTTAACAATTAATTTTGTATAAAATATAGGAATTTTTTAAAGAATAGTTTTTAAGTTACCATGTCCAGGTTTTTCCATCAGATTACACAAACACATGGACTCAATAGAAAGTTGAAACTGATAACTTTGTTTCATTATAATTATCAAAAATACATAAAAAATATAACACATGCAGCAAAATCTTTTGATCCTACACCAACTATAATGCAGGCAGGGTCCATGGCAATGTATTTTCCATGATCACAAAAACTAGCGAGTATATATTACTTAAACTTTGCATTTGAGGGTGTTTTGGTCCAAAAATAAGTTTAGAGACAACCTAGACCTCAGGAAAAATAGCTTTTTTATTAAAACAAAGTTTTAAGGGTTGCCATCATAGTTACAAAATAACAACAAAAGGTAAAAAAAGAATGCTATTTTCAAGCATTGGTTTGAAACAGCTTTCACATGTGAAAAGGTATAGTTGCAACACCACCTATAAGGTTTTGATAGTTGTCATAAACTTCAAAGCCTGATTACAAAATACAATAACAAAAGTAGATTAAAACCAACGAGCAAGGCTAGTAACATTGACTATGTACTTTGTGAATAGACCTCTCATCCAATGCATTTAGTTTGAGGCAAAAATTTGGAAGTTTCGTTGTACGCGGCGCCAGAGTCGCTGCCATCGATGTTGTTATTATTCAGCTGAATTTACAGTGCTGCAAAAACACTTTACCAAAACATAAACATAACTCTCAGTTATCAAATGTTTCATCCTTTTAGTGGAGTGGTAATACTGATTTATCTATAATATATACAGCCCCATGTGTAACTGACTCACTCACTCACTCACTTATGATATTAAATTCCAGAAGCGACTGTTTAAGATAGAGACTTGAAATTTGGCATGGACATTCTTTGAGATGTTTTAATTTAGGAAAAATCATAAAACTACAACTTTTTTACTTTTAAACTATAAAAAAGGTAAAAAAATAATGATTTGTCGGTAACGTAGTTTAGCCGTATCAGCGTATATCATCGGTGGTATCGTAGATCACTCTGCAGGTTTAGTTCTCGCTCGTGTTTAAATGTTTCCTTTCAACTACACCCCTGTTTGACACAAATATTATATCCTATATAAACATAAACGTCTTATGTAGACGACGGTGTCTTACTAATGTGAGCGGGTTATTTCACCTGGGTAATACTCGCTTTGATTTATACATTAGTAATGCCCTAAAACTATAAATTTTCAACTTACAAATCGTAGAAAATTCTAAAAAGACGAGGTGTGGTAAGGAAGTACTTTGGATCTTAAAGATGTCTCTCGGAGCGCTATTATAGTCGCTTAGTTCTCGCTTGTATTTAAATGATATCTTTTAACTACACCTCTTCCCGATAATAGTTGATTGCGTATGGTTTTCCCTCTGATTGCCGTGTTATTATTGAAAATGAAGTTTACTGCATCGAAAGCGTATATTTACATTCAGGTGTTGTCCTGCGTATGGTTTTCGCTTTAATTGCTGTGTTATTATTGAAAATGAAGTTTACTGAATCGAAATCGTGCCGTCCAATCAGGCTTAGATTTTAGTTTAGGAAACGATTGAACATATTAAGTTATAGAACGATTGGACTTTCCATTCTTACCTTCGCCAACGTTTACCTACTTCCGACGTTTTTTTTAAGACCATCTACATATCTGATGACCCATCAGGCTGAGAAATATTGTAATAACCAATTGAATTAAACTCAATAGTAATTTTTCTCGCTGCCACTTTGTCCGTCAAACTTCCTCAATGCAGTGCTCTCACCTTAAGTCTCGATTAACCCTATTATTGTTGTAATTGAAACCTATTCTATGCTTATAAATTATTGTAATTCTTTCAGTATATTTTAATTTAATCAATAATTCTTTTTTGGCTATTATTTCACAATTGGTATTCTATACTACCATTGGTTTACTACCATTGGATTACTACCATTGGTTGAAAATGCATAATGTACGCCGATTTTATGGTTATTAAGTTGCAACTTTCTTCATTTTAAGATTGTAATCGTTCCTCTATATGGTACATATATGATTCCTGCGTTTCTTGGCCACCCCGTGGCGGAACTGAAGCATCTTAGCCTATACCATATTTTTTAATTTCAAATATCTTGATTTTGTCCCTTTTTTCTTCTATTACATACAACGATCCTCTATATAAACTTATATAATTTTATTCTTTTTTTTATCTCTTCAGAATACAGCTATTATTACCTCAATCTTGTGCAATCATGATCGTATCTCCAAATTTTTACACAACAACTTTTGAGCATTACTATTTACATAGTTCATTAATATTTCACAACTCCATTATATTTTTTAACGAATTAAGGGGAACTAGGGCGTGGGATTAAACCATGAGCCGTCGGCAAATTTCAAAGCTTATTATTATTTATTGTTAGTAGTGTGTATTGGCGGCTTCTGTTACTGTTGTTGGAGTTGAGCCGTCAACTAGCATGTTCATTGTATGAGGTTTTGACAGTAATTTACGGAATTGGGGCAACCAATTATTGGGTTGGACCCTCCATCAAGCAAAACACCTAGAATATTAACATAAATAATATTTATTTCACGGCTCAATTTTTTCAACTATTTACAAAGGAGGGGTATTAAAACCTACTAATAGGAGATTATTAAAGCTTTCTTTACTATTGATTGTGAATTCAGAGTATTAGATGGTTTTGTTACTGTCTTGACTGTTCAGATCTTGTGTGGAACTAAACTATTTCAAACTTGACTTTTTATTAATTCAAACTAGGGGGCAACTACTAAGGGGGCATGGGGGCGGAGCCCCCATCGAGCCGTAGGCGAGTCCTAAATATATACTCCCGCATGGGTAACTCACTGATGTACATAAAAGTTTGGACGGAACCGTTCAAGCTAGAGACTTGAAATTTGGCATTCTATTAGCTGACACGATTTACATTCATAAAAAATTCTAAAATCTAGCAATTTTTCACTTTTAATCTATAAAAAAAGTAAAAAATATAGATTTGTCGGTAATGTAGTTCAGCCGTGTTAGCGTATATCACCGTGTGACGGTATCGTAGATCACTTTGCAGGTTTAGTTCTGGCTTGTTTTTAAATGATCTCTTTCAACTACACCCTTGTTTGAAATAAACTTACTACTCATATATTATTACATGAATTGTCACGTAACTGATATTTACAGTAGTGTTTTTTGGAAGTTTTAATTGCGGACCACGTTGGCCTACTAGAAATGAGAACTTATATTAGTTTTCCGCCATTGCGGCCAAAACAAACATACCTGACACAATCACAAATCACAATGAACATCCCTCATTTTACTACCACTTTGTTTAAATTATACATAATTCGATATACAGAGTGTGAAGAAGGGAATTTTTCCTAATTTCAAGGGTTTTTATTGATCCACTGCGAAACATTTATTTAGTTTAGCTGCATGTAGCTGAATTTATCGTTTTGCTTCCCCTCAAGCGTGAAGTTTTGTATTAACTTAGCTTGACAGTGATGTCAAAATTAAATTCATAGTATTTAGAAGTGTAACTCTCTTATAATTGAACTACAAAGAATTCATAATTATTTTCAGCTAATATTATGTGTTATTCTTTAACGTTTTGTTGCTACTTTTACCCTAAAGTCAGCTTTTAAGTTAACTTGTTTATTTATGTGGGTGGTTTACCAAATGTAGACGTTACATTTAATAACGACTGTAATATTATTTAGTTCCTTCAATATTGCGCATGCACATATCTTGGACGGCACCGATATCAATAAAAGTACCAAACATAAAAAATAATTGTGATGAATCCCAGAATTAAGTATTTTTATTTTGCCTGTTAGGCGAAACTGGTTGTTTTACAATTGATTGTTATTCAACTGATTGTTTTGAATATTTTGTTACTTAGTGATGTTTTACATTGTTTGTCACTTACTGACCTAATACTTTGGCCTCCAACTACTAGAGGTAGATTTGCAATTTGTAACTAATATTTTAAATACTTTCGCCAGTAATCATAGTAATATTGTATTTTATATAAGCTTGAAGTTTTGTATTAACTTAGCTTGACAGTGATATTAATGGAAATTGAATATATTTAGAAGTTAACACTCTAAAAATATTGAGCTTAAAAAATTATAATTGATACCTGCTAATACTCTTAATATGTGTTTTTTTTATAACCTGTTCAATATGAACGAATTAGTCTATTACATAGATTGTTTGTGAATTAGTAACATAAATCTAACTTATTAACATTGCACTTTTTGTAGTATCTCAAATCGTTATTTTAAGACCGTGTTGCAACTATTATTATTACTAAATTTGATATTCTGCAACTTGTTAATAGGTCTAGCTACAGTTACATTGTATCTGAATTTCGAATTTTGCATTCACTGAACTTAATATCCCTGTAATTTCTACAGGATTTAAGAGTAGTAACTAGAATACGGTAATTATTCTTAAATTATTATTTCATAACAAACATTTTTATTTTTTAACGAATAGTATTTTTGTAAATAGTCTTTGGCGGGTTCCAAACCGTTTGTTCATGTTTTCCTATTTTTGGTTTTTGTGAAATCATTTATTTATTCATTGATCTAAAAAATAGTTTATTTAGCTTAGTCATTCTACATTTTCATCTATTTTATCTAGTTAATTTTTTCAATTATTTTATATTATTAATTTTATCTATATTATGGTGAGCTATACGAAGCTTGTGCGAATATTTTTAACATATTATTTTAGTACTGTAAATGATTTTGAGGCAGTAACGCCTGAAAAGATTTTAGGTCTCATTACGTTTTCTAGACTTTTAGTTTACTCATGCTGGAAAATTTCTTGTAGGTTTTCGCTCGAAAAATTACCTAATACAGTAACTGTAACTCTTACTATTTGTATGCTGTCCCTCTATCTGGATCCCTAGATGGAATATAGTACTCAGTTGATATTTCTGGCACAGTTTTAATTTGAAGAGTGATGTCCCACACGTGTGTCTTCCCTTCTTTTACCTATTTGCTGTTGTCCAATCAGGCTAAGATTTTAGTTTGGGAAACGATTTAATTGAACGTATCAAGTTATTGAACGATTGAACTTTTCTCAGCTGGGACATTACCTTCGCTATCGTTTACCCAATTCCGACGCTTTTCCTTTTTAAACCATTTACATATCTGATTACCTATCAGGCTGAAAATATTATAATAACCAATTGAATCATATTTAATTAAACTAAAATGTATTTCTTTCGCTGTCACTTTGTCCGTTAAACTTTCTCAATTCAGTGCTCTCACCTAAAGTCTCGATTACTTCAATTATTGTCATAATTTAAAACTATTCAATGCAACTTCATTATTATACTTAATATTACCCTGTGATTTATTAAATACAACGAGAGCTCTATTTTTATTAATTTTCTTAACCATGATATTTAATATTTAAATTTGTACATTGCTGATTTTGTAGGATTAATTTATCATCGTTTCTTTACAATGTAAAATATGGTTCCTGAATTTCTTGGCAACCCTGTGGCGAAACTGAAGCATCATAGCCTACACTAAATATTTTTTATTACAAATGTGTTTCTTTTGTCTTATTTTTCTTCTATTACAAGCAGCGATCCTCCATCAAAAATTATAATTTTATTCCACTTTTATAATTTTAGAATACACCTATTACCTAAATCATGTGCAACCATAATCGTATCTCCAAAATTTTAACACAACAATTTTTAAGGATGACTATTTACAGAGTTCATTAATATTTCACAACCCCATTATATTTCTTTTTACGAATCAAGGGGAACTAGGGAGTGGGATTATACCATGAGCCGTGGGCAATTTTCAAAGCTTATTACTATTAATTGTGAGTAGTGTGTATTTGCCGCTTCTGTTAACTGTCATGGCTGTCCAGTACTTGGTAGAATTAGCCTGATTAATACTAGAGCCATCATATTACTTTACGAATTTAAGCAAACCCCTAAGGGGGCATGGGGGCGGAGCCCCCATCGAGCCGCAGGCGAGTCTATAATATATACAGCCCCATGTGTAACTGACTGACTCACTGATGATCTTAAATTCCTGAAGCGACCGTTTAAGATAGAGACTTGAAATTTGGCATGGACATTCTTTGAGATGTTTCAATTTAGGGAAAATCATAAAACTACAACTTTATTTAATTTTAAACTATAAAAAAGGTAAAAAATATAGATTTGTCGGTAACGTAGTTCAGCCGTATCAGCCTATATCACCGCGTGGTATCGTAGATCACTCTTCGGGTTTAGTTCTCGCTCGTGTTTAAATGATCTTTTTCAACTACACCCGTGTTCGATGGATACACTCTAATTTGTGCTGCATTGAAAGCTCGTTTCTTTTATATTTTTACACACATCATAAATATGTCTTAGGGAATTTTTAAATAACTGTTAAGCAGAATTAACAGATTTAAATGTTAGGTTCTCGTTTTGTTTCAATTTATTTTAGATTACTTATTCAAATTCACACGGAATTATCCTTCCGGCCGAATTTCGCATCGAATGGATTTTCTGTGAAGCTTGAGCCGTGATCTTAACGCAACATACTTCGATTACTTTGTAAAATACTTAATAGTTAATTATTATCTTTCTGTTTGATTTATATTCAGTGACTTATATTAGATTTTTTCACACTTAAATTTTTTTTTTTAGAATGTTTAAATAAGTGGTGAACAAAAAGAACAGATTTAAATGCTAGTTTCTGGTTTCATTTCAATTTATTTTAGATTACTTATTCAAATTCACCCCATGTGAACCTCTCAGCCGAATTTCGCATTCAATGAATTTTCTGTGTAGCTCGTGCCGTGATCTTAACGTTATATACTTCTATTACTTAGTATGATACTTAATAGACAGTTAATTATTATCTTTCTGCATTATTTATATTCAGTGCTTTATATTTTATTTTAATACCCACTTAAAATATGTTTTAAGAATTTTTAAACGGCTATTGAACAAAACTAACAGGTTTTTATGAATAAATTATTATTTCACAGGTCTAGATTTTATATTCTTATAATTAGTAGTTTGTAATAGTAGGGGTTTTTTGCGGATCTACTCCGTTTTTATTATTTCCTATGATTTTGTTTTCATGTTATTTAATTCTTGTTTTCGCTTATTGATTTGAATGTTATTTGCTATTTCAGTAATTTAAACGTTTTTCTTCTATATCCTGAAATTTACAAGTTTTTATTTTTAATTAGTTTGTATCAGCCGATTCTTTTAATATCGTGGTTGGCGATACTATATTTAGTTCAAATTGTATTTTTAATTTCTTAAGTTTATTAACTAGCATAGCTTGATTTTTTATTATTTTAATAGCAATTTTCACACTTATTATTGGTTATTTTCTATTTTTTAGCATTATTCTTTTACTCTAATGGGCATATTACATTTTTTTTAATGTACGAAAATCTCATTTAAAAATACTTAATTTGGAATAATTTTGACCCATTGCAATTTTAATGTGACGCATGTTAACTCGTTGACGTTTCAGACTAAGTAGTTGGTGACGTGGAATAGTTAGCATCACACATTTTAGTAGAGTTACAAGTAAATTAATAACTTAGCTTTTCAATACTTCGATTTTTATTAGTTTTTATTTTCCGATTCTTTTAATATCGTGGTTGGCGATGCTAGATTTGGTTTAAGTGTTACTTTAAATTTCTTTAGTTTATGCATTATTATAGCTTGATTATTTGATTATTTTAATAGTTATTTTCACATAGTCAATTATTTCTATTTGTTAGCATTATTGTTTTGCTATAGTGGGCACATTACATTTTTTTATCTATGAAAATTTAATTTAAAGATACTTAATTTGGATTAATTTTGCCCCATTGCAATTTTTCTGTGCCGCATCTAAAATCGTTGACGTTCCAGACCAAGTGGTTGGTAACGTGGAGGAGTTAGTATCACACATTTTTGTAGTAGAGCTACACGTAATTTAAAACTTAACTTTTCAAAAACAAACAGTAAAATGTTTTCTAATAGTAGGGGTCTTTTGCGGATCCACCCCGTTTTTATTATTTTCCTTTAATTTTGTTTTCATGTTATTTAATTATTGTTTTGACTCATTGATTTAAATTTTATTCGTTGTTTCTTTGATTTAAACCTTTGTAATCTATTTCCTGAAGTTTTTAATTTCTCATTTGAGTTGGGTGATTCAGGGGATTATGTCACTTCTTCCACGATTGCAACTCCAAGAGCTGGCTAAATAACAGAGAAACATTTATTACTGTAACTACCACTACTAATTATATTTATAGCAAGAACCACAACTACATTCAAACTCTTTGTTTTTAAACTTCTTTTCATTAAACACAGCTACAATAATCTTGACTTAAATTATATTTTTGTACTTACAAATATGCTTCTTTTGCCTTTTTTAGTACAACCTACTTAAATTGAAGCTGAAATATTTATTTCACTTCTTTTTTTCATAATACGCCAATTAATTCAGTCATATGCGTATCAAAAATTTTCTACAGTACCGATATTGAGCATAATACCTAAATTATTTACATGGTTATTTATTATTTCACAACTATCAATTATATTTTTTTAACGAATTAAGATGAATTAGGAAGGGGGTTTAAAAACCCGTAGACGATTTTCAAAGCGTTTTATTATTATTGATTGTTAGTAGTGTATATAAGACACTTTTGTTACTGCCTTGGCTGACCCGTTCTTCGGTTGGAACTAACCTGTTTAACAAGTAGACTTCTTATTAATTTACGAATTTAGGGCAACCCCTAAGGGGGCATGGGGCGGAGCCCCATCGAGCCGTAGGCGAGTCCATAATATATACAGCCGCATGTGTAACTCACTGATGATATTAAATTCCTGAAGCGACCGTTTAAGATAGAGAATTGAAATTTGGCATGGACATTCTTTGAGATGTTTCTATTTAGGGAAAATCATAAAACTACAACTTTTTTACTTTTAAACTATGAAAAATGTAAAAAATATAGATTTGTCGGTAACGTAGTTCAGCCGTATCAGCGTATATCACCACGTGGTATCGTAGATCACTTTGCAAGTTTAGTTCTCGCTCGTGTTTAAATCATCTCTTTCAACTACACCCGTGTTTGTTACTAGCATTGTATAATTTACAGATTTGAACGTCTTTCATGAACTATTTTGTTTTTGAGAATTTTTAAACCAGTAATGAACATAACAAACAGATATACTCCCGAATGTGTAACTGACTGACTCACTCATCGGGGTATCAGAAATTCGTCAAATGTCGGTAAAGTAGATTAAGCGATCTCAATAATAGTTTAGTTCTCGCTTGGGAGTTACTGAATCTATAATATATACAGCCCTATGTGTAACTGACTGACTCACTGATGATCTTTAAGTCCTGAAGCGACCGTTTAAGCTAGAGACTTGAAATTTGGCATGGACATTCTATGAGATGTTTCAATTTAGGAAAAATCATTAAACTACAACTTTTTTACTTTTAAACTATAAAAAATGTAAAAAATATAGATTTGTCGGTAACGTAGTTCAGCCGTATCAGCGAATATCACCGCGTGGTATTGTAGATCACTTAGCAGGTTTAGTTCTCGCTCGTGTTTAAAGGATCTCTTTCAACTACACCCGTGTTAGATACAAACATTGGTTGGCTAAATTTCTAGCCAATGCAGCATTTGCGCTAGCTTGCAAGCTTATCGATGGTGAATTTTTTATACTATGAATGAAATTTCCATGGCGGGTGGAAGTTAACAAACTACACCTCTTCCTGATTATGTTTTCGTTGGTGCGCGTGCGCATACTTCGATCACTATTTACAATATTTAAAAGAGTTAACTATTATTTTACTGTATAAATTACATTAAATGTTTATATAATATTAATATACACACTTGAACAACCTTACAGATTTAAATGCTATGTTCTCGTTTTATTTTCAATTTATTTTCGATTATTTATTCCAATTCACCCCAGGTTATGTTTTTGGCCCAATTTCGCAGCTTGTGCCGTGATCTTAACGTAATATACTTCGATTACTTAGTACAATACTTAATAAACTTTAACTATTATCTTTCTGTTTTCTTTATATTCAGAGTGTTATATTATATTGTTATACACACTTAAAATATGCTTTTGAGAATCTTGAAATAACTATTACCAAATTAACATATTTAAATGTTACGTTCTCGGTTCATTTTTAATTTATTTTAGATTACTTATTCAATTTCACCCCATATTATTCTTTCGGCCGAATTTCGCATCAAATGACTTTACTGTATATTTTTTAACCAAGCATAAGAGGCGGTTTAAGCAACTCGTTAACACAGTATTTCTTTACACAATATAAAACCTCTTCTTGAATTCACAATACAGTTACGACGAGGTGTCAGTAAGGAAGTACGATGGTTCTTAAAGATGTCGCTTGGAGCGCTATTATAGTCGCTTAGTTCTCGCTTGTATTTAAATGATATCTTTTAACTACACCTCTTCCCGATAATTAATTATACTCAATTGGGCGCATAGTTGTTTGCGTATGGTTTTCCCTCTGATTGCTGTGTTATTGAAAATGAAGTTTACTGAATCGAAAGCGTATCCTTACATTCAGGTGATGTCCGCTTTGATTTCTATATTAATTGCTAAAAATATTTTAGGTCTTATTACATTCTCTAGACTTTGGTTTTCTCACGCTGGAAAATTTCTTGTAGGTTTTCGCACAAAAATTACCTAATACAGTACTTATAACTTATTCTACTATTTGTATGCTGACTCTCTATATGAATCCCCAGATTGAATATAGCGCTTCAGTTGATAGTTCTGGTGCAGTTTTACTTTGAAGAGTTGAACGTGTCCCAACACGTTTGATATCCGGTCTTTGACCTATTTGCTGCTGTCCAATCAGGCTTAGATTTTAGTTTGGGAAACGATTGAACATATTAAGTTATAGAACTATTGAACTTTCCATTCTTACCTTCGCTAACGTTTACCTAATTTCGACGTTTTTTAAGACCATCTACATATCTGATGACCCATCAGGCTGAGAAATATTATAATAACCAATTGAATTAAACTCAATAGTAATTTTTCTCGCTGCCACTTTGACCGTCAAACTTCCTCAATGCAGTGCTCTCTCCTAAAGTCCCGGTTTACCCTATTATTGTTGTAATTGAAAACTATTCTATGCTTATCCATTATTGTTACTCTTTCAGTATATTTTAATTTAACCAATAATCCTTTTTTGGCTATTATTTCACAATTGGTTTTTTTTTTTACTACCATTGGTTGAAAATGCATAATGTTCGCCGATTTTATGGTTCTTAAGCTGCAACTTTCTTCATTTTAAGACTATATAAAGACTTTAAGACTTCATGATTATAGTACCTAATACCCTGTGAACTATTACATACTACTAGGGCTCTATTTTTATTAATTTTCTGAACTAATATATATATATATATATATATATATATATATATATATATATATAAAACATTTAAAATTGTTAAATTAATAATTGCTGATTTTTAATGATAAAATTGTTATCGTTTCTCTGTACGGTACATATATGATTCCTGCGTTTCTTGTCCACCCCGTGGCGGAACTGAAGCATCTTAGCCTATACCATATTTTTTTTTTAATTTCAAATATCTTGATTTGGTCCCTTTTTTCTATTACATACAACTATCCTCTACATAAACTTATAATTTTATTCCACTTTTATCTTTTCAGAATACAGTACAGCTATTACCTCAATCATGTGCAATCATAATCGTATCTCCAAATTTTTACACAACAACTTTTGAGCATGACTATTTACATAGTTCATTAATATTTCACAACTTCATTATATTTTTTTACGAATTATGGGGAACTAGGGAGTGGGATTAAACCATGAGCCGTGGGCAAATTTCAAAGCTTATTATTATTTATTGTGAGTAGTGAGTATTGGCGGCTTCTTTTACTGTCGTTGGAGTTGAGCCCTCAACTAGCCTGTTCATTGTATGAGGTTTTGACAGTAATTTACGGAATTGGGGCAACCAACTATTGGGTTGGACCCTCCATCAAGCATAACACCTAGAATATTTACATAAATAATATTTATTTCACAGCTCAATTTTTTAAAACTATTTACTAAGTAGGGGTTTTAAAACACACTAATAGGAGATTATTAAAGCTTTTTTTACTATTGATTGGGAATTTAGAGTATTAGATGGTTTTGTTACTGTCTTGGCTGTTCAGATCTTGTGTGGAACTAAACTATTTCAAACTTGACTTTTTATTAATTCAAACTAGGGGCAACTCCAAAGGGGGCATGGGGGCGGAGCCCCCATCGAGCCGTAGGCGAGTCTATAATATATACAGCCCCATGTGTAACTGACTGACTCACTGATGATCTTAAATTCCTGAAGCGACCGTTTAAGATAGAGACTTGAAATTTGGCATGGACATTCTTTGAGATGTTTCAATTTAGGGAAAATCATAAAACTACAACTTTATTTAATTTTAAACTATAAAAAAGGTAAAAAATATAGATTTGTCGGTAACGTAGTTCAGCCGTATCAGCCTATATCACCGCGTGGTATCGTAGATCACTCTTCGGGTTTAGTTCTCGCTCGTGTTTAAATGATCTTTTTCAACTACACCCGTGTTCGATGGATACACTCTAATTTGTGCTGCATTGAAAGCTCGTTTCTTTTATATTTTTACACACATCATAAATATGTCTTAGGGAATTTTTAAATAACTGTTAAGCAGAATTAACAGATTTAAATGTTAGGTTCTCGTTTTGTTTCAATTTATTTTAGATTACTTATTCAAATTCACACGGAATTATTCTTCCGGCCGAATTTCGCATCGAATGGATTTTCTGTGAAGCTTGAGCCGTGATCTTAACGCAACATACTTCGATTACTTTGTAAAATACTTAATAGTTAATTATTATCTTTCTGTTTGATTTATATTCAGTGTCTTATATTAGATTTTTTCACACCTATATTTTTTTTTAGAATGTTTAAATAAGTGGTGAACAAAAAGAACAGATTTAAATGCTAGTTTCTCGTTTCATTTCAATTTATTTTAGATTACTTATTCAAATTCACCCCATGTGAACCTCTCAGCCGAATTTCGCATTCAATGAATTTTCTGTGTAGCTCGTGCCGTGATCTTAACGTTATATACTTCTATTACTTAGTATGATACTTAATAGACAGTTAATTATTATCTTTCTGCATTATTTATATTCAGTGCTTTATATTTTATTTTAATACCCACTTAAAATATGTTTTAAGAATTTTTAAACGGCTATTGAACAAAACTAACAGGTTTTTATGAATAAATTATTATTTCACAGGTCTAGATTTTATATTCTTATAATTAGTAGTTTGTAATAGTAGGGGTTTTTTGCGGATCTACTCCGTTTTTATTATTTCCTATGATTTTGTTTTCATGTTATTTAATTCTTGTTTTCGCTTATTGATTTGAATGTTATTTGCTATTTCAGTAATTTAAACGTTTTTCTTCTATATCCTGAAATTTACAAGTTTTTATTTTTAATTAGTTTGTATCAGCCGATTCTTTTAATATCGTGGTTGGCGATACTATATTTAGTTCAAATTGTATTTTTAATTTCTTAAGTTTATTAACTAGCATAGCTTGATTTTTTATTATTTTAATAGCAATTTTCACACTTATTATTGGTTATTTTCTATTTTTTAGCATTATTCTTTTACTCTAATGGGCATATTACATTTTTTTTAATGTACGAAAATCTCATTTAAAAATACTTAATTTGGAATAATTTTGACCCATTGCAATTTTAATGTGACGCATGTTAACTCGTTGACGTTTCAGACTAAGTAGTTGGTGACGTGGAATAGTTAGCATCACACATTTTAGTAGAGTTACAAGTAAATTAATAACTTAGCTTTTCAATACTTCGATTTTTATTAGTTTTTATTTTCCGATTCTTTTAATATCGTGGTTGGCGATGCTAGATTTGGTTTAAGTGTTACTTTAAATTTCTTTAGTTTATGCATTATTATAGCTTGATTATTTGATTATTTTAATAGTTATTTTCACATAGTCAATTATTTCTATTTGTTAGCATTATTGTTTTGCTATAGTGGGCACATTACATTTTTTTATCTATGAAAATTTAATTTAAAGATACTTAATTTGGATTAATTTTGCCCCATTGCAATTTTTCTGTGCCGCATCTAAAATCGTTGACGTTCCAGACCAAGTGGTTGGTAACGTGGAGGAGTTAGTATCACACATTTTTGTAGTAGAGCTACACGTAATTTAAAACTTAACTTTTCAAAAACAAACAGTAAAATGTTTTCTAATAGTAGGGGTCTTTTGCGGATCCACCCCGTTTTTATTATTTTCCTTTAATTTTGTTTTCATGTTATTTAATTATTGTTTTGACTCATTGATTTAAATTTTATTCGTTGTTTCTTTGATTTAAACCTTTGTAATCTATTTCCTGAAGTTTTTAATTTCTCATTTGAGTTGGGTGATTCAGGGGATTATGTCACTTCTTCCACGATTGCAACTCCAAGAGCTGGCTAAATAACAGAGAAACATTTATTACTGTAACTACCACTACTAATTATATTTATAGCAAGAACCACAACTACATTCAAACTCTTTGTTTTTAAACTTCTTTTCATTAAACACAGCTACAATAATCTTGACTTAAATTATATTTTTGTACTTACAAATATGCTTCTTTTGCCTTTTTTAGTACAACCTACTTAAATTGAAGCTGAAATATTTATTTCACTTCTTTTTTTCATAATACGCCAATTAATTCAGTCATATGCGTATCAAAAATTTTCTACAGTACCGATATTGAGCATAATACCTAAATTATTTACATGGTTATTTATTATTTCACAACTATCAATTATATTTTTTTAACGAATTAAGATGAATTAGGAAGGGGGTTTAAAAACCCGTAGACGATTTTCAAAGCGTTTTATTATTATTGATTGTTAGTAGTGTATATAAGACACTTTTGTTACTGCCTTGGCTGACCCGTTCTTCGGTTGGAACTAACCTGTTTAACAAGTAGACTTCTTATTAATTTACGAATTTAGGGCAACCCCTAAGGGGGCATGGGGCGGAGCCCCATCGAGCCGTAGGCGAGTCCATAATATATACAGCCGCATGTGTAACTCACTGATGATATTAAATTCCTGAAGCGACCGTTTAAGATAGAGAATTGAAATTTGGCATGGACATTCTTTGAGATGTTTCTATTTAGGGAAAATCATAAAACTACAACTTTTTTACTTTTAAACTATGAAAAATGTAAAAAATATAGATTTGTCGGTAACGTAGTTCAGCCGTATCAGCGTATATCACCACGTGGTATCGTAGATCACTTTGCAAGTTTAGTTCTCGCTCGTGTTTAAATCATCTCTTTCAACTACACCCGTGTTTGTTACTAGCATTGTATAATTTACAGATTTGAACGTCTTTCATGAACTATTTTGTTTTTGAGAATTTTTAAACCAGTAATGAACATAACAAACAGATATACTCCCGAATGTGTAACTGACTGACTCACTCATCGGGGTATCAGAAATTCGTCAAATGTCGGTAAAGTAGATTAAGCGATCTCAATAATAGTTTAGTTCTCGCTTGGGAGTTACTGAATCTATAATATATACAGCCCTATGTGTAACTGACTGACTCACTGATGATCTTTAAGTCCTGAAGCGACCGTTTAAGCTAGAGACTTGAAATTTGGCATGGACATTCTATGAGATGTTTCAATTTAGGAAAAATCATTAAACTACAACTTTTTTACTTTTAAACTATAAAAAATGTAAAAAATATAGATTTGTCGGTAACGTAGTTCAGCCGTATCAGCGAATATCACCGCGTGGTATTGTAGATCACTTAGCAGGTTTAGTTCTCGCTCGTGTTTAAAGGATCTCTTTCAACTACACCCGTGTTAGATACAAACATTGGTTGGCTAAATTTCTAGCCAATGCAGCATTTGCGCTAGCTTGCAAGCTTATCGATGGTGAATTTTTTATACTATGAATGAAATTTCCATGGCGGGTGGAAGTTAACAAACTACACCTCTTCCTGATTATGTTTTCGTTGGTGCGCGTGCGCATACTTCGATCACTATTTACAATATTTAAAAGAGTTAACTATTATTTTACTGTATAAATTACATTAAATGTTTATATAATATTAATATACACACTTGAACAACCTTACAGATTTAAATGCTATGTTCTCGTTTTATTTTCAATTTATTTTCGATTATTTATTCCAATTCACCCCAGGTTATGTTTTTGGCCCAATTTCGCAGCTTGTGCCGTGATCTTAACGTAATATACTTCGATTACTTAGTACAATACTTAATAAACTTTAACTATTATCTTTCTGTTTTCTTTATATTCAGAGTGTTATATTATATTGTTATACACACTTAAAATATGCTTTTGAGAATCTTGAAATAACTATTACCAAATTAACATATTTAAATGTTACGTTCTCGGTTCATTTTTAATTTATTTTAGATTACTTATTCAATTTCACCCCATATTATTCTTTCGGCCGAATTTCGCATCAAATGACTTTACTGTATATTTTTTAACCAAGCATAAGAGGCGGTTTAAGCAACTCGTTAACACAGTATTTCTTTACACAATATAAAACCTCTTCTTGAATTCACAATACAGTTACGACGAGGTGTCAGTAAGGAAGTACGATGGTTCTTAAAGATGTCGCTTGGAGCGCTATTATAGTCGCTTAGTTCTCGCTTGTATTTAAATGATATCTTTTAACTACACCTCTTCCCGATAATTAATTATACTCAATTGGGCGCATAGTTGTTTGCGTATGGTTTTCCCTCTGATTGCTGTGTTATTGAAAATGAAGTTTACTGAATCGAAAGCGTATCCTTACATTCAGGTGATGTCCGCTTTGATTTCTATATTAATTGCTAAAAATATTTTAGGTCTTATTACATTCTCTAGACTTTGGTTTTCTCACGCTGGAAAATTTCTTGTAGGTTTTCGCACAAAAATTACCTAATACAGTACTTATAACTTATTCTACTATTTGTATGCTGACTCTCTATATGAATCCCCAGATTGAATATAGCGCTTCAGTTGATAGTTCTGGTGCAGTTTTACTTTGAAGAGTTGAACGTGTCCCAACACGTTTGATATCCGGTCTTTGACCTATTTGCTGCTGTCCAATCAGGCTTAGATTTTAGTTAAGGAAACGATTGAACATATTAAGTTATAGAACGATTGAACTTTCCATTCTTACCTTCGCTAACGTTTACCTAATTTCGACGTTTTTTAAGACCATCTACATATCTGATGACCCATCAGGCTGAGAAATATTATAATAACCAATTGAATTAAACTCAATAGTAATTTTTCTCGCTGCCACTTTGACCGTCAAACTTCCTCAATGCAGTGCTCTCTCCTAAAGTCCCGGTTTACCCTATTATTGTTGTAATTGAAAACTATTCTATGCTTATCCATTATTGTTACTCTTTCAGTATATTTTAATTTAACCAATAATCCTTTTTTGGCTATTATTTCACAATTGGTTTTTTTTTTTTACTACCATTGGTTGAAAATGCATAATGTTCGCCGATTTTATGGTTCTTAAGCTGCAACTTTCTTCATTTTAAGACTATATAAAGACTTTAAGACTTCATGATTATAGTACCTAATACCCTGTGAACTATTACATACTACTAGGGCTCTATTTTTATTAATTTTCTGAACTAATATATATATATATATATATATATATATATATATATATATATATATATATAAAACATTTAAAATTGTTAAATTAATAATTGCTGATTTTTAATGATAAAATTGTTATCGTTTCTCTGTACGGTACATATATGATTCCTGCGTTTCTTGTCCACCCCGTGGCGGAACTGAAGCATCTTAGCCTATACCATATTTTTTTTTTAATTTCAAATATCTTGATTTGGTCCCTTTTTTCTATTACATACAACTATCCTCTACATAAACTTATAATTTTATTCCACTTTTATCTTTTCAGAATACAGTACAGCTATTACCTCAATCATGTGCAATCATAATCGTATCTCCAAATTTTTACACAACAACTTTTGAGCATGACTATTTACATAGTTCATTAATATTTCACAACTTCATTATATTTTTTTACGAATTATGGGGAACTAGGGAGTGGGATTAAACCATGAGCCGTGGGCAAATTTCAAAGCTTATTATTATTTATTGTGAGTAGTGAGTATTGGCGGCTTCTTTTACTGTCGTTGGAGTTGAGCCCTCAACTAGCCTGTTCATTGTATGAGGTTTTGACAGTAATTTACGGAATTGGGGCAACCAACTATTGGGTTGGACCCTCCATCAAGCATAACACCTAGAATATTTACATAAATAATATTTATTTCACAGCTCAATTTTTTAAAACTATTTACTAAGTAGGGGTTTTAAAACACACTAATAGGAGATTATTAAAGCTTTTTTTACTATTGATTGGGAATTTAGAGTATTAGATGGTTTTGTTACTGTCTTGGCTGTTCAGATCTTGTGTGGAACTAAACTATTTCAAACTTGACTTTTTATTAATTCAAACTAGGGGCAACTCCAAAGGGGGCATGGGGGCGGAGCCCCCATCGAGCCGTAGGCGAGTCTATAATATATACAGCCCCATGTGTAACTGACTGACTCACTGATGATCTTAAATTCCTGAAGCGACCGTTTAAGATAGAGACTTGAAATTTGGCATGGACATTCTTTGAGATGTTTCAATTTAGGGAAAATCATAAAACTACAACTTTATTTAATTTTAAACTATAAAAAAGGTAAAAAATATAGATTTGTCGGTAACGTAGTTCAGCCGTATCAGCCTATATCACCGCGTGGTATCGTAGATCACTCTTCGGGTTTAGTTCTCGCTCGTGTTTAAATGATCTTTTTCAACTACACCCGTGTTCGATGGATACACTCTAATTTGTGCTGCATTGAAAGCTCGTTTCTTTTATATTTTTACACACATCATAAATATGTCTTAGGGAATTTTTAAATAACTGTTAAGCAGAATTAACAGATTTAAATGTTAGGTTCTCGTTTTGTTTCAATTTATTTTAGATTACTTATTCAAATTCACACGGAATTATTCTTCCGGCCGAATTTCGCATCGAATGGATTTTCTGTGAAGCTTGAGCCGTGATCTTAACGCAACATACTTCGATTACTTTGTAAAATACTTAATAGTTAATTATTATCTTTCTGTTTGATTTATATTCAGTGTCTTATATTAGATTTTTTCACACTTATATTTTTTTTTTAGAATGTTTAAATAAGTGGTGAACAAAAAGAACAGATTTAAATGCTAGTTTCTCGTTTCATTTCAATTTATTTTAGATTACTTATTCAAATTCACCCCATGTGAACCTCTCAGCCGAATTTCGCATTCAATGAATTTTCTGTGTAGCTCGTGCCGTGATCTTAACGTTATATACTTCTATTACTTAGTATGATACTTAATAGACAGTTAATTATTATCTTTCTGCATTATTTATATTCAGTGCTTTATATTTTATTTTAATACCCACTTAAAATATGTTTTAAGAATTTTTAAACGGCTATTGAACAAAACTAACAGGTTTTTATGAATAAATTATTATTTCACAGGTCTAGATTTTATATTCTTATAATTAGTAGTTTGTAATAGTAGGGGTTTTTTGCGGATCTACTCCGTTTTTATTATTTCCTATGATTTTGTTTTCATGTTATTTAATTCTTGTTTTCGCTTATTGATTTGAATGTTATTTGCTATTTCAGTAATTTAAACGTTTTTCTTCTATATCCTGAAATTTACAAGTTTTTATTTTTAATTAGTTTGTATCAGCCGATTCTTTTAATATCGTGGTTGGCGATACTATATTTAGTTCAAATTGTATTTTTAATTTCTTAAGTTTATTAACTAGCATAGCTTGATTTTTTATTATTTTAATAGCAATTTTCACACTTATTATTGGTTATTTTCTATTTTTTAGCATTATTCTTTTACTCTAATGGGCATATTACATTTTTTTTAATGTACGAAAATCTCATTTAAAAATACTTAATTTGGAATAATTTTGACCCATTGCAATTTTAATGTGACGCATGTTAACTCGTTGACGTTTCAGACTAAGTAGTTGGTGACGTGGAATAGTTAGCATCACACATTTTAGTAGAGTTACAAGTAAATTAATAACTTAGCTTTTCAATACTTCGATTTTTATTAGTTTTTATTTTCCGATTCTTTTAATATCGTGGTTGGCGATGCTAGATTTGGTTTAAGTGTTACTTTAAATTTCTTTAGTTTATGCATTATTATAGCTTGATTATTTGATTATTTTAATAGTTATTTTCACATAGTCAATTATTTCTATTTGTTAGCATTATTGTTTTGCTATAGTGGGCACATTACATTTTTTTATCTATGAAAATTTAATTTAAAGATACTTAATTTGGATTAATTTTGCCCCATTGCAATTTTTCTGTGCCGCATCTAAAATCGTTGACGTTCCAGACCAAGTGGTTGGTAACGTGGAGGAGTTAGTATCACACATTTTTGTAGTAGAGCTACACGTAATTTAAAACTTAACTTTTCAAAAACAAACAGTAAAATGTTTTCTAATAGTAGGGGTCTTTTGCGGATCCACCCCGTTTTTATTATTTTCCTTTAATTTTGTTTTCATGTTATTTAATTATTGTTTTGACTCATTGATTTAAATTTTATTCGTTGTTTCTTTGATTTAAACCTTTGTAATCTATTTCCTGAAGTTTTTAATTTCTCATTTGAGTTGGGTGATTCAGGGGATTATGTCACTTCTTCCACGATTGCAACTCCAAGAGCTGGCTAAATAACAGAGAAACATTTATTACTGTAACTACCACTACTAATTATATTTATAGCAAGAACCACAACTACATTCAAACTCTTTGTTTTTAAACTTCTTTTCATTAAACACAGCTACAATAATCTTGACTTAAATTATATTTTTGTACTTACAAATATGCTTCTTTTGCCTTTTTTAGTACAACCTACTTAAATTGAAGCTGAAATATTTATTTCACTTCTTTTTTTCATAATACGCCAATTAATTCAGTCATATGCGTATCAAAAATTTTCTACAGTACCGATATTGAGCATAATACCTAAATTATTTACATGGTTATTTATTATTTCACAACTATCAATTATATTTTTTTAACGAATTAAGATGAATTAGGAAGGGGGTTTAAAAACCCGTAGACGATTTTCAAAGCGTTTTATTATTATTGATTGTTAGTAGTGTATATAAGACACTTTTGTTACTGCCTTGGCTGACCCGTTCTTCGGTTGGAACTAACCTGTTTAACAAGTAGACTTCTTATTAATTTACGAATTTAGGGCAACCCCTAAGGGGGCATGGGGCGGAGCCCCATCGAGCCGTAGGCGAGTCTATAATATATACAGCCCTATGTGTAACTGACTGACTCACTGATGATCTTAAAGTCCTGAAGCGACCGTTTAAGCTAGAGACTTGAAATTTGGAACGAACATTCTTTGAGATGTTTCAATTTAGGGAAAATCATCAAACTACAAATTTTCAACTTTCAAATTATAAAAAATGCTAAAAAGACGAGGTGTCGGTAAGGAAGTACGTTAGTTCTTAAAGATGTCGCTTGGAGCGCTATTTAGTTCTCGCTTGTATTTAAATGATGTCTTTTAACTACACCTCTCACTGATGATGAGTCCGATTGTTCTCTCTAATATTTGAGTATTTTGCAAATCGTTTTCCTTTAATTGTTTGTTTTGTTTTCCTTCGTATTGTAATGGCAATGAAATTTTATTGCATTGAAAGTGGTTCCTTTCACCAAGGTGATGTCCGCTTTGATTCCTATAGCAACAACGCACAGTGTGTTGCCAATGCAGCTTGTGCGCTTGCTTGGAATTATTTACACGGGGAATTCTCTTCACCTATTATTGATGGAATTCTCATGGCGGGTGACAGTTTATACAGACAGTCTCGTCGTGTGAATTGCATCAGTAATAGGTATCTGTTTCCCGAAGACCTAGTTAGAGATGTTATTATCATGGGCGAAAAAATCCACATTGCTGACATATCGTACGTATGCAATGGTCTTTATCCACTATCTGCGAATGAGTTGTCTAACTCGGCCCGTCATTTGTCAAATATTTTGGAAGACATTTTATCTACTGATTCGATTGGCGGTTTTCTGTTTACGGGACAGATGAATACAGTAGCCTTTTGGCGTGATGATGGAATGTTGTTTGTTTTTGACTCTCATGGAGTAGACGAGGAGCGTCGTCACAGCTCAATTGATGGTGAAAACCGTGCACGCCTCTTTGTCTGCGACAGTTATTTATCACTCGCTTCTCTTCTTCTTGCTAATTCTGCACTCGGTGGAATTGAAAGTCAGTATAATATTACTAAACTTACATTCCAAAGATCTATAGAGCGGACTGATTCAACAGCACATGCAGTTCTTCAATCGGAAGATATTCCAGTTGACCACCCAGTCGTTAAAAGGGGACCAGGGCGACCTAAGAAAACTAAGCGTGGGCGGCCTAAAGTTCTCTCGACCACCCGTGAAGAACAATTGCAGCAGGCAAAGAAAAGATATGTCGAGAAAAATCATGAGAAGCGTAGGGATGCGGTCAAGAAATACAGTCAACAACACCCTGAAGTTAACAGGGCTGCTGTTGAACGGTATTCCCAACGGAATCCCGATGTACACAGGGCTGCTGTTAGTCAATACACTCAACAGCATCCTGAAGTACATCGGAATTCTGTGAAGCGATATGACCAGCTTCATCCCGAAGCTTCACGTCAGAGAGTTCAGGTTTTTCGATTGAAAAATCCAATAGTCAAAGAGCTTAGACATTTGCCTGTTTCACTTAGTCATCTCATCAACAAACATGGTCCAATGGCCACCTGGAATGGAAATTTATGCGATCACATTATCGCTTATAAATTAAACAAAGTTAGTCTTTGGGCGGAAGATATCTACAAATGTCCTCTATGTGGAGCTAGGTTGTTTGATGAAGAACGTGATAGAAAAAAATGGTGCTGTGGAGATGGAGCTTACAATGTCCTTCGATTGCCTCCCCTTCAAGCAGCATTCTATTCTAACCGTCGATTTCTTGAACGGGCAAGGGCTTACAACGACCTTTTCGCTTTCTGTGCTCTTGAGGTGCCCGGTGGATACCGGCATCCAAGTGGTCTCGCTTTCTTCAAAATTGAAGGTCGTATGTACCATCATGTATACAATTTGTCCGCTCCGGGTCAGAAGTTCGTTACTAAGTCTCGGCATATCCAGTTAGTTAATCGTTCTCGACTGTACATAGATGACGGTGAGGAACGTAGAAATATTGCTATGGGCAGGTCTCTCGATGGCGAAGTGATCGATGAGATTACCAGTTTCCTAGATTCTTCTAATCCATTCGTCCAAGATTTTCGTCGATTAGCCAATGAGCCGTCTGTCGCTGCTCATTTGGATTTCGAACTTATCTCACCAAGGTAAACCTCGCTTTGATTTATACAGTATCAATGCCCAAAAACTACAAATTTCAACTTTTATATTATAAAAAAAATTCTAAAAAGACGAGGTGTCAGTAAGGAAGTACGTTGGTTTTTAAGATGTCGCTCGGAGCGCTATTATAGTCGCTTAGTTCTCGCTTGTATTTAAATGATGTCTTTTAACTACACCTCTTCCCGATCAATATTCTCAATTGGGCACAAAGTTGTTTGCGTATGTTTTACTTCTGATTGCTGTGTTATTATTGAAAATGAAGTTTACTGAATCGAAAGCGTATCTTTACATTCGGGTGATGTCCGCTTTGATTTCTATAGTAAAGTTAATGTCGCTCAGTTCTCGGTTGTATTTAAATTATTTCATTTAACCACACCTGTTCCTGATGATGTTTTTGCGACAGTTCGCAGAGCAGTGATCTTAAATGTTGTATATAAAACTACGTTAGTGCAAATTTCAGTTTACAGTATATTGTAATATAGCTGTAACTGTAATATTACATTTGTTTTAAGGATGGTGAATTAAATTTAATGCACGTACAATAAAGTAATACGAAAAGTTGATTGAAATGTTAGGTTCTCGTTTCGTTTTATTTAAATTCATTTGTTCATATTGCATATTGCTATTACTCTAGTCTTTTGAGAGACGATTGAGCGTAGTACTTAATATTTCACAACTCCATTATATTTTTTAACGAATTAAGGGAAGCTAGGGAGTGGGATTAAACCATGAGCCGTGGGCAAATTTAAAAGCTTATTACTGTATTATTTATTGTGAGTAGTGGTATTGGCGGCTTCTGTTACTGTCGTTGGAGTTGAGCCCTCAACTAGAATGTTCATTGTATGAGGTTTTGACAGTAATTTACGGAATTGGGGCAACCAATTATTGGGTTGGACCCTCCATCAGGCATAACACCTACAATATTTACATAAATAATATTTATTTCACAGCTCAATTTTTTAAAACTATTTACTAAGGAGGGGTATTAAAACCTACTAATAGGAGATTATTAAAGCTTTTTTTACTATTGATTGTGAATTTAGAGTATTAGATGGTTTTGTTACTGTCTTGGCTGTCCAGATCTTATGTGGAACTAAACTATTTCAAACTTGACTTTTTATTAATTCAAACTTTGGCCGACTAATTTTTTATTATTGTTTTTTTTTACTTTTAATCTCCAAGGATATTTTCTTATTAGTACTATGTATCCCCGCAGATTAACACTAAGGTGTTATGAAATCTTGAACTTTGAGCTCTGGCATTCAAATTATAACGTCATTAGATATATCTATGACTAAACGAACACTCTAATTTGGGCTTTAACTACTCAGGGGATTAGTTCTATGTATCCCCCCCAAATTAACACTAAGGTGTTATGAAATCGTGAACTTTTAGCTCTGGCATTCAAATTATAACGTCATTAGATATATCTATGACTAAACGACAACTCTAATTTGGGCTTTAACTACTCAGGGGCAACTCCTAAGGGGGCATGGGGGCGGAGCCCCCATCGAGCCGTAGGCGAGTCTATAATATATACAGCCCCATGTGTAACTGACTGACTCACTGATGATCTTAAATTCCTGAAGCGACCGTTTAAGATAGAGACTTGAAATTTGGCATGGACATTCTTTGAGATGTTTCAATTTAGGGAAAATCATAAAACTACAACTTTATTTAATTTTAAACTATAAAAAAGGTAAAAAATATAGATTTGTCGGTAACGTAGTTCAGCCGTATCAGCCTATATCACCGCGTGGTATCGTAGATCACTCTTCGGGTTTAGTTCTCGCTCGTGTTTAAATGATCTTTTTCAACTACACCCGTGTTCGATGGATACACTCTAATTTGTGCTGCATTGAAAGCTCGTTTCTTTTATATTTTTACACACATCATAAATATGTCTTAGGGAATTTTTAAATAACTGTTAAGCAGAATTAACAGATTTAAATGTTAGGTTCTCGTTTTGTTTCAATTTATTTTAGATTACTTATTCAAATTCACACGGAATTATTCTTCCGGCCGAATTTCGCATCGAATGGATTTTCTGTGAAGCTTGAGCCGTGATCTTAACGCAACATACTTCGATTACTTTGTAAAATACTTAATAGTTAATTATTATCTTTCTGTTTGATTTATATTCAGTGTCTTATATTAGATTTTTTCACACTTATATTTTTTTTTAGAATGTTTAAATAAGTGGTGAACAAAAAGAACAGATTTAAATGCTAGTTTCTCGTTTCATTTCAATTTATTTTAGATTACTTATTCAAATTCACCCCATGTGAACCTCTCAGCCGAATTTCGCATTCAATGAATTTTCTGTGTAGCTCGTGCCGTGATCTTAACGTTATATACTTCTATTACTTAGTATGATACTTAATAGACAGTTAATTATTATCTTTCTGCATTATTTATATTCAGTGCTTTATATTTTATTTTAATACCCACTTAAAATATGTTTTAAGAATTTTTAAACGGCTATTGAACAAAACTAACAGGTTTTTATGAATAAATTATTATTTCACAGGTCTAGATTTTATATTCTTATAATTAGTAGTTTGTAATAGTAGGGGTTTTTTGCGGATCTACTCCGTTTTTATTATTTCCTATGATTTTGTTTTCATGTTATTTAATTCTTGTTTTCGCTTATTGATTTGAATGTTATTTGCTATTTCAGTAATTTAAACGTTTTTCTTCTATATCCTGAAATTTACAAGTTTTTATTTTTAATTAGTTTGTATCAGCCGATTCTTTTAATATCGTGGTTGGCGATACTATATTTAGTTCAAATTGTATTTTTAATTTCTTAAGTTTATTAACTAGCATAGCTTGATTTTTTATTATTTTAATAGCAATTTTCACACTTATTATTGGTTATTTTCTATTTTTTAGCATTATTCTTTTACTCTAATGGGCATATTACATTTTTTTTAATGTACGAAAATCTCATTTAAAAATACTTAATTTGGAATAATTTTGACCCATTGCAATTTTAATGTGACGCATGTTAACTCGTTGACGTTTCAGACTAAGTAGTTGGTGACGTGGAATAGTTAGCATCACACATTTTAGTAGAGTTACAAGTAAATTAATAACTTAGCTTTTCAATACTTCGATTTTTATTAGTTTTTATTTTCCGATTCTTTTAATATCGTGGTTGGCGATGCTAGATTTGGTTTAAGTGTTACTTTAAATTTCTTTAGTTTATGCATTATTATAGCTTGATTATTTGATTATTTTAATAGTTATTTTCACATAGTCAATTATTTCTATTTGTTAGCATTATTGTTTTGCTATAGTGGGCACATTACATTTTTTTATCTATGAAAATTTAATTTAAAGATACTTAATTTGGATTAATTTTGCCCCATTGCAATTTTTCTGTGCCGCATCTAAAATCGTTGACGTTCCAGACCAAGTGGTTGGTAACGTGGAGGAGTTAGTATCACACATTTTTGTAGTAGAGCTACACGTAATTTAAAACTTAACTTTTCAAAAACAAACAGTAAAATGTTTTCTAATAGTAGGGGTCTTTTGCGGATCCACCCCGTTTTTATTATTTTCCTTTAATTTTGTTTTCATGTTATTTAATTATTGTTTTGACTCATTGATTTAAATTTTATTCGTTGTTTCTTTGATTTAAACCTTTGTAATCTATTTCCTGAAGTTTTTAATTTCTCATTTGAGTTGGGTGATTCAGGGGATTATGTCACTTCTTCCACGATTGCAACTCCAAGAGCTGGCTAAATAACAGAGAAACATTTATTACTGTAACTACCACTACTAATTATATTTATAGCAAGAACCACAACTACATTCAAACTCTTTGTTTTTAAACTTCTTTTCATTAAACACAGCTACAATAATCTTGACTTAAATTATATTTTTGTACTTACAAATATGCTTCTTTTGCCTTTTTTAGTACAACCTACTTAAATTGAAGCTGAAATATTTATTTCACTTCTTTTTTTCATAATACGCCAATTAATTCAGTCATATGCGTATCAAAAATTTTCTACAGTACCGATATTGAGCATAATACCTAAATTATTTACATGGTTATTTATTATTTCACAACTATCAATTATATTTTTTTAACGAATTAAGATGAATTAGGAAGGGGGTTTAAAAACCCGTAGACGATTTTCAAAGCGTTTTATTATTATTGATTGTTAGTAGTGTATATAAGACACTTTTGTTACTGCCTTGGCTGACCCGTTCTTCGGTTGGAACTAACCTGTTTAACAAGTAGACTTCTTATTAATTTACGAATTTAGGGCAACCCCTAAGGGGGCATGGGGCGGAGCCCCATCGAGCCGTAGGCGAGTCCATAATATATACAGCCCCATGTGTAACTGACTGACTCACTGATGATCTTAAATTCCTGAAGCGACCGTTTAAGATAGAGACTTGAAATTTGGCATGGACATTCATTGAGATGTTTCAATTTAGGAAAAATCATAAAACTACAACTTTTTTACTTTTAAACTATAAAAAAGGTAATAAATATAGATTTGTCGGTAACGTAGTTCAGCCGTATCAGCGTATATCACCGCGTGGTATCGTAGATCACACTTCAGGTTTAGTTCTCGCTCGCGTTTAAATGATCTCTTTCAACTACACCCGTGTTTGATATACTCATTGTATCCTTCGATGGATAGACTCTAATATATATTGTAAACTACGGCGTTATTTTGTATTGAGAGCGGGTTATTTCACCAGGGACCCAGGGTTATACTAGATAATATATACAGTGATAATTCCCTAATTTGTAGCTTATGCAGCATATGCGCTATCTTGAATGTTTACCAAAGGTGAATTTTCTTCTCCTACTATGAATTAATTTCCCATGGCGGGTGAATAGTCGCTTAGTTCTCGCTTGTATTTAAATCATGTCTTTTAACTACACCTGCTTCCTTGCTGTTGGCAACGTTAGTATCCCTCATATATAACAAACCGTTATCCATTTGACTTCAAAATAGCAATGAGATTATGCTGCATTGAAAGCTCGTTTCCTTTATATATTACACACATCATAAATATCGTATGTTTTAGGGAATTTTTAAATAACTGTTTAGCTGAACTAACATATTTAAATGTAGGTTCTCGTTTTGTTTCAATTTATTTTAGATTACTTATTCAAATTCACACGGGATTATTCTCCGCCGAACTTCGCATTGAATAGATTTTCTGTGAAGCTTGAGCCGTGATCTTAACGTAACATACTTCGATTACTTTGTACAATACTTAATAGACAGTTTATTATTATCTTTCTGTTTGATTTATATTCAGTGTCTTATATTTGAATTTTTCACACTTAAAATTTGTTTTTGAGAATGTTTAAATAAGTGTTGAACAAAAGTAATAGATTTAAATGTTAGGTTTTCGTTTAATTTCAATTTATTTTAGATTACTTATTCAAATTCACCCCATGAGAACCCCTCAGCCGAATTACGCATTCAATGAATTTTCTGTGTAGCTCGTGCCGTGATCTTAACGTTATGAATTTTGCTGTGAAGCTTGAGCTGTGATCTTAACGTAACATACTTCGATTACTTTGTACAATAATTAATAGACAGATATTTATTATCTTTTTGTTTGATTTGTATTCAGTGTCTTATATTAGATATTTTTTTCACACTTATAAATATGTTTTTGAGAATGTTTAAATAAGTATTGAACAAAATGAACACATTTAAATGTTAGGTTCTCGTTTCATTTTCACCTCATTCCAGATTACTAATTCAAATTCACCCCAAGTTAAGCTTTCGGCCGAATTTCGCATTCAATGAATTTACTGTGTTGCTCGTGCCGTGACCTTAACTTCTATTACTTTGTATGATAATTAATAGACAGGTAATTATTATCTTTCTGTTTTATTTATATTCAGTGTTTTACATTATATTTTAATACACACTTAAAATATGTTTTTGAAAATTTTTAAATGACTATTGAACTAAACAAACAGGTTTTTATGAATAAATTATTATTTCACAGGTCTCGATTTTATATTCTTATAATTAGTAGTTTGTAATAGTAGGGGTTTTTTGCGGATCAACCCCGTTTTTATTCTTTCCTATTATTTTGTTTTCATGTTTTTTAATTCTTGTTTTCGCTCATTGATTTGGATGTTATACGCTATTTCAGTGATTTAAACGTTTTTCTTCTATCTCCTGAAATTTACAAGTTTTTATTTGAGATGGGTGAGGCATTGGATTATGTCAATTTTCCCATAATTGTATCTCTATTTAGTACCAGGTTAACCGAGCCTTGCTCGTTGGTTTTAATTGACTTTTGTTATAGTGTCATGGTAATCAAGCTATTAAATCTACACCAGACTCTTCACAGCTAACAGCTGTTAAAAAACTGCTTAAAATTTATGTTCCTTTATTTTTGTTTACTTTTAGTTGTTCTTTCGTTACCAAAATAGCAACCTATAAGACCAATGTTAAAAATAACGATTTTGTTAACTTAAATTTAGACCAACGTTGTGTATTTGACGGTTTTGTTACTGTCTTGACTGTGCAGTTCTTTCGTGGAACTAACGTATTTTAAACTCAACTTTTTATTAATTTACGAATTTAGGGCAACCCTTTGAGGGGGGGGTCTAGCCTGTCGGTACTTGAGAGCAATTAACAAATTTGGGGCAACCCTCTAAAGGGGCATGGGGGCGAAGCCCCCATCGAGCCGCAGGCGAGTCTATAATATATACAGCCCCATGTGTAACTGACTGACTGACTGACTCACTCACTGATGATCTTAAATTCCTGAAGCGACCGTTTAAGATAGAGACTTGAAATTTGGCATGGACATTCTTTGAGATGTTTCAATTTAGGAAAAATCATAAAACTACAACTTTTTTACTTTTAAACTATAAAAAAGGTAAAAAATATAGATTTGTCGGTAACGTAGTTCAGCCGTATCAGCGTATATCACCACGTGGTCGTGGTATCGTAGATCATTTTGCAGGTTTAGTTCTCGGTCGTGTTTAAATGATGTCTTTTAACTACACCCGTGTTTGATACAAATATTATATTCTATATAAACATGATCGTCTTGTTCAGGCGACGGTATTTCGATGTTTTGAGAGTGGGTTATCTCACCAGGGAAAACCTCGCTTTGATTTATACAGTATCAATGCCCAAAAACTACAAATTTTCAACTTTCAATTATAAAAAAAAATCCTAAAAAGACGAGGTGTCAGTAAGGAAGTACGTTGATTTTTAAGATGTCGCTTGGAGCGCTATTATAGTCGCTTAGTTCTCGCTTGTATTTAAATGATGTCTTTTAACTACACCTCTTCCCGTTCAATATTCTCAATTGTGCACAAAGTTGTTTGGGTATGTTTTCCATCTGATTGCTGTGTTATTATTGAAAATGAAGTTTACTGAATCGAAAGCGTATCTTTACATTCGGGTGATGTCCGCTTTGGTTTCTATAGTAAAGTTAACGTCGCTTAGTTCTCGGTTGTATTTAAATTATGTCGTTTAATCACACCTGTGTCTGATGATGTTTTTGCGACAGTACGCAGAGCAGTGATCTTAAATGTTGTATATAAACTACGTTAGTGCAAATTTCAGATTACAGTATATAGTAATATAGCTGTAACTGTAATATTACATTTGTTTTAAGGACGGTGAAATAAATTTAATGCACGTACAATAAAGTAATACGAAAATGTTGATTGAAATGTGAGGTTCTCGTTTCGTTTTATTTAAAATCATTTGTTCATATTGCATATTGCTATCACTCTAGTCTTTTGAGAGACGATTGAGCGTAGTGCTGGAATACTTTGTTATAATTTTATATTATTAATTTTATCATTACTATGGTGAGCTCTACGAAGCTTGTGCGAATACTTTAAACATTATTTTAGTACTGCATATTTTAGTGCTGCAGTAACGCCCGTAAAGTAAATGATTAATTGCTAAATATATTTTAGGTCTTATTACATTTATAGACTTTAGTTTTCTCATGCTGGAAAATTTCTTGTAGGTTTTCGCACAAAAAATTACCTAATACAGTAATTATAACTTAATTTTCTACTATTTTTATGCTTTCTCTCTATATGAATCCCCTGATTGAATATAGCGCTTCAGTTGATAGTTCTGATGCAGTTTTACTTTGAAGAGTTGAACGTGTCCCAACACGTTTGACATCCGGTCTTTGACCTATTTGCTGCTGTCCAATCAGGCTTAGATTTTAGTTTGGGAAACGATTGAACATATTAAGTTATAGAACTATTGAACTTTCCATTCTTACCTTCGCTAACGTTTACTTCCGACGTTTTTTTTAAACCATCTACATATCTGATGACCCATCAGGCTGAGAAATATTATAATAACCAATGGAATTTAACTCAATAGAAATTTTTCTCGCTGCCACTTTGTCCGTCAAACTTCCTCAATGCAGTGCTCTCACCTAAAGTCTCGATTACCCCTATTATTGTTGTAATTTAAAACTATTCTATGCTTATCAATTATTGTAACTCTTTCAGTATATTTTAATGTAACCAATAATTTTTTTTTGGCTATTATTTCACAATTGGTTTTTTTACTACCATTGGTTGAAAATGTATAATGTACGCCGATTTTATGGTTCTTAAGTTGCAACTTTCTTCATTTTAAGACTATATAAAGACTTTAAGACTTCATGATTATAGTACTTAATGCCCTGTGATCTATTACATACTACTAAGGCTCTATTTTTATTAATTTTCTGAACTAATATATATAACATTTCGAATTGTTAAATTAATAATTGCTGATTTTGAATGATAAAATTGTTATCCTTTCTCTATATGGTACATATATGATTCCTGCGTTTCTTGGCCACCCCGTGGCGGAACTGAAGCATCTTAGCCTATACCATATTTTTTTTTTAATTTCAAATATCTTGATTTGGTCCTTTTTTTCTTCTAATACATGCAACGATCCTCTATATAAACTTATAATTTTATTCCACTTTTATCTTTTCAGAATACAGTTATTACCTCAATCATGTGCAATCATAATCGTATCTCCTAATTTTTACACAACAACTTTTGAGCATGACTATTTACATAGTTCATTAATATTTCACAACTCCATTATATTTTTTAACGAATTAAGTGAAGCTAGGGAGTGGGATTAAACCATGAGCCGTGGGAAAATTTAAAAGCTTATTACTGTATTATTTATTGTGAGTAGTGTGTATTGGCGGCTTCTGTTACTGTCGTTGGAGTTGAGCCCTCAACTAGCCTGTTCATTGTATGAGGTTTTGACAGTAATTTACGGAATTGGGGCGACCAATTATTGGGTTGGACCCTCCATCAAGCATAACACCTAGAATATTTACATAAATAATATTTATTTCACAGCTCAATTTTTTAAAACTATTTACTAAGGAGGGGTATTAAAACCTACTAATAGGAGATTATTAAAGCTTTTTTTACTATTGATTGTGAATTTAGAGTATTAGATGGTTTTGTTACTGTCTTGGCTGTCCAGATCTTATGTGGAACTAAACTATTTCAAACTTGACTTTTTATTAATTCAAACTTTGGCCGACTAATTTTTTTTTATTGTTTTTTTTTTACTTTTAATCTCCAAGGATATTTTCTTATTAGTACTATGTATCCCCCCAGATTAACACTAAGGTGTTATGGAATCTTGAACTTTGAGCTCTGGCATTCAAATTATAACGTCATTAGATATATCTATGACTAAACGAACACTCTAATTTGGGCTTTAACTTCTCAGGGGCAACCCCTAAGGGGGCATGGGGGCGGAGCCCCCATCGAGCCGTAGGCGAGTCTATAATATATACAGCCCTATGTGTAACTGACTGACTCACTGATGATCTTAAAGTCCTGAAGCGACCGTTTAAGCTAGAGACTTGAAATTTGGCATGGACATTCTATGAGATGTTTCAATTTAGGAAAAATCATTAAACTACAACTTTTTTACTTTTAAACTATAAAAAATGTAAAAAATATAGATTTGTCGGTAACGTAGTTCAGCCGTATCAGCGAATATCACCGCGTGGTATTGTAGATCACTTAGCAGGTTTAGTTCTCGCTCGTGTTTAAAGGATCTCTTTCAACTACACCCGTGTTAGATACAAACATTGGTTGGCTAAATTTCTAGCCAATGCAGCATTTGCGCTAGCTTGCAAGCTTATCGATGGTGAATTTTTTATACTATGAATGAAATTTCCATGGCGGGTGGAAGTTAACAAACTACACCTCTTCCTGATTATGTTTTCGTTGGTGCGCGTGCGCATACTTCGATCACTATTTACAATATTTAAAAGAGTTAACTATTATTTTACTGTATAAATTACATTAAATGTTTATATAATATTAATATACACACTTGAACAACCTTACAGATTTAAATGCTATGTTCTCGTTTTATTTTCAATTTATTTTCGATTATTTATTCCAATTCACCCCAGGTTATGTTTTTGGCCCAATTTCGCAGCTTGTGCCGTGATCTTAACGTAATATACTTCGATTACTTAGTACAATACTTAATAAACTTTAACTATTATCTTTCTGTTTTCTTTATATTCAGAGTGTTATATTATATTGTTATACACACTTAAAATATGCTTTTGAGAATCTTGAAATAACTATTACCAAATTAACATATTTAAATGTTACGTTCTCGGTTCATTTTTAATTTATTTTAGATTACTTATTCAATTTCACCCCATATTATTCTTTCGGCCGAATTTCGCATCAAATGACTTTACTGTATATTTTTTAACCAAGCATAAGAGGCGGTTTAAGCAACTCGTTAACACAGTATTTCTTTACACAATATAAAACCTCTTCTTGAATTCACAATACAGTTACGACGAGGTGTCAGTAAGGAAGTACGATGGTTCTTAAAGATGTCGCTTGGAGCGCTATTATAGTCGCTTAGTTCTCGCTTGTATTTAAATGATATCTTTTAACTACACCTCTTCCCGATAATTAATTATACTCAATTGGGCGCATAGTTGTTTGCGTATGGTTTTCCCTCTGATTGCTGTGTTATTGAAAATGAAGTTTACTGAATCGAAAGCGTATCCTTACATTCAGGTGATGTCCGCTTTGATTTCTATATTAATTGCTAAAAATATTTTAGGTCTTATTACATTCTCTAGACTTTGGTTTTCTCACGCTGGAAAATTTCTTGTAGGTTTTCGCACAAAAATTACCTAATACAGTACTTATAACTTATTCTACTATTTGTATGCTGTCTCTCTATATGAATCCCCAGATTGAATATAGCGCTTCAGTTGATAGTTCTGGTGCAGTTTTACTTTGAAGAGTTGAACGTGTCCCAACACGTTTGATATCCGGTCTTTGACCTATTTGCTGCTGTCCAATCAGGCTTAGATTTTAGTTAAGGAAACGATTGAACATATTAAGTTATAGAACGATTGAACTTTCCATTCTTACCTTCGCTAACGTTTACCTAATTTCGACGTTTTTTAAGACCATCTACATATCTGATGACCCATCAGGCTGAGAAATATTATAATAACCAATTGAATTAAACTCAATAGTAATTTTTCTCGCTGCCACTTTGACCGTCAAACTTCCTCAATGCAGTGCTCTCTCCTAAAGTCCCGGTTTACCCTATTATTGTTGTAATTGAAAACTATTCTATGCTTATCCATTATTGTTACTCTTTCAGTATATTTTAATTTAACCAATAATCCTTTTTTGGCTATTATTTCACAATTGGTTTTTTTTTACTACCATTGGTTGAAAATGCATAATGTTCGCCGATTTTATGGTTATTAAGCTGCAACTTTCTTCATTTTAAGACTATATAAAGACTTTAAGACTTCATGATTATAGTACCTAATACCCTGTGAACTATTACATACTACTAGGGCTCTATTTTTATTAATTTTCTGAACTAATATATATATATATATATATATATATATATATATATAAAACATTTAAAATTGTTAAATTAATAATTGCTGATTTTTAATGATAAAATTGTTATCGTTTCTCTGTACGGTACATATATGATTCCTGCGTTTCTTGTCCACCCCGTGGCGGAACTGAAGCATCTTAGCCTATACCATATTTTTTTTTTAATTTCAAATATCTTGATTTGGTCCCTTTTTTCCATTACATACAACTATCCTCTACATAAACTTATAATTTTATTCCACTTTTATCTTTTCAGAATACAGTACAGCTATTACCTCAATCATGTGCAATCATAATCGTATCTCCAAATTTTTACACAACAACTTTTGAGCATGACTATTTACATAGTTCATTAATATTTCACAACTTCATTATATTTTTTTACGAATTATGGGGAACTAGGGAGTGGGATTAAACCATGAGCCGTGGGCAAATTTCAAAGCTTATTATTATTTATTGTGAGTAGTGAGTATTGGCGGCTTCTTTTACTGTCGTTGGAGTTGAGCCCTCAACTAGCCTGTTCATTGTATGAGGTTTTGACAGTAATTTACGGAATTGGGGCAACCAACTATTGGGTTGGACCCTCCATCAAGCATAACACCTAGAATATTTACATAAATAATATTTATTTCACAGCTCAATTTTTTAAAACTATTTACTAAGTAGGGGTTTTAAAACACACTAATAGGAGATTATTAAAGCTTTTTTTACTATTGATTGGGAATTTAGAGTATTAGATGGTTTTGTTACTGTCTTGGCTGTTCAGATCTTGTGTGGAACTAAACTATTTCAAACTTGACTTTTTATTAATTCAAACTAGGGGCAACTCCAAAGGGGGCATGGGGGCGGAGCCCCCATCGAGCCGTAGGCGAGTCTAAATACTATACAACCCGATGTGAAACTGACTCACTGACTCACTGATCACGTATACAAAGTATTTTGGTTTTCCGGATGAGCTAGAAACTTGAAATTTGGTACACACGTAGTTTGTATGGTCAATATAAAGGGAAAATCCCAAAACATTGTATTTTCAAATTTTAACCCCCTCAAAAAAATTAAAAGGGATGACATCGGTAACTTGAATATGTAAGGGTTTTCTATTTTGGCCATAACTTTTGAACGAGAGGTCCTACATCAGATCTGAGGAAAAATCGTTAGTTGGGAATTAGACGCTCTACAAGTTTGGTCTTATACAATTTTGCCGTATCTCACTCCCTTCACCCTTAAAAATGGGTGTACTTTCAAAATTTCTGAATTCTTTTAAAAAAATTTCGCTATTTTAATATTTTTTATTTACTAATATGGCACACAGATGCCTAAAATTTAGTACATGTCATAGCCTCGACTAGATATTACCAATGTGGCAGCCATTGGTCAATTTAAATCAAAATTAAGTCAATAAAATCTTTTTAAAACACTAAATTCTTAACATTTTTTCTGTTAAGTGTATGTAAATTACTTCATTCTGCCGAATACACTGCAAAATCGATATATGTTTTGTCAGTATTATATTTTATTTTAGAAGCTCTACAAGTTCGGTCCTATGCAATTTCGCCGTATCTCAACCCCTTCGCCAGCAAAGAGCTGCGTACTTTCAAAATATCGGAATTCTATCGCAAAAAAATTGTGCTATTTGAATATATTTTATTTGCTATAATGGCACATAGATGCGTAAAAGTTTTGTACATATTATAACCTCATCCAGGTATTACTATGGTAGCAGCCATTGGCCAATTTCAATGTAAAGTAAAAAATATATTAAATACACAAAATCCTTAAGACAGTCATATACGTGATATCATAAACTGCATTACCGACTGAATCTAAATTATATACTCCCGAATGTGTAACTCACTCATCGGGGTATCAGAAATTCGTCAAATGTCGATAAAGTAGATCTCCTATATATCACTTACTACAGAGTGATTCCCAAGCGAGAACTAAACTTACCGACCTGTATTATTGAGAAAATTGCCAACATACTGGGAGTTGCGGATTACCGAAACACCCTTTTTAAGAAATTTTATAACATTAACCAATTGTGCCTTTATAGGTAAAGCGGTCTATCCACCGAGAGTAATTTCAATGTACAGGGTGTATCTGAAATTACCTCTCCAGACCGGAAGTCACTGATGTCAAATACAAACCCTCACTTTAAATAATTTTTTTTTAGTTTTACACGGTTTTTAAGAAAACTTTACAATTTGATCTTGTACGCGTAATTTTAGCAGTTTATTGAATATTTGAGGATGAAATTTAGATTTTCCTCATTCTTCTCTGAGCATTTTAGGTTAAGCAAAAATGTCTCGGCACAAAAATGTCTTACTCTTTTAAATACGTTTCCAACTAAAATTGTCAGTTTGGTCCAAAATGTTTTTTTAATAAATTTACAACATGACGGAGATTAATGAAACATGTATTTAAATGTTTAGTAAAACTAATCACGTGATAATTGATGTTTTATATTTTAAATGAGGTTCTTAGACATTTACATGTTTGGTAAGTTCTGTTATATGTAAAATGTTCAGACATAATATATGTTAAATTTTCCCCAGTTAAAAAAAATAATGGCATGCTATTTATTATTCTAAATCAGTATGATTAGGGTTTAAAATATTAAATTTTAAAGTTGCTTCAAAATTACGTCTGGTCCCCCCTGTATCGAAATCAGTGTCAATCAACAGAGCAAAATATGTTTACATACAACGGCACAGTTTTTTTTTTTTTTTTTTGTTTTTTTTTGTACAATTATAAAAGAGGTGCAAGGTTGGTATGGGACACCCGGTAAGTCAGTATCATATTTGCACGATAGTCCTCCCAAAAATTGGTTCTTTATTTGGGATGGCACTTAATTTCTAACGAACTCATTAGGAAGTACATCATTGACTTTACCTGATAGCATGCTAATTAAAATTTTACAATTCAACAAAAATTTTAACTAAAATAGCAGATTACACAATTGATTGATCTTTTGGTGTGTACTAAGTTAATGTTTAATTTAAAAAGGTGACAGTACAGTATTTTCATTTAAAATAAAAAAGCTTTTTTTATTTCCTGCCCCAGAAAACTATCTGATTTCAAAATTTAGCGACCAAACATTTTTACCCAAAATAAATATGACATTATTTTTTCTACTCTAGCATTTATTTATAACATTTGAGGCAATCCTCGCGAACATCTTTCAAGTTACTACAAGTTTGGTTCTATGAATTTTTGCCCCCCAAGTCCACACAATTAAACATAATTAAATGTTTATTTATTTTTGCGGGGAATTTTACCCCATGTAGACGTAATTTTACAACAACTATAATATTTTACTCAGAACCTTCACTTTGCACATAGACATATCTTGCACAGTACCAATATCAATTAAATTATCAAACTTAAAAATTATCATGATGATTTTCAATATCACATATTCTTCTTTTGACTGTGAGTCGGAACCAATTGCTATATCAAGCAACTGATTGTTTTACTTTGATTGTTATTTACTGACCTGGTCCTACGGCTAAAACATACGTCCTTTGATAAGTTACTACAAGTTTGGTTCTATGAATTTTTGCCCCCCAAGTCCACACAATTAAACATAATTAAATGTTTATTTATTTTTGCGGGGAATTTTACCCCATGTAGACGTAATTTTACAACAACTATAATATTTTACTCAGAACCTTCACTTTGCACATAGACATATCTTGCACAGTACCAATATCAATTAAATTATCAAACTTAAAAATTATCATGATGATTTTCAATATCACGTATTCTTCTTTTGACTGTGAGTCGGAACCAATTGCTATATCAAGCAACTGATTGTTTTACTTTGATTGTTATTTACTGACCTGGTCCTACGGCTAAAACATACGTCCTTTGATGTGTATGGTAATTTTAATATTTTAACCATTATTTAACATACTTTTGTTAGTAACTACTGTATTATTGTATTTAGAAGCTTGAAGTTTTTTTATTTGCCTTGACAGTAATTTTTTAGGAAATTAGGTAAATTTAAAAGTTTAACACCATTAAAAACTGAAATGAAGGAATTGTAATGAATGCAAATATTACATTATGTATTTATCATTGTATGTTCAATATTACTGGATCGTTATGTTATTCCCTGGAATTGCAACACAACCAATTGAAGGATAGTAACTGAATAGTATTTTTGTAAATAAAAGGGGTTTTTGGCAAGTTTTATCCACTTTGTTAAGATTTCCAATTATTTTGTTTTAATGGAATTTTTCATTGTTTTCGATGATCTACTGCACATTTTTATGCAGTTAATCCATTTAATTTTTTCATATATTTATTTATACGTATTTTATAATTTTAAGTAAATAGCCTACTTATACAATACCTACATAATAAATTTATTCACAACTCCATTAACCTTTATAGAATTCGGGGGAATTAGGGTGGGGGTTTGGGGAAAGAGTCTCTGAAAACGAGCCGTAGTCGAATATATTTTTATTCCTTAGATTGAGTTAGTTGCATAAGTTCAAATTTAGGTTATTTCTGCAGTCGTGAGAGTTAATTTATGTTATAAATAAATGACAAACTCATTTTTTGCTCATTTACAAACTCTTATATTTATATGTATTCTGTTCATTATATGCGACTTAAACAACAATAACGAATTTCTGGCAACCCCTGAGGGGGCATGGGGGCGGAGCCCCCATCGAGCCGTAGGCGAGTCTATCATATATACTTCATGTAAACCCAGGGCCGCATTTAACCAAACGGCGCCCCTAGGCACATAAAACAGTTGCGCCCTTCCTGGCCGCAATACCGGCCACGATATATAAATAAAGTCACGATTATTTTTTACGATACGTGTAGTTTCAAAATGACGGCCACTTAAAATCCAAATATCTCAAAACGTGTAAATTGAATCAAAATTTTACTAGAGACAAAAAAGTTGACAGAATTATTAAATTAACTAACAAGACCAAGATTCTACAGATCTAACAACAAATAACGGAGTTATGCACTACGGCGGCACGGCTCGGACGGGCGTTATGGCGCGGCCAACAGTTTTTTGAGCGGTTGCGCGTACTCGCAATTAATCTGTGGTACTAGCGGACACCCGGCGTTCCGGCCATCCGCACTTTCCGTCCAAAAATATCAGCCGTTTTAACAACTTAATTTATTATATAGAGCTGGGTAGAACGACGAAAATAACTTACCGCCCGTCTCGGAGAGCCGTCACAATCGGTACGATAGCTCGGAAATGTCCTGAGATTCCTTCTCCAGAATTTTTTGCAAAACTGCGGTAGGTGCGAATCGTCCGGGAGTGTCCGTTGAGTGCCGTATCGCCCTAGTTCGAGCACTCTTATGAGTTTCAATGTTAAAAGCTTTTAAAAATTGCGGTATCGCCCATCTGGCTGTGCCGTTCCGCCATTGTGCGGACGTAGCTTACTGCAGTTTTTCAATAAAATAACCTTAATTTGCATGAATTAAAACAAAAATTGAGGTTTTTATACAGAAAAATCTGAATAGCTCCGTTACTTTTGTTAAAAACTTATCTTAGTATCATTGGTTGTATAATTTATTTTGCTAAATTTTTTTGTCTCCGGTAAAATATTGTTCAACTTTACCGCGGGTTTGAAATATCTGAGTTAATTTTTTTTAAATAGTAACCATTTTTTTTTAATATTTGGAAAATATTTTCAACTGAAAATGAACATTGGTGTGATAAAAAATAATGCCAAACATTGAATTAATAGTGATCAGTTACGGATATAAAAATTAAGTGTAAAATTCAAAGTGGCGAAAAGAGGCTAAACAGAGCCAAAATCGAAAAAATGTACTACACATTTTAGATTTTTATTTTGATGTGTAGAATACAAATATGCATAGTCAGTGACGGGATTTTAATGACATACTGTATACACAAATATTGTGATATTTTAAATAAATCAAATCTTCTAAAATGTATATTGGTATATTATACTTCGCAGTAATTGGCATATAACCTGTCACTGTTACTTCATTTCTTCAATCTTCTTCACTTCATTAAAAATTCAATCTAAAAGTAAAACATTGACAATACCATATTGTATTGAAAGAAAAATGTATGTGACCACGGGTTTTAAATAAATAATAACTGTTGGTACGGTCAAAACTTTATTTGGATGATGTAAAAAAAATCAAGGATGAAGTAGGCCTACGATTTGTTTCGTTTGGCCGCCGCCGCGCCGCAAAGCAACACAGAATGGTCAGCACAAGCCGTGATTGCGTCGCCCTATCTCGCAGGCGTTTACACGGCAATAATTACGCGTATGAATAACAAATTTCCCCTTTTTAACCCCTCGAAATTTTGCGCCCCCTAAAATTTTGCGCCCTAGGCCTGGGCCTAGTGGGAAATAAGGTACTGTGTATACTGCAGAAGATCGCACCACCCTCAATAGGTTTCAAACACGCCTATGCTATGAGAAGTCTATTCACATTAGTGTATATGGTCAAAGCTCGCATTTTTTTTCTGAATATGTAACTAAAGCATAATACTTAGCTATGATGAGGGATGTACTTATAAAATTACAATATATTTTTTCCATTTGCACTCACCAACTCAAGCAACGGTTTTTCAGTGATGTATTTGGCTTTGTTTTGTGCCTCGATTTTTTTTATGAGATCTTGGTTGCACTTGGCTGCGTCTGAGCCAGATAACACAGCCACTAAAGCCACAGCTAACAAGAAGGTGCGCATTTTGGATGATCTCGGCCTGTTAAACAGAGCAATTTTCTATAATAAATAAATAAGTGCTTAAATAGAGATGTGTTTTTATTTTTCTCAAAAATTTTAATACAATTAGACTAAAATTTATTAAAAATTTTTGTGGCCATTGAAATAGTATATGGCAGAGCAATAAACAATTACATCTTCAGACTAACTACAACAAAAAAACTTTGTCACAAATTGTTGTACAAACATCTAGAATTATTGCATTAAATAATATATAAACATTGTTAAAATATTTAGATGAGATGGGTGAAATAACTTAACTTATATTTATGTTAAACTTAAAAAGTATGATAAAAATAATATTTATCCTATTTGTTCTCCTATAAAGAGTGAGGAGCACATGATTCTTGAAACACTAGAACTGTATTATAAATAGTGTATAGAATGTGATCCTTTATTTATTTAAAAAAAATTCAGATAACTTTCATGAAAAATTTTTAGAAAATTACTTCTCAACTTATACCCGAATGGAATGAAATTATAATTCATAGAGTATAATATACAAACAAAATTCATCTGCTTTTAGTTAAACATGTTGGTTATCATAAAGTCAAAAATCATTTACATGCATTAAAAAAAAATAAAATTTGTAAATGGCAGCTAGGCTACTACAAAAAAATTAAAAATTATCATGAAAACTGTAAATAAATAGATAGTTAACAAATCCTCATGAGTCATATTAAAGTTTACATAAAGGGTGTTTGGTTACAGCCAGTTAAATTTTCTCAATATGAAAATTTATATGCCCTTAGACGTACTTCAGTGACTATATTATTTATATTTAAATCTCCGCAGAGTTTCTGCTTAAACATGTTACATTTAATAATTTTTCAATTTCTTAAAAAAAGTGTGTGTGTGATGTTTAATCAATGGGTCTTTGGAGTTTATGTGCAGCCTAATGATACAAGAAAATTGATACATAGATAAAATTTTCAGTTGTGGATAAAATATTAAACACGTACTTTAAAAGTGATCAACTTATTTTACATTAGGCCAATATTTAACTATTCATATAAAAATTTGTACCACTTTCTAAATAATAAAGCATTGATGTGTTTTATACCCCGTTTAAAATTAATGTGCGGTCGAAAAATAGAATTTTATTTCTTATTACCAGGAGAATCCCCCAATGCCTTCTTGAATTCCTCTATTTCTTCACAATCTGATGTTATATTATACCCTTGGTATTCAGGAAGATAATAACGCTGATGATCCTGTTACTTTGCCTAGTTGTCGTTTCAAGCACTTCTATTTAAATCTCAAACGTCAAAATAAAAATATTTATTTGCAAAAAAGTAAAAAATTGGCATAAAGTGACATCAGACATTAAATAGCTGAAATAATTTTCAGCGATTGTGATTGTTTGAATTCTTGGCAGTGGAAGGAAAGGAAAAAAATAGAGGAATTGAAATCGGAGTTCTGACCATATTTATTTTGAATGGGGTATATTTTCGATACTTATTTAACACGCTAAGGCTTGTTTTGTTAAGAGAACTCCTACAATTCTCAAAAGGTTTTCAAGTTTTTTGTTTGGTTGGATAGGGCTTGGTCTGTAGTTTTTTACACAAAAAATTTATGAGAATCGGAATTTAACCATAAGGGGGCTATCCACAAATTAAATTTGAAATTTTCCCATTAGAATAACATTGGGATTTGGGTGAGCATTTTAAACATATGTTATTGTACAGCTGTAAATACGTGTAGTTTTTTGTGATTACTGATATTCACAAATTAGATTGGTCGGATGTCATTGATTTAGAACTAAATGTAACTTTTGTATTGTATCAAAATAAATTGCTCGATTTTGAGCAACAAGTACACTAGTTTAGGTACAATAAAAGACTAATTAGTTAATAAAGTAATTTCGTTGTGTATATATTTTATTTTAACTAAAAGCTACATTACTGAACAGCTTGGTACTTACAAGTCAGGTGTCAAGATGCAAGTAGAACTCAAAACTTCAACAATGCCTTAAATACCTAACTCCCATTACATCTGTGTAAATCTTCTATCCAAATATGAATACTTGGAATTAGTATATGTACTGAGTGGTTGTCTTCTTATTATTTTCTATTCAAATGTACACCTGTCAAAGTTGTCTTAGCTGAGGCAAATAAACAAGTTTTGCAAACATCAACTTCTTTACGTACTTGTTTTGTTCAATTGTGCGAGACACATGTCTCCCTTGGCTTGTAAATACTTATATACTTTACTTTATATATACTTTTATTTGAAACACCGACGCACTCTGTGGTGCGTATTTTAAGGTGAGTATGACTGAAGGGGTGAGTGTGATGATTGTGATGGATCAGATGAGGTGTAGCTTTGTTACTGACAATAAGTTTATTAACATGTTTTTGCTAACTATTTTAATATGATTGTATTTATGCTCTGTTTGGTCTTTTACTATAAATTGTACAAATCTTAGAATTACACGCTTTTTTGTGAAATGAGTAATAAATCAAGTGGTAGCCGTTTACATTTTTACATTACATTGCGGGTTCTCTTATAAACGATCTAGAGTAAACACAATTTCATTGTCTTCAAAATTATTTTATTTCATACAGCTGGTTACTCACATCAGTCGTCCGCCCTATTGTTTTCTCAAATCAGTGCCTGTGGCATAAGATTGATTCTTTGTCAAATAATGTCTGAAGTGGATAAGTCATAGTCAAAACTCTTTATTTATTTTCATGTACAAATGGTACATAGTAAATAGCGTCACATATTTTTTATTCTAAAGAGATAATAAAATAGCAGATATTATTTACATTATACATAAATTAAATCATTTTTCTTAATGTCCTACAAGTAAAAAAAAAATAAAAAAAAAAGTTAAGAGTTATAAACATTTTGCACAAATTATATACTTAAAGAGAGTGAAAAAATTGAAGTTTACTAGAGGGTGGTGGAGAGTTCTTCCAATGAATACAAAGATTTGTTAATTAAGTATTCTTTTAACATTCTTTTAAATTTTGACCCATTTTCCAATTTAATGTTAAGTGGAATGTGTTTCAAAAACTTTTTCCCCATATATGTAGGTTTTTTTTTCAAAAAATTTGAGCCTATGTGCTTGTGTGATTTCAGTTCTTCCCCTTGTGTTGTATGGGTTTACAGGTATATCAGAATTTACCTTATTTGATTGTTCTTTCCGGGCAAGCAAAATGGTCTCAAAAATATAGTGACCGCAAACAGTGAATATCTTTTGGTCCTTAAAGTGTTCTTTAGCCGAGTCATCATATTTTACCTTTTGACGTTATTCTGAATAAGGAGAGCCTTTGCCATCTCCTTCAAAAGATCGTTCATTTTCTCCAGGGACAGGTTTTCCTCCTCGTTGGCATCGTCCTGCTGCTGCCGAAGCATTTGCATCTCGAATGCCGGACGAAGAGGGCTCTTCCTGGGAGGAATTCCTTGCATCTCGGCTAGAGGTGTTACCGGCTCAGTCACCCCCATACCCAGCTTAACCTCATCCTTCTCCTTTCCGGTTACGGCCGACGATCCGGCGACACCAGCAGCCTTGAATGGGATCGGCGGAGGGGAGGCTTTAATTCCCCCCGTCGGCGTCCCAGTCTTCGAGGTCGGAGACCTCTGCAGTTTTGAGCTGCGCTTAAAGGCGGCCTGCTCATTCTCCTTTAATTTCGTGTTTATAGGTCACTATTACTTTTTTATATAATAATGACTTGTCTATCCCTCCCAGATAACAAAGAAAAAGTAGTGGTCCCAAAATAGAACCTTGGGGCACACCAAACCTGAGAACTTTAATATGCGATGAGGTTTTAATGATTTTATTGTTTTTTGTTAAATTTGTTATCTCTACATGAGGTTCTATTTGTGAGGTAGGACGTGAACCAACTAAGGGTATTTTTTGCAACTCCAAGGGTATCTAATTTCTCAATTAGCTTAGAATGATTAACATTGTCAAAAGCTTTAGATATATCCATAAAAATGCCAATTGTATGTTTTTCTTTGTCTATTGAGTCGATGATAGTTTCAATAAATGACACAGCAGCACTAACAACAGACCTTCCATGCCGAAAGCCATGTTGGCCTTCATCGAATAAATTAAAGGTTTCTAAGAAATGTGAAAATTGTAAATGAACTGCTTTTTCATATATTTTTGAGATTGTAGGTAGAATGGAAACTGGCCGGTAATTACTAACATTGTATTTGTCATCTTTTTTATGAATTGGAATTATTTTAGCTAGTTTTAATTGACTAGGAAAGATACTCGAAACAAATGAAGAATTAATTAAATGGCTCAAAATTAAACTTATGTTACTTTTTATTGCTTTAATTACTGTGATAGGCACCTCATCAAAACCGCTAGAATATTTATTCTTAAAAGACTCAATTATTTTTTCCACCTCCCTCTTGTCTACAGACCTCAAACTAAATTTTGGCTATACATTCAATTCATTACTTAAATTCAAGTTGAAAGTTTCAAACTTTGTTTGACTGTTTACATCAAGGTCTTTAACAACATCAGCAAAATGATTAATAAAAATGTTTGCAATATTTTTTGGGTCAGAGAAGTATTGACCTCTTTCTATTAAGGTTATATTGTCAACCTTTCCCCTGTCTTCCACCCCTACTTCAGAATTTACCAGTTCCCATACAGTTTTTTTGGATATTGGTGAAAATAGTTAGACTTAGCTTGATTTAATTTTATTTATAATTTTTCATTGTCAGGTTTAGTTGTTGTTTAATTTCACAATTCTTGGTTCTTCTAAACACTTTAGTGAGTCTAATAATATTTTTCTTTTCATTTTTTAGCTCATCTGATATCCAGCTGTTATCAGATTTATTTTTCTTTGTCACTAAATATTTTGAAAATGCTTTATCAAAATAATAGCTAAATAAATTGTAGAATGTATCATATTTCTATCAACAGATGCAAAGTAAACATCATGCCATGTTTCTTCCTCTAACAATTGCTGGAAGTATTTTATGTTTTCTGGAGAAAATTTTCTAATTTCTTGTTTTACACGTAAATTAGTTTTTTTTATAGTTCTGTTCACCGTTAGTTCCAAAAGTTGACCATCATGATCTGAAAGACCAGTTATTAGCCCTTCTACTTTAATATTACTTTTGTCAATATTTTTTACTATAAAATTGTCAATTGCAGTTTCTGATTGTTCAGTTACTCTTGTGGGAAAATCTACAAGGTAACTCATATTTTGACCCTTTAATGCTTCTTCAAATAACTTGAATTTTTTATCATTTTTTAAAACATCTATGTTTAAATCCCCACCAATTATTATTTTGTCATATTTTAATCTGAAATACTCTATTAAACAATTTAGTTTGTCTAAAAATATATTTATATTTAAGTTGGGTGACCAGTAAATTCCAATTACAATAATTTTACCCTTTACTGTAACAAAACTACAAGCAACAAATTCAAATTGCATTTCCTCCAACAGTTCGTTACTTAAAGAACATGGCATTGACACCTGCTTTAACTCAAAGCCCCTCTCTGACAACATCATTACTCCTCCTTTCGATGTATTTTTTCTCGAAAAATTTGCCCTAACTATGTAATTATTAATATTTACACGATCTTTTTCTTCTTCTTTTAAATCATGTTCAGTTAATATTATAATTTGTGGTCTGATTTCATCTAAGATAAATTCTAAAGCATTGATTCGTGATGAAAGGTGCTGAATATTTTGATGAAATATTTTTGTTTTTAATTTACTGTTGTTTGAGTTAGGTCTAATTATGTTATCGGAGTTGTTGTGAGAATGGTAGAGTTTAAAGGTAAAGCAGGCGTCGAGGGCATTTGTACATCAATACTATCAAACGATGAACTTAAATCTACATAAGGAGCACTATCAACTTCACTATCACTGCTCTGCTTTAGTGCCTCACTGTATGTGAGGTCACCGGGCACCACTAAAACTTCAGAGTACACTGGCGGTGATGTTGAGACTGGGTTCAGTAGTTGCTCATCCGGCGTTGGAAGGGTCGACTCCGTTGATACCTGCCATATCTCCTCCTGTCTGTCATCTGACGATTGTGGTTGGTCCATTTGGGATGTGGGTTTTGTTGCCAATATGCTCATGTTGTTCTTGACCTGGTTGTAGGAGTTTGCCTTGGATATAATAAGTTGTCTGATTTGCTGCAAAAATGTCTCGTGAGGTACGCCATTTCTTAACATCCTTAAGGCCTTTTATGGATAATCCACAATTGTAATAGAGGCTTGCGTTATTTGTTGAAATTTCATTATATTAGATATGAAAAGATTCAAATTTATTTTATCTCGGATGCAACCAATTGGTTAACATATTAGATGTTTTAATTTTTTTTCAAGAAAGTATCAGTCAGATGTTGGAAAGCTATGTTATAGTCACGTGTTTTTGGTTTACCATAGTATGTGTCTTTGGTTATCAAGCTAAATACATAAGGTCCATTGTGATTTTCCTGTAGTGAGTTTCAGGTAGTCAGAAAGACACTGTGATATTACTGGCTGCCCAAAAATCTTCCTAAATATCACGGCTACTCCAGCGCTAATATGACGAGGATCAGTGAAGTCTGCTGATATGCTATGTGCCAGTCCAACTGTCTTGTCACTTTTATTCTTATCAATTACTTTGGCCATATGTGAGGTAGTTATATGTATTTTTGCATCTTCGATACTTATCTGGCATTCCTTTTTGACAGAAAGCTGTGAATCCTTGTCATTAGAGGTTACGTCATGTACAGTACTTAGGTCTAGTTTATTTAATGAATCTATTAACATGTAACACAACTTCTTTTTACCATGATAATTTAAGTGTAGACCGTGTTGAGTAAAGTGAAATCTACTAAGTTCTTCCATATCAACGACATTTATTTTTCTATTCCTTAGCGCAAGATCTTTGATGTAATTGTTTACTTTGCCTATTTCCTTGTGGAGTACATTATCAGGATTTAAGTCATAGCGGTGGGGTATTGTAGTTAAAATTACAGGTTTATTTTTACTGAGAAGTTGTAAGTCTTTTTCCAAGTTTTCATAGATGTTTGAAGTTGTTTGTTTACTGACATCATTTGTCCCAGCAATTAACACCAAGGGGTGGTCACCAGATCTTGCAGCTTGTCTATAAACTTGCTGAGTTGTTGCGCCAGGCATTACCAAACCACTAAATCTGATCTTGCCTTTGCTGCAGGTATTCATTAATTCTGGAACTCCTCTTCCATGGCTATCTGAGTAAAACTCAACTTCCCTTGAATGAATTTCAAATATCCTATTTTTTTGGACTCTCTTAGTTTTAGTTGAGGATCTAGGACTTTCACGGATAACCGTATTTATTTCACTCCTTTGTATTGCAGTCATGTTTTCTTTGTGGTCCTGGTGAGTATTAGTCAAAATTCCAAATTTATTGTGAGTAGGCACACCATCAATATATTGAGGATTCAAGGTTTTCTGTTTTTTACTGATTTTTTTGGGTCGCCTCCATGTTTCTGTTGTGTTGACATCAGTGGGATGGGATGAGTAATTATTAACTGCATCTGGGAGTTGAGGTGTAAAAGCTGTGGCCGGGGGCTGGGGAGTGGGTAGGGTGCACTTGGTACATCATATCATAAATTATGTCAGAACTAACTGTTTTAACACTATTACCATATATAAGTAGAGCCAGTTGAGCTCGCTTAGTCAGTACATCACTTTCCCTAACTGCTGGCCAAAATTGATTTGAAGTTTTCAGTAATTCGTGCAATTTTCCCTGATTAATGCGCTGAATAAGAATATCTGTAAATATTAACATATACCCCGCAATCTACTGTGTTATTTTGTTGTTACAAAATAACACTTTTGTTGCGCTACAGCAACTTTGTGAAGTGGCAAGTTGTCACTCAAGCCTAAGTGTTTAGAGAGATTTTTTTTACTTTCTGAGCATGTTTTAGGTTGTATTCTTCAACCGAATCAAAGTAAAACCAGTTATTACTTTTCCTGTCAAGCAGAAGCAGACTCCAGTGAGAATCTCCAACCACATCTTTAGCGGCTGCATCATTAACAGGAAAAAATATGAAAAAATTATTAATAATTTCTTGGAGATCAATTGGACATTCAGTTCCCTCTGAACATTTCAAATGATGCGTCAGTGCAGGGGTCATCAACAGTATATCATGCATGGTTACTTTAGATTTAAGCAGATTGTAGTAAAACTCAACAGTGTCATCAATGATCCATTTAGACTCCATTATAGAAATGCAGTTTGATAATTGGCCTGAAGTACTATTTTCAACGTTTATAACAGATTTTTGTTTATTTTGTTTAGTCCCCATAAGATTTGCTTTATTTTGCATGTTTTTCAGTTTGATTTCAAGTTGATTTAATTGGGAGGAAAGAAAACCCTTTTCAGATTCATACTGAACCAAAAATTCATCTTTGAATATTCTTTCATTTGTTACTTTTTTCTGTAATGAATTTATTTCCTCCTTGGACTCTTTTCTTTCTTTCTTAAGTATATTTTCTAAAGCAGTTTTTTCATCTAGTAAGACTTTGATTCTATCTTCCAGTTCTAGTTGTTCAGTTGAATTTGAGTTCATTAAATCATCTAATTTTTTTTTTTTCAAAATGTTATTCTCTTTCAATAGTGCACTACCAGCCTCAGCAGCAATGGTTAAAGATGTTTCTAAATCAACAATTTCTTCAAAATTAATGTTGCTTAATTTATTTTCTATTTCCGCTACGAGTGTTTCATGCTGTCTGAGGTATTAATGTCTGGTTTACTGGCACACTTTGAGCATGTCCAACCCGTCAATTCACCTCTACAAATTTTTTTTAAAATCATCATTTCTATACATCTTTTATGGAACCAAGTCTTGCAGGGACCACTGCAGCAGACAGCGCTAAATTTAGCTCCTTTTAGACATTTACCACAGGGATATTTAATCATTTTTCCCTAAAAATAATTTCTAGAAAGCCTTAGAAAATATTATTTAATAAATTTATTTAATCATGAAATGCATGATTAAAACAATTAAAATTAACAAAATATCAAAATATTAAAAACTCTTCATAGAATATTAAATATTAAAATTTACAATTCAGTCCAGATTATAGTAGGATTCACGAAAATAGTCCGATGAGAGTTGATGCATTGTTGCCAGATTTATTCTGAAATACATTTTTATTCTGTATTACACATGGTAAACAAAACAAAAAATGACAACATTGCAGGGTGAGAGGGGGTGAGGGGGGACACAGCTGTTAAAATTTCCATCGGACTATTTTCGTGCATCTTACTAGTTACTGCTTTATTACTCCAGTTAAATATGATGGGTCCCTTTAGGCAATTGTAAACAAATAACAAACCAGTTTAGTCCAGGTGAATGAATGAATGAGTCACTAGTAGATAAGGCAAGCTGTTATCAGCTGTGACCCTGGTCCAACTTCCTGGTAGCCGTGCAACCTTGTTTAATCTTGTTGTGGGATTTCCAGTAATCAAGAACTGGATTTAAATAGTTATAACTGTTCAGTGCACTAACTCACGGTATGACCCTACATCTATCACTTTTCCATCACTGGTATGTAGATTCTTCTAAATATTTTATTCACAAAGAAAAATTATTTTAAATAACCACTTAAAAATTAACTTTTTAAGGAGCTAATTCACTAGTAATTCATACTATCCGCCATCTTTGTGAGCAGCCTAAGTGACGATCAAATGGTTATACGGTTCAAAAATAAACATGAACTTTAAATTATTCGCTGCTTCAATGTTGGATGATCCTAATATCTTGCTTTTTAGCTGATTTACCACAGATTGAACTCTTTATTTACAGAAATGCCTTGAAGGTTGGGATGTAACTTTTTGTTGTTGCTGTGGATAAGAAGACTGCGGCCAAACCCCTAAGCACGTCTGCCTCTAATGGGTATTTTGCGCAAGCCCCCGGAAGGACGGATATTGAAGGAAGAGAAAGGATGAGAGGGAGGGAAGCAGACGGCCGATTGACCAGTCAGGGGGCCAACTCCCGTGCTCCTGTGATAACTGGTTGGCAGGCTCAAACAGGCGCTCCAACCGACTGTCCTTTCATATTCCTCAGCTAGGGGTTTCCATGTCCTCCCGATGACATCAACCCCGTGCTGTCTAGAACATGAATGCATCATGAGAGAAGAGAAATTGTCATAGTAGATAGCCAAAAGACTTACCACGTGTTATGATAACTTCATTTGCTGTACCCAAAGTCAACAACTAGAATAAACCAGTTTTTAAGTTGTCCTGGGACAGGATGTAACTTAATAGGGGTAATTTTCTATCTCTTAAAACTTTTGATTCTTTAATAAGAGACACAAACTCAAACCCTCAAATTAAAAATCTCTTGTTTGACAATCTCTAAGTTGGGGTCAATCTTGATTCTGTATATTCCCCATAAGAGCAATGTTTAACAGAAATTTCAACAGCTACTATTTTGTTTATAAAATTATGGTTTATAGCTCTTAATAAAAGGTTTATCAAGATGGATTCGGTTTCTTAGGAGTTTTTTTCATGACAATCACAAGTACAGTATAGTGTAAAACGGAAAGAAAAAATCAAATATTTTAATATTTTCCAAAAACTGTTAAGAACTTTTATCAAATGTTTCTATAGAATCGATCTTGTAAAAGGAATGGCAAATTTGACTTTGATTCAAACATATTTTATTCTGATCCGATACAAAAATAAAGAAATTGTATGACAAAATTGGGGGAAGTTTACTAAGTTTCCACAAGTGGGGAATAAATCCAACACGACAGCAATAATCCAATACCCTCTTGAACAATTTTGCTACACAAAATAATGAAAGTTCAATTCAATTCAATTTATTGCCAATACAACATGATTTTTGTTGGTAGCAATGTATATAACACATAAAATTTTGTCTAAACATAAATTATAAAATAATAGAGGTACATAAAAAAACTAAAAATAAAGAGTACAAACCTAGTCTAACTTTTAATGTGGTTAATTTTTTATTTTTTTGTTATTTTTTTAATATAGATGATTATTTGATATTTGAAAAGTAGAATCAAATGAGATAAACTAGAAAAGCCCTTCTTGAATTTGTTTTTGCCCAAAAAAACAGTGCTGCAAATGAAACAATAGAGACAACACAACTTACAAGTGAATGTAATTAAAGATAAACAAGGAGGATTGCAATACCAAACAACTATCATGTTATTTGAACTTAAATTGGTCATATCTCTCCAAGTTTCATAAACAAATGGTCGAAGTTATTAGTGGGGTATTAAATAATGTCTAAATTTCAAACAAATAAAATGTACCAAAATTAAAGTAAATGAACGAGGAACATACTACCAGTACAATTATTTTAAAACTATTCATTTCCTAAAAAGAGCTTTTCAAGGAATTTGGCTGGTCAAACTTTTTTTTCAGAAAATTGATTCACAATGTTACTGGTACTGTTATTTATTTGTGCTTTGACTGGAAATCAATAAATAATAGACTATATTTCAATAAAGGGAAAATTTTAAAAAATAAAAAGAGTTTCATCAGTCCATTTGATTGACTTTTTCACAGTATTCAATTACTACACAATCTATGCTCAATTGATTACGGAGGAAAACTTGAGCATCTATACTTATTTAATACGCTAAGGGTTTTTTTGTGTAGAGAACTCCTCCGATTTTCAAGTTTTTGGTGTCATTGGATAGAGGGCTTGGTCTGTAGTTGTTTCCGCCAAAAATTAATGAGAGTCGGGCTAAAAATAAATTAAAAAATTATAAATAAATAACCAGTATCTAATTTTACAAAGTTATTCATGAAAGTTTTTTGACCAATCACAATAGAGTTTTGCCCATATGGTATAAATGAGTACGGTAAACACTAAATATTATTTTAACTATGGCAGATTTAGCTATTTGTATTAAAGTAAACACACCGTAGTGTAGTAGTAGGACTTTAGGGAGAGTAATTGTTAAATTTACAGTGCATTGATATTGTTGGTGACATCTTCTTAGTTAACTTCCCTGATTCAATTTCCAAGAGTTTGACACAATAAACTTAGCTTTTAATGAGGTTCAATGAATAACATTGAAGCAAATAAAGCAATTCCAAGATTCTGATAATAAGTTTTGACATTGAGAGTTTTCACAACAAAATAGTAGTCAACAATTTCAAAATATAATCATGCCAATGATTTTATTTGTGAGATTTTTATCTCATTAATGTTATATCTATATTTATAAAAGAGGAAGTATGTATAAATCTATGTTGCCTATGGACTCCAAAATCGCTTGTCAGATTGTAATGAAACTTTCAGGCATTATTAAGCATTAATCAGGGATTATTTGTGTGAAGTTTGGTGCTAATCTGTCCAAAAGGCTCTGACCCAGAGGGCATACAACAGTTTGTAAAAAGTCTGAAGACCTCTATGTTATCTGTTTTTATTAGATACTAAGAAACAAATTTAATGAAAAATTCTCATTTTAGGTGTTCCAGCGATTTCTTATGCTAGCAGTACATTCTCGCCGAGACAGGACGAGAGCAGGCGAGGCCAAGAGTGTACACGGTGTGCTCGGCATGTCTCGCTCTACTTCGTCTCGCCATGTCTCGGCCTCGCCTGCGCTCGGTCTGGGAGCGGTTTTTGGCACGAGTCAAAGGGCTCGAGCGACCGGGAACTCACCCGAGAGCCCCTCGGCAAGAATGTACTTTGTAACCTTGCTGTGGGTCCTCATCGAGAAAATCCTCGAGAAACGTCCCGGCGAGGCGCCTTGGCGAGAGTGTACTGCTATCATTATATATAAGGTGAGCGTGACAGCAAGTGAGCGTAGCGAATGAGCTAAACCTGACGGGGAGTGAGCATCAGCGTAGTGAACAAGCTTAATTACTTATAAAATAAATTCAATCACGGGCGAAGCCGTGACGGGAAACAGCTAGTTCTTGTTATAAAAACTTAACTCCTTGATTTTAGCACTACAGATAGGAACACAAGAAATTAACCTCGCCCCCCAACAATCTTCCTTGATTCGTCTGTTGTTCAAATGTGTAAAACATTTAAGCTTTACCACTTCAAAAATTACAGTTGAAAAAGGTTGGTTAGTAGGGAATGTTTCAAGCAGAGATCATTGTGGGGGACCTTGGTTTCCAGAAATATCATAATACTGGGAAAAATAAAATACTAAAAAAATAGAGACTGAGAATTTATTTAGATTGGGTGATTCAACAGTAATATTTATGTCCAAAAAATCTCTTTTTTAATGAAAACCGGGGATGCCCACTGATTGAAATTTGACCAAAAATTAAGTTGATCAGAAGTAAGGCTACAAGGCTAGGATGTTAGCATCAGGTATGTTGGCATTTGGGAGTTTAGCGGGGGATTAAATGAAATGGAAGCGATTATCCTAGGGATGCCAGCTTCGGATGCTAAAACAGCAACCGGATGCTCTATTTTGCGCAAATCCCAGCTGGGATGCTGAAATTCGAGCAGCCGGTCGCTTTTTGCCTCCCAGGGTGCCCAAAATTAGTTATGAGGCGTTGGTTCAAATACGGCGCATTATACTAGGCTGCTAGCATCCAAAATGTTCTCTTTTGACATGTACGCACGAGAAGTCAGAGTTATGACTAATAGTTTCTCTTTGGATGAAATTCGTCTGAGGAATCTTGTATCTTGTTTAAAGAAGTCGCTATGGATGTAACCTAGAGCTCTTTGAAAGGAAGTAACATTCTAAAGTAATTAAAAAATCTTGTTTCATTGCAAAATTCATCAAACAATTTAAAATACAGGCTTCTGACACAATGGACACCTAAAAAGGGGTCTACACTAAACTTTATTATGCACAACACCTTCTTTTCTTAGTTAGTAACATCAGCAGCAACATCTCTTCATTTGTTAGGGCCATATTGACGACTGACAAAACATTAATATTAAATAGTACTCCGAGAGACTAGCATCGCAACACAAATCAAACATAATCAACACAAATAATTTTTTACAAGAAGTGGGATGCTAGCATCCCGGACGCCAGCATCCCAGTATAATGGTAGACTAAGGCCAACTACACTACAGGCTGGAATGCCCACCTTTGGCAAAACTATTAGATACACCAGCTGATCTAAAATACGCTATTCTAATATAATTTTCCTGATTATTACTTGGAAATCCCCTAAAAATTCTGAAAATTTTGAAAATGACATGCTTTTGACAACATTGATCAAGCTGGTCCATCTGATGCTGTGATATCAAGCACTGAGCTTTCCAGCCTGCTGTGTAGTTGGGATTGTCTGGACCAATTAAATTAAAAATATATTAAAACTGTAATATCTGCTTCCTGCTTTGTTTCGTTATTACAACAGTTAGTTGTCAAATAAATAAATCAATCAATAATAATTTTTCCATAAGATTAATATTGAAACTTAGAAAGCCTGTAAGCAGGGCCGGCGACAGGGGGGGGGGGGGGGAGGTAGGGGGGGCTACAGCCCCGGGGCCCTTGGTCTGGTTTAAAATACAAATCAGTGGTCTTTTTAACCGGGCAATATTTCCTTTAATAGACTTCTTATCTAAAAATAAAGTTGGGTATAATGCATTAATCAGTAGGGCAAAACTTGAGTTTTTCTTGTATTGTAGAATAGAAGAAAAAAAACGGTAAATTTGAAGGTGAGGGGTTTTAGTACTGTGGTGGCCCGCAGGTATAATTTGGTGATCACCAACAATTTGGTGGCCGGATATAATTTATCTATAATTATATATAATTAAATTAAAGATATAATTTATCTACGTGAATTATACGTAATAATTATGTATATGGATTAATAAAATCAATTTCTTCAATCAATACATGTTGTATTTTTCTTTTTTAAATACCATTGTCTATTCAATTAATTCAACATTTACATATCTGTGATGCTTTAATTTAAATTTTCTATTGTATAATTTTTTTTTTTTTTTTTTTTTTTTTTTTGAAAAGGTTTTAATTAAAACCATTTTGTATTTCTTCAATGCGTGCCTAAATTTGTGGTTTACTTAAATATGAAACAGCCTGAAAAGATAATTTATGAATGAATGAGTGAAAACAGGTCTAGATTACACCAAAATGAGTTATTTTATCTGTAATTCATTATTGTTCTCAGGGACTGGGGTCCCAGTCTGGGGAGTATCCCTAGACCCCCGGTACCCCACACAAACAAAACGCCTTCATGCATACCATACCTAGGGGCCCGGATTAGGTCCAGCCCTGGGGCCCGCGATCGCTCTCGCCGGCCCTGCCTGTAAGGCGTAGCCATGGGAGCCAATGTAAATTTTGAAAGGTTTCACTCATTTACGAACCTTAAGTACTGATTGCTCCTACGCACAAGCTAAGAAAAAATAACAAGTTTTGTGCTTGTCTATTAATATATAAAAGATATTATATTATGAATCACAATTATTATTAATTTTTTTAGTTAAGGATCGTAAAATTAAATTCTCAGTCAGAATTATTTTCTTTATTGATTAAAATATACATTTATTTACAATATCAAGTGTGTATGATGAATTTAACTGAGCAAATCACTCAGTTTTTCCTATAAAATTGATGTTATCTATTCAAAGTTTATATCGGGTTTTCTTACCATAAGTAAGTTAACTTAAACTAATAGTTTATCTTTTATGAAAAAAATATTAAAATTATTGTTGGTGATCACTCTGACCGTATGGAGTACTTTATAACAATAAAGTATTAAAATCAAACAAAATTCAATTACCCTTCAAAACATAGAAAGAGAATAGGCTTTCAAAGGTTGGCCTAGGATGGGCCTAGTTCCTAACAAATCCTTAAGTTTGTTTATAACTTACCATATAATATTCTTTTTGGTATGTAAAATAAAATAATATAGAAGAAAGTTCCAAGGTATTATTCAAAGATTTCATAAGAAATGTACACTTTCAAAAAATTTTGTTGAAAATGATTCTGTGAGGAATTAGAAAATCATTTGCTTAAATTCTCACAGCTTGCTTTAAGTCTTTGATTTTTTAGTTCAGCTGACTGTCAACAAAGTATATTAATCCAGCCCCCAAATACTAGCACTGTCCTTGATCGTGTTCCGGTTCTCCCTTCTCTTCCTAGTGACAGCACTGGCTTCCCCCTTGGCCAAACATCTTTGCCTTGTTGCCATTCGATTCCTTTTCTCCAACGCTTTTTTTACTCTCTGTTGAATCACCTCTGGAGGGATTGTGGATGTGGTTGATACACTTCGAACGCTATGAATTTCTGCCTCTGCATCGCTGACGTTTTCGCTGGAACTGCCACTGGATAAATTTAATGGGACGACTGCTGAGTTTTTGCTCAAATCTGTCAAATCATTTGTGTTAGCTTCCCGCTCGTTCTTCTCAGTTTTCAATTTTTCATTCTGTTTTCTTTCATCTTCCAACAAACAGTGCTCTAGTTCGGCTCTGAGACTGTCAATGTCTTCTTCTTTCACAATATTGTCTGGTATATTTTCTTCTTCAGCATCTTCAGTCCATCCTATTTCTGCCAAAAGATCTTTCTCCATCTGGCGAGTGAATCCACTAGCACTCACTTCGGCATCCAAGATATCTTCCCTCCTAAAAACAAATATGTAATGGGTCATGTCCTACTTTTAACATATGAAAAAATGTTACTGTATTGTGTTCGTTTCAAACATGGTTTTTGTTGGACCAATTACTGATAAAACTAGTTAATAGAATAATAAATATGAGTCATAAATAATACTTTAATATGAGATTACTAACATGTCCAACATTTATTTTTCAAAATGATTTTTACGATAAAAAGTGTTTATGTTTATAGTGTAAACTTTTAAAAGTAAGTGTTGTCAATCCTATACTATGATGCAAGTTAGGTAAGCTATATTTGTATGTATGTATGCACACGGATCTCGAAAACTGCTCGGACGATTTTTATTAAAATTTTGCAAATAACTTAGGGATGAAAATAATATGTATACACAATTAATAGTAAAAAATAATGAGCTTTTTATAACAACAACAATTCTAATCTTGAATTAAAATTTAGACTGGCTAATAGATTAAATTGAAGTTTGTATAATTAGTATAATTCCATATGTCTCTATGCTAGGAAAAATCTTATTTCTTTATAAATCTTACATTGAAATTGTAAAAATTTTAATATTGGCCTTAAGCCGCGTCCGCACTGGCCGAACATACCGAACATTTGTTTGTTCGTTGCTAACCTTTTAGAATGTAAATCATATGGCCAGTTAATTGTTCGTTAAGAATGTTTGTTGATTTTTGTGTTCGCCGAACAAGTTTGCCACGAATGTTCGCCCAGTGCGGACGCGACTTTATGGAGTTTAAAATAAAAACAAAAGAGTTGCTGTAAACAGCTGACTCAACATTCGAACCACAAACAAAGTGCTCTAGTATAACCATGTATTTTTTTTTTCATTGTAGCCAGTAATTGAATTAAGAATGGTACTATAACAAAACTAATTTTAAACAAACTTATGCCAGAGTGCAACGCCCTTAGGCCTACATTAAAAAATCCTGAAAGGCGAGTGAGCGGAGAAAATGACCTAGACTTGAAAGAAAAGGCCTTATGGGCTTGTCATTTTAGCGTACAGTCTGTGACTGATATTACTATGACTGCAAAGAATTGTTTAGGTTATCAAGCAAATGCTCGGCCCCCAGGTACTGACTTTTTTTATCTGAGTACAGTACCTAGAATTATGACTGATAAAGATTATGCACAAATACAAAAATCATTTTGTGAGAGGCATGTTATTTTATTCAAAACCTGTTTGGTCTGTAAATTGTCTTGAATTTAAGACAGGTCATATGTCTATTTCAAAACGTTGTTAACTGTCTATTTCAACTTACAAAATATCCTGAAAAGTCGGATGCAACGAGCTTTCATATGAAAACCTTTTCTTAAAAAATTCTCGAATGCAATTCACATCCCTTTCAAAAAACCTGTGAACAATAATCATTGTCATGAATAATAATATGATATAATTTCAGCACGTACATTACTAATATTCAAAACCAGGAAAGAGGTTACACAAAATAATTGTGAAAAGAAAGAATAAGAAAAAGTAAATTGTTTTATTTATTTATTTCTGTCCAAACTAGCAATAATAAATGAAAGAACCTTAAACCACATACTTTTAATTGTAGTCAGAAAAGCACATTCCACATCAATAAGTATGGCTGGACTGACAGTTTAAGAAACAAAAACAAAGCATAGTGTAGATGAGACACTCTTTCAAATTGGAAAAGGCTCACCAACAGAGCAAGTGTGTAAAGCAAGTGTGTAAACGATAGTCAACAAAAACCAAGCATAGTGTAGATGAGACACTCTTTCAAATTTGAAAAGGCTCACCAACAGAGCAAGTGTGTAAAGCAAGTGTGTAAACGATAGTGGACATTGGAACGGATATTGGGAGGTGTCAGTAGTGGAAAGGTTGGATGTGAGAGGTTTTATTGTATTTCTCAGACAGGTAATTCTTTTTCTTTTTTTATGATTTTCTTAAAGGTTTGGCACACTGTCATGTGGTCTTATCCTTGATTCATTTAAAATCACCATTCCAGTAATACAGAGCAAAAGTATATAGTGTTTATGTACTGAACACTATTAAGAGAAAAAGTTACTAATTGTTAAGTACAATGGATAATTATTCTTAGGCCTTTAATAAAATAGTCTTCTTCCATCAAATTTATCTTAAAACTGAATCCAGTTTGGCGCAGCACTCTAGCAGCAAACTCATTAAAAACTGGTTTTACAATATGAGTACAGTTAGTTTTCCTGATCAGGTTGCAGATATTGATAGCTGAAAAAGCAGAATCGCAAATACTTGGCTGGCTTGTTTTATAAGTGGCATTTACAATTAAAACTAATATACGGTTTTGCAACCCACAGAGAGCTAATCAATTAATTAGTGGCAAAGTTTGTGGGAGTGAAATAAAAACAGTGGAGGGGTTACTTGATGAGCACCTTAGTCATTATTCATTTTGCTAATTTTTACCATTGAAAATCATTTTTATACCAGTTAAAAGACTTTAGAAAGAGCATTTAAAACTCAAGAAAAGAATGTCAAACCACGCTAAAGAATTAACCCAAATTTTTGCAACCAATTACTGGAAAACTTACATTTCAGCGTTTGTGTGACACGTTGACACCATCTGCGGGAAATCGATGATGATCGGCTTCCCCTCATCCGTGATCATGATGTTGAATTCGTTGAAGTCCCCATGGATGACGCCGTGATTGCCAAGACGCACGATCAGATCCATCAAATCATCATACAGAGATTCAACATTTGGGACTTCACTTACTCGGCATCTAAAAAACAGAGTAAAACTGACCTGATAAATGGGTCCAAAATAAGAAACATAAATATTCCAATTTAGACAATTGGGTGACAAATGCAGAGGACAGCTGATCAGCTGATTAGAACCTTATTATACCTTATTATCTCCAACACTCTCCCATTATACACTTTTTTTCCATAAAAGTACCAAATCTCCAACTTCCAACTTTGAACGAACGGTGTTTTTGGCCTCTGGGGACTTAAAAATGAAAAAGTAACATGGTCTCAGGCTTAGGTCTTACCAAGGCTACTACCGTAATAGCGTATTTCCTATAGGGAAATTCGCTAAAAGACTCTTAGGCACAAACAACTAATCATTCATATCCCTAAACAAATGGTTGCATTAATCACTCACTCACTCGCATTTGCTCACTCATTTGCATTACTCGCTCACTCAAGAGACTGCTGACAGCAATAAATTCAACTCTACTACTGGCGACACTGGAGCTAAACGTCTATCAATAATGAATATCCTATACAAATTGTTTTAATAGAGTAAAAAGTAAATATAGTACCTATTACTTTTTACTCTAGATTAAACATTTTAAACAATTTAAAATATGATTTAATAATAATCTGGACGAAGTGACAATATACAAAACATCCCTATCCATGCGTTAGGTAAAAACATAAATACAGATATTCAGTGCTGCTTCCAAAAAGCCAGACAATCGGACTGATTATGAAAAATCTGCCCTGTCATGTTTTTATGCTCTAAAAAGTGGACATGTCCGGGGAAATTAAGACATATGGTGACCCTACCAAAAAATCATTAAGGTCAGTGTAGCCAAAAAAGATATTATAGGCCTATATATCAGAAGAATTGATGAGCGAGATTTTTTAATCAATCCTGATATTGTAACTTAGTGTTGTGAAACATATGGTAGGAATTTTTCAACGGGTTTAGAACTGTTGGATGGCTTTATGTACACCTATATTAATTATTAAATTTAATTCATTTGATAAAAGGGTATTAAAGAAATCCTCACACCCAAATAATGTTGAAAATATGAAAGTGGGTATACTCTAAGGATCAGGTTAAAGGAATGATAGGATAAATTATTTCTAATAAAAAACCTTATAAAGTGAACAATTCAAAACGTAGGCTATTGGACTAATATAAAAAGAAAAGAAAATTGAGAAAGTGAGGATAAGGAGGGTTAAGCGAATGAGTTCCAAGAAGGACGTATAATAATAAAATTAAAGTACCTTACCCACTACAGCAAAAAGTATGATCAAGTATTAGACCTAGGCTACAATTTTTCCAAAATATAAGGTCGGTAAACAAAGACAAAGAAATCTATAGCCAATGTGATAAAAAAATCGTAAATTAAAGCTTCATTTTACAGTCTAATATTATATTTGTCAATAAGCAAACAATACCTATCTTATTCTGGCCGTTTTGTTTTGCCAGTACTAAAGATTTCGGGCTATTCTAAAAGTTAGCTTCATTTCAAGTGTGAATTGCAAAAGCTTGAGCCTAGAAGACATTTGAGACATTTTAAAATTTATGTTTAGACTTATAATTAACTTAATCTTGTACTCACAGAGGCTCTCCCTTAATCAACTCCATGATGACACAGTGTCTGTTGCAATCGATGGGCCGAGGAACCGGAAAGTCTCGGTTGTGAAGAGCTTTCATGTAGGCGAACTCTTTAGCCGCAGAAATCCGGGACAAATAGAGCCAACCTGCTTTGTTCCTGTGAGCGTGGTAGTCTCTCTTCTCTTTCAAGTTGCGAAAACAAGTCCTTCCCAGTCTGCAAAGCAAAATCTCATGCTCAGGAGAAAAATTGATGGCATATAGGCCTACTTCAAGTTAATAGATTTTTTATTGTTGTTATAGTTGACACACAGGAAACTATAAAAAAAATATTAGCATATAATATTAGCATATATAATAAATATAGCAAATATATTAGCATATCTATATCTATAAAAGAGGAAGTATGTATATATATTTGTATATATATATATATATAAATATATATATATATATGTTTGTTGCCTATAGACTCCGAAACCGCTCAACAGATTGTAATTAAACTTTCAGACATTAGTAAGCATTATTCGAGGATGGTTTGTGTGAAGTTTGGTGCAAATCTGTCCAAAGGGCTCTGACCCAGAGGGCATACATTAGTGCAGTGTCAGGTTTTAGAAATTTAGTGTTTACAAAATGAACTGCTGTAATTAAAAAATTTGAAAGTTTCACTCAAGCAGATGCTTATAATCATAGAAGTAACCAGGTGTGAGGTAGAATATTGATGTTTGTGTTGTCTTTATGGCTTCGCTCCACGGAAGCTCACAATTACACTAAAAGCCTACAGGTGGTGAAATTTGACATGGGCGATTGTCTTTGTCCATAGGTGCACCATAGGTCCATAGGTTTTGCAAATATAGTTTTTTTCAGCTCTTTAGGGCTCCACCCCACTGAACTTCAAAATTACTTTAGGGCCACCGGGGTTGAAATTTGATGGACGATTCTCTTTACCCATAGGTACACACTAAAAAACGATTTTGCAAATATAGTTTTTTAAGCACTTTAGGGCTCCGCCTCACTGGACATTGAAATTACTTTAGGACCTTTGGAGCTGAAATTTGACATGGACGATTCTCTTTGCTCATAGGTACTCACTAGGAAACGGTTTTGCAAATATAGTTTTTTAAGCTCTTTAGGGCTTCACCCCACTGGACTTCAAAATTACTTTAGGGCCACCGGGGTTGAAATTTGATGGACGATGATATTTACCCATAAGTACTCACTAAGAACCGATTTTGCAAATATAGTTTTTTTAAGCACTTTAGGGCTCCGCCTCACTGGACATTGAAATTTCTTTAGGACTTCCGGATCTGAAATTTGACATGGACGATTCTCTTTGCTCATAGGTACTCACTAGGAAATGGTTATGCAAATATAGTTTTTTAAGCTCTTTAGGGCTCCACCCCACTGGACTTCAAAATTACTTTATGGCCACCAGGGTTGAAATTTGATGGACGATGCTCTTTACCCATAGGTACTCACTAAGAAACGATTTTGCAAATATAGTTTTTTAAGCACTTTAGGGCTCCGCCTCACTGGACATTGAAATTTTTTTTGGACCTCCGGAGCTGAAATTTGACATAGACGATTCTCTTTGCTCATAGGTACTCACTTTTTAACGGTTTTGCAAATATAGTTTTTTAAGCTCTTTAGGGCTCCACCCCACTGGACTTCAAAATTACTTTAGGGCCACCGGGGTTGAAATTTCATGGACAATGCTCTTTACCCATAGGTACTCACCAAGAAACGATTTTGAAATTTAGTTTTTTAAGCACTTTAGGGCTCTGCCTCACTTGATATTGAAATTATTTTAGGACCTCCAGAGCTGAAATTTGACATGGACGATTCTCTTTGCTCATGGGTATTCACTAGGAAACGGTTTTGCAAATATAGTTTTTTAAGCTCTTTAGGGCTACACCCCACTGGACTTCAAAATTACTTTAGGGCCACCAGGGTTGAAATTTGATGGACGATGCTCTTTACCCATAGGTACTCAGTAAGAAACGATTTTGCAAATATAGTTTTTTAAGCACTTTAGGGCTCCGCCTCACTGGACATTGAAATTACTTTAGGACCTCCGGAGCTGAAATTTGACATGGACGATTCTCTTTGCTCATAGGTACTCACGGAAACGGTTTTGCAAAAATAGTTTTTAAAGTTCTTTAGGGCTCAGCCCCACTGGACTTTAAAATCACTTTAGGGCCACCGGGGTTGAAATTATATGGATGATTCTTTTTTTTTTTATAGGTGCTCACTAAGAAACGGTTTTGCACATATCGTTTTTAATCACTTTAGGGCTCCGCCCCACTGGACTTTGAAATTACTTTAGGGCCACTATGGTTGAAATTTTACTTTGTCATGCCTCTTTGCTCATAGGTACTCACCAAGAATGGTTTTGCTAATATATTTTTTAGTAGGGCTGCGTTCCACTGGACTTTAAAATTAATTTAGGGCCTCGGGGGTTGAAATTTGACATGGACGTGCCTCTTTGCTCATAGGTGCTCTTGCATTTGAAATTACGATCAATAAGATACGAGGCAAACTTCGACTATTCTGGGTTTAAATTTGCAAAATGTCTGTTTATCCTTTGGCCTTACAGTAATATTAATATACTTACTTTCTATGCCATTGACATTTTTTGTTATATTAAAAAAATTAAAACTTAACTTATCTCTTTTTGTTATATTAAAATAGCTTTATTTATGTAATTAACATAATTTGAGCGCAGCAACGCGCGCCGGGTAACTGCTAGTAATATAATAAATCGGAAGCATATCAAGAAAAAAATTGAACTTTCTTTGTTTGTCACTATTGAGTCTGCATGATTTTGTATTTTATTCAATCTAATGTGTTATCTTTTATAACTATTTTTCGCAACCAATTGTGAAACAAGGCCCACGTGTTTAAGATTAATTACATATACTATCTTAAACATTGTTTAACTGCTTTTAGATAATAACAATTACTCTTATTTTAACTATAATTTTTATTAACTGGACCTTGGGGACTTCATGGAGTACGATTAAAATTGCTTCTTGAGCTTCCAAATTAAAACATGAAACCCCCCGCATTCCTCAAGATACTTGTCATTGACAGGGTGAAGCACAGCAATTTTTATTAAAATAAAGTACTGAACTTTAGGGACTATAATTGAGTTTCATATTACTTTAAAATGTTCACATTAATTTTTAATCCAAAATAAAACGTCTACACACAAATGTGTTGACTCATCTCACCCTTAAATACAGTACACTGACCTGTGAAGCTTGAGACAGAGAGCTTCGCCCTCCTCATCAGCTACGACGTAAATGTTGGACTCCTTCCCAACGCCGATTTGGTTTCCAAAGGAGGCAACAACGCCTCGAGATGTCAAAGTTTTCAGTGCCAAGTAGTCATATCCACTATTGGTTAGCCTATAACCATCATCTGCAAACCAACAACATGTTAGTAGCGATATTTTCAAAGAATACCAACTCAAAAATTACAAAGGAATTTTACTTGCATCCTTAATCTAGTCTGAGGTAACTAGTGCACTCTGGGACTGACCATGTCTTCAAAAATTTTTACTAGGCCTAATAGCTAAAACAGTAACAAAGAGCTACTAGGTGCAATGTCATAAACATAACTCATTGTCACAGGGGATAATAAACACTAGTGTAAAATTGGGTCTGGATAGGTTGGCAGCACTGACTGCAATACGTAAACACACGTGGAAGTTCGGCTCCGTATTATTTTAGCTATAACGCGAATATTGTATTGTTACATAGGAACTAATTGTGGTCAAAGGACATTAGTAGCATTACCGATCCACGCGAGATAAGAAATTGAGGACTAACTCGGCCATTAGTTATTTATCGGTCGTTGGAGCGGTCGTGCGTCTCCACGCGGTCGCGATCGTGCGTGAATCGTCTGGTCGCCGAGCAGTGCAGTGACTGTATGTGGAATAAGTGTTTATCCGTCATCAAGTGAGGTATTTTATGAGTGGACGTAAAATTAGCGATTTTTTCACACCTACAACTTCACGGAATAACAAGCGGTTACTGAGCTCACCCGAGATTAGTGGAACTCCAGAAAGACGGCCTAGAGTAAGTTCTACAATGGACGACGATAAGGTTGGTGAAATGACTGTGGGACAGCTAATGTTAAATCTAAACAACCTGTTGGATCAAAAATTTTCAGTCCTAGCCACTAAGGAAGAATTAAATACTTTGTCTAACATGGTAGAGGACATAAAAGAAGATAACCACAGGAAGTCTGAAGAAATAAGTAGCCTTAAAGAACAAAATCGCGCAGTTCTAGCCAAGTTGGACGATCTGGAGGGCAGATCACGCAGAAATAACTTAATTTTTAAAGGCTTAAAGTGGCAGGGCAATAGGCCTGATTGCAGGGAAGTTATTCAACGCTTCCTGAAGGATGTTATGGGGTTCTCTAATAATGTATGGATAAACAGGGCTCATTTTATCGGTGAAGGTGATAACAAGGCAATAATTGCGCATCTGCCAGAGGATAGCGATATTGACTACATTATGCAACAGACACGCAAACTACAAGGTACAGGCTACGTAGTTCACCGAGATTACACTAAAGAAGTGAGAACTAAAAGGGCTTATCTGATGGCAGTCAGGTCGGAGATAGAGAGAGTGACCGGCCGAACTCGCATCCCACTTAGGTTCGATCATTTGGTGGTCAATAATCTGAGACTGACGTGGCAAGATGGGAAGCTGAAGGCAGGGAACGAAGATGGGCAAACTGCGATCCAGCGGGTGTTAGGCTTAAATTTGACACATTTTCTAAACGACCTAACTGCCAATGGACCACGACTACGGAGAGGCGAGGATCCTGCCACGGAGGAGCACCGGAGGACGGCGAGAGCGACCATCCCACGCCAAGGGGACAAGGCCCAACATCCCCAGCTACCGATGGACAGCATCCAGACCAACTACGCGGTGGCGGCGGCAGCGGCTCCGACTACAAAAACTGGGTGAAGAGACAACGCCGGTTCCGGGGACAAGGATACAGGACACGAACATTGCTTACAAATTCTCTCTTACAATGTATGTGGATTAAAAAATAAGGTTAGCGATAGCGAGTTAAATAGTTCCTTTTTTAAACTAATAGAAAATTATGATGTTATTATTTTGATTGAAACGTTTATAACAGAGGAAGACAGAGAATTTATTTTGAAGTGTTTTCCTAAACATTCTTTAAGGTTTAATTTTGCTAGGAGAATTGCTCATTTTGGTAGAGCAATAGGAGGGGAAATATTTTGTTTAAACTTAGAGTCTAAATATATTAATTCATTAAGTTTTGGTTTAGTTGGAGACAAGCACACTATTGAGGTGAAGGATTGTGTAACTGGGCGGTTGGTTTTGCTCCCTGCTTATTTAAATTTTAATTGCTGGGACAATGATTTCCAACATCTAAAGCTTTTAATTAATGAAAATGGAGATATTAATATTGTAATTATAGGAGACTTAAATGGAAGAATTGGCGCTGAACAAACAGTGCATGAAGCCGAATTTTTAAGTAAGAATTGTTTTTTTAAAAGATCTTCTAAAGATAAGGTGGTGAACACCAAAGGGCAAAAGTTGTTAGAGCTTTTCGAGGACTCGGGCCACATAATTTTAAATGGGAGAACTACAGGTGATAATGAAGGGGAATTTACGTTTATAAGTACGGTAGGGACCTCAGTTATTGATCTAGCAGCGGTTCCAATTCATTGCATTGACGCAATAACACATTTTAAAGTAATTGCTCACGCGGATTCAGATCATTTGCCAGTTGAGATGGGTGTGAAAATGAAAGTAGGGGGAGGTGGGGAAGATTGTGTCAATCATCCATCCTTGCTGCCTAGATTAAAGTGGACCGAGCATGATAACACCCACTTTAAACAAAAAGTTGAAAATGCCCTAGTAAACCTCGAAATCTCTGACAACAATGATGTTAACATAGATAAGATAACTAAATTGATAAAGGAATCAGCTTATTGTAAAGACAACAATATGAATGGTAGGCTTTTTACTAAAAAACAGCTTTGGTTTGACAAGGAATGTTTTACACTCAGAAATAGAGTGTTTAGTTTATTAAAATTGTTTAGAAAAACTAATACTATCACAAATCAGTTGTCATATTTAGAAGCCGCTAAGATGTATAAATCGTTATGTAAAAGGAAAAAGCAGAATTTTAGAGATAACTTAATTGAATGTATAAATAATAGCAAGGATGGCAAAAAATTATGGATGGCTATTAATAGTTTTCGTGCTTGTGAAAAAAAACCAATGGCTAATTTAGAGCCTGGGACTTGGGTGACTCATTTCAAAGCCTTATTGAATCCCCCCTTGGCATCGAAATCCATCAGTTTTTCGGAGCCCCTGGTGTTTAATGAAATGCTGGACAGGATATTCACTTTACAGGAATTAAAATCTGTGTTGAGTAGAGTAAAAAACAACAAAGCCCCGGGGGAAGACGGAGTACCGTATGAGTTTTTTAAAAACGCGCCGGATTCGTTGCTGAAAATTTTGGTAGATATATTCAATAGCATTTTTAAAGGTGGGGTCGTTCCAAATAGTTTCAAGAAATCTGTTATTTTTCCACTACATAAAAAGGGGGATTTTAATGTCGTACAAAATTACAGGGGACTTTCTTTCATAAATAGCACTTCAAAGTTATATTCTTGCCTTTTGCATGGTAGGTTGAATGAGTGGGTAAATTATTGGAACATTTTAACAGAATTTCAGGCTGGATTCCGTAAGGGGTACTCAACCGTAGACAATGTTTTTAATTTAACAAACATGATAAAACTCCGATTAGCAACAAAGGGTAATAAATTATACACTTTCTTTATAGACTTCTCGGCTGCTTTCGATACGATTGATAGGAGGGCACTGTTTTATAAGTTATCAAACATGGGAGTATCGACGCGCATGGTGTCGGCGTTACGGGCGCTGTACGACGGCACAGAGTCAGGAGTGTGGTATAAGGGCGGAGTCACCGAGTATTTTGAAACAAAAAAAGGCTTAAAACAGGGATGTGCGCTTTCTCCTTTGTTGTTTACTTTGTTTATAAATGACATGCACGAGAATATTTTTGGGGGCTGTTTATTCGGAGAAACTAGAGTAAATGCTTTGTTGTACGCTGATGACGTGGTATTATTGGCACCGACAGCGACGTCTCTCCAACTCATGATCAATAATCTAGAAAAGTATTGTGATATGTGGGGTTTGCAATTAAATTTAAACAAGTCAAAAATTGTAGTTTTTAGAAATGGAGGGAGAATTAAAGATTGTGAAAGATGGTTGTATAGGGGAAATGCAATAGAAGTGGTGAATAGTTATAAATATCTGGGAATTGAGTTGACTTCTAAATTATCTTGGGAATGTTTTCTAAATTCAAAGGCAGCTAGTGCGAAACTAGCAGTCAATACCATATGGCGGAATTATTTTGCGGCAACCGGAATTTCTTTGAATGCCAAGTTTAGCTGTTTTTATTCAGTGATTAGATCAACAATTTGTTATGGATGTCAGGTATGGGGCTACCAACGGAGCGAAAAAGTAGAGGGAGTTTTGCGCCTTTTCATAAAGAAATTGTTTCAGTTGCCAAGTAATATTCCTAATTATGCTTTGCTTTTAGAAACTGGGATCGAATCATTATTTATTTACACTTTGAAGATGAACTTAAACTACTTAATCCGTTCTTTGTCTTTATCAAATGATCGCCTGCCATACATTCTTGCAAAACAAATCATTGGAAAAAATGTATACTGGTGCCAAGAGTGGCGAAGAATGGGGCGCGCGCACGGGATAGAGGTCGCAATGGAGGGTGACGCAGGTGGAGTGGGGGCGTCGCTGACGGCGGTGCTAGAGGCGGTCAGAGCGGCCGAGAGTCGGGCGGTCATGGAGGCGGCGCGGAATGCTCGCTATCACCGGTTGTACGCGTCCTTGAACTTGACACTGGGGGACGGGTCTTATCTTTGTGATACGATATCGTTAAGGGCGATGAGATGGATTTTTAAAGCACGGGCGGAGGCGATAAGTTTAAATTATAAACCTTGGGTTGAAAATCAAAATTACACTTGCAGTTTGTGTAATATGGGAGAAAATGAGGATGTCTTTCATTTTGTGGGTAAATGTCCAATTTTGTCAAATATTAGAGAGAGATTCCTTCATAAAAGCGAACTATCAATGCAAGATTTTTATTCATACTTAAATGGGCGGGGTCTTGGGTATTATCTTATGAATGCGTGGAAGTATAGATGGGATTTGGTGTCAGAATTTAATTTTTATTTTATTTTTTTTTTTTTTTATTTAATTAATAATATTTTCATAATATGCGTAAAAAATAAATAAATATGAATTACTGTATTAATATTTACATTTTACTGATGATTTATGGTATGTTCATGTGTGTTTACTTGTTACAAAACAATTGAATTCATTATTGTTGTCAACCCAGCAGACAGTCCATTGGACTATTGCTGCACCATTGCAGTGAAATGTTGTTGTTAAAAAGCATTGAAAAATATGTTTAGTATAGGAATTTCGATTAAGTTATTTTGTTTAAGTTATTAATTAATTTAGCTAATTTAGCATATTAATTTTTCTGAAAGCATTTTGTACTCAATGTTATGTTTGAAAAATAAAGCACTGTTTCATTTCATTTCATTTAATTTCATAGTGTGTACAGTACTCTAACCTCTGTTTGCCAGAAGTGTTGAAAAAAGCTGTCTGAATTTGTACAACACTACACTAAGTTACTCACAATGTTTTCCTCGCTCGTAGCTAACCAGTCGGTGTTTACAGAGCTCTTTTAAAAGCTTGTGAACTCCTCCGTGGCGAAGATTAGCTATAGATGCAACAAGAGACCCTGGCACAAGCTCATGGTTCTTCATTCCCATTTCAATCTGAAAAATAATAATTGTGACCATATTGATAATAAAGTCAACTTAGTCAATATCAGAGGAAAATGTGTTAGCCGATTTTAAGTAGGGCCTACGTTAAAATTTTCAAAAATGAATCTGTGACAAAATACTTATTAAATCCACTCCTCTGTCGACTTACTTTTCTCTTCCAACCATCTATAAAATACTGTCCCACCACAATCATGATATATGGCGTAGTAGATCTTCCAGATACTTAGGGCCTATAGTACAGGTATGCCAGTATGCCTAATTGTGTTGAATTGCTAATATTATGATGCTTTTAGGCCTAATTAATAATATAATTTGTTTAAGGGATTCAACTGCTTTTACTTTTAACCTCTATACCATAGAATATAGCATATGAAGAAATATTGTTTTAGTCAACATTTTCAAATTTGAGATGTTTGTGGATTTATTTGTTTTGGTGTCCCCCTGAGTCCAAAAAAAGTGGTTTTCAGAGTGATGTTTGTTAAACACAGAGTGATGTGTGTATGCATGTTGCTACACTGCCTGATGCATGATGCCCCAATGGTCCGATTTTAATGAAATTTGGTATATAGGTCTAAATCCACAATAATTTCAGGCGGTTTTTCATTTTTTTTTTAATTTTTAATTTTAAGGGTATTTTATTATTGTTATTATTATTATTATTATTATTATTATTATTATTATTATTTTATGGCCAGCACTGGACCACTAAGTCAATATAATGGTCAGTTTCTTCTTAAATTCTGTCTCTTCTTTTTGTCCGCCCAATACTTCTACATTCTTTCCGACCATTGTTTTCTTTCTTCTTCCGAAACCACTCTTCCTTGTCTCTGATTGTTTGCTCCTATTGGCAGGAAGATATTTTTGTCTTTGAGTACTGCGACATCTCTGACTTATTTTCCAAATCTTCTAATGATATTTGCAATCTTCTCATGTCCTCCTTAATCTCTGTAATCCGCCTAAAATGTATAGTATTTTACCCCTAAAAAATTTTTGATTAAAATTTACCCTAAAGATTTTGATTAAAATGTTATCGTTTATTACGATTAAAATGCTGAATAAAATTACATTACCCGCAGCGCTCTGAGGAAGCGTGTGTTCAAAAGTTATAGAGCAAAAAATCTTTAAAAAAATTAATTTGTTGGATTTTTAAAATAGCTGTGTTAGCTTGAAATAAATCTCACTCATCACCATTAAATCAAGCTCAAAAATTAGGTAAATAATCAAGTAGCCTATTTTAAATTATTGCTCTACGTCAAGTTTTTGTGGAGAAAATTCAATTTTTGTTTTGCAGTTAACACAGTACGTTGTTAAAAGTCACATACGCGCGTAAAGTTGAACTCATGCTGCTCAGCTGGTAGCTATCAGCTGAGCCACCAAGGCATTAATGTTTAGAGGCTTTTAACACCTTTTTTAAATTTTTGGGGGAAATTACGGGGTAGAGTTTCATATAGCGCCTACATTTCTACTGAATGAAAATATCGATCAATACGATCGATATATCACATCGGATAAAATATCGATACGCCACATCGGATGAAATATCGATATATCGCATCGGATGAAATATGGAATGAAATATTTTAAGCATATGTTTTTGAGAATTTTTTATATTTATTTACTAAATATTATTGTTTGTTTGTCTAACATTTAAACCAAGATTTTACTAGGTGATTTCATATTCAGTATAGATAGTTTAGTTATTTTGATTAGTATCATGAGTTTCAGAAAACTTTCTATTAACCTATTTATAATAGAAAGGTTATAATAGATAGTTGGGTCATAGGTATTCTGAGCAATGTGATAGATTTTTACAAGATAATGAACTGATACCTACCAAAGAAAATGTTGTGTGAGCAGTGTGGTGCACTGGTGAGGTGGATGAAAATGAAAATAGATATAGTAGTGTTAGTGTTCAATTTTCATGTTAAAAAAGAAAAATCAACCATTATAAGTTATAACTTACATTGACGAATAAGTTTTTTTTTGTTCAACATTGTAACTAGGCCTATTGTACTTTTTAGCAACAATACCCTTTACCAAATTGTGAATTTTGATGTGCAAACATAGTTAAGTTACCTATATGATTAGATATACATACATAGAAATTTTGACCCAATGCGATATATCAATCGTATCGATCGATCCGATGCGATATATCAATCACATTGATTGATCCGATGCGATATATCGATCGTATCGATCGATATTTTCATTCGGTAGAAATGTAGGCGCTATATGAAACCCTACCCAAATTATGAGTTTATTAGGCCTATCTGATACCGTTTACTTTACATACACAAACTCACAAAATTTAGTTAGGAAATAGGCGCAACCTTCAATGCAATTTCACCTTATATCACCTTAAAAACGTGTTCTTCATCTGGGTACCGTACTCCATCGGTGTTCCTGTCAGCCTTGTTCTGGGGACATCTAAGGGGCTTCGCTGTCTCGTAAAATGGTTGTGAACCGCTTCTCTACAAACAATTTTTTCCAAGTTTTCCAGGACACAAAATGTGCATGCAAGGATGTAGTGGCCAAAGTTTGTGGGGATAGACAGCCTTGTAAAAATGGGTTACCAATGGGCAAGGTGGTCACTTATGGTAATCAACCTGACAGCACGTTTCTGGAGCAGCAGATGTCCTCAGCTCCTGAGGCGTGCCCCCAGAGTTGCAGGCCAAAGCTTACTTGGCAGTGGAACTTGGTTAAGGTCACTAATGGTAATCAACCTGACAGCACGAAATGGATGTTGTAATTATTACGCTGGTTTGACATTGCAATTTAAGTTATCACAACATAAACATAGGCTACTCAGTTAACCCTCAGTTATTAAATGTTTCAACATTGGTTTCAATCACGCCTAGGGCCCTATCCTATGAGAATCCACTCACGCTAGTGTATATTAGTCAATGTTTGTAGTATTTAGCCACAACCTTCTGAGACTCAGGTCCCCTCTGAGTCAATACAGTAGGCTCCTACCTCAAGACCTAGCTCATTAAAATTAAGTCAAGAGTGCTGTGTATATACTAAAGGAGCTACTTACTGCTGTTAGAACTCTGAAGTCTTCTTTTGTTAAATATCTCAGCATTGTCACATTGAGTTTCCCCATTCTTGCTTGATATTTGTCACGCCACTTATAGTCCAATAATTGTCATCAAACACCAGTTAGTTTACTAGTTGTCAACACAGGAATTTAATCAGAATAAGTTAATTGCCACATTCCACAAAGGACCGACCCAATAGAAAATTAATTTAATATTCTGAGAAACTCCTAACCAACCAAAACAGCATTATTTCTTAAGTTAAAGGTTATGTTGTAGTCAGTGTTTCCACCGGACAAAAATAAAAATCCCGCTGGCCTATCCAAAAAATCCCGTTTTATCCCGCTATTAGGTGTAAAAATATCCCGCTTATCCGAAGAAAATCCCGTTCTGCTTTCCCATTAAAAAGAATACAAGTTTAATATACTGCCAACACTGTAACATCATTACGGTAAATTGATGAGAAATGCACATTTACTAAAGTCATTGGTTGAAAAATAATCTCTACTTTGGTATGCTGATAATATCATCAGATCATTTAAGACTTTTCTTGAGATTTATTTGTCGAATTACTGAATATTTTTATGTTAGGGCCTATAACCATTGACTATGAATACACTAATAAGCCTAAAGTCATCTATCTATCGGTAGCTTAGAGTTAAAACCTCGTAGGTTAAGTCCAATTATTATCGAAAATGACATTTTGATGGTTTTAGATAGAAGACCTCATATCTCATAGTTATCCGAGGTGACTGTAGGCCAGGGCCAGGTGAGCTACATCCCATAAGAGCAATGTGTCACTTTCTGCGACATCCGTGGATGTCGCCGCAGAGGTTTTGTCGTTTAAAAAAGTGTTAAAAATATTCAACATTATACTCTTCGCTACCTGCAAGTGTTACCAACGCTGCAGGGAACAACAATCGTTCTCCTTTGTGTTGAAGATTTTTTGTCTCAACTGTTACTAAAATAAGGAATTTCGAAGCAAACTAGGGAAGAATTTATGGTTTTTAACTTACCTAGATTGATAATTGTTAATTTGGTCATTACCAAATGGTTTGTTATTAACTAATAATCCAAATGTAAAATAGAGTAATATGGTGTCTTTACGATAAATATCGCACCCGTGGCAAGACTACTTCATTCTCTTTATTTTCAATCAGCTGTGTAATGGTAAATATTACAACGTAACTTAACTTCCGTTTTAGTTTAGAGGCTTCATATCCGGAACACAAAAAATCTATTCAGCTAACCTTAGGAAGAAGTTATGCTTCTTCCTCTACTGACCTTGATAGTCACAGTATCTAGAATATATATTGATAGTTATCAGCTGTAAAAAAATCCAAAACATATCGCTGCCATCTAGAAGCAAAAAACACCTCGTAGGCCTAGGCCTATATGTAACCTTGACTAAGAGTGAAAACCAATTATGTATTGGATACCGTAGCCTACACGAGGTTTTCATATAGAGAGTTTTTGCAACATACGGTAAATCTTACGGTAAACGCTAAACGCTATTTTTAAGTTGGCAAATTTAAACATATTACATTACACAGGATAGTTTAACTGTATGAATGTTGTATAATGGTTACTATTGATCACTTTTCAACGAGTTTTTGTACCTTCAAGAAGCAAAAGTACCTAGATCCGCTAGTATTAAAATAGCGTTTAGCGTTTACTTTATTCATTTACCGTATATGTGCAAAAACTCTCTAATAATAAAACTGTTACTGCTTCCAAGTCAAACTGTTATTGACTGTACCAAGATGTTTTAGGTATTAGGCCATTTAGACCATATCATTTGAAAATTATCGTATTAGTACAAGTTTTAGATTTTTATGCTATCTTATGATGCAACTAATCAAAAATTCAATCACTCCCACATAGTACGTAATATGTATTTAAAATTTCTCTAAAATAATATAACAAACATATAAGTTTGTTTGTTCATTTTTGGCGGGAAATGATGTGAGAAAAAACATCAATAAATCTTTAGCTATAATTTATTTGTTGTTGATCAGTTATCGTGAAATATCCCGCTAAATCCCGTTTTCCTCTACGCAAAAATCCCGTTTTATCCCGCATCCCGTTTTCATCCCGCTCAAAGTCTATAAATCCCGTTAACGGGATAAAAATCCCGCGAATGGAAACACTGGTTGTAGTATTTTTTCTAGCCATGCTTCTGCATCTCACAACGTCACAACGAACTAACGACACAACTTGACACAACACAACATATATGGCATTTTTTTTCTTTTTGCTTTAAAAGCGGGACCAGCTGCTGACCTGCTTGAACTACTGAATGGGTATTGGGTAATGTTTTGTTTGTGTTCATGTGTTAACCCATCAAGTAGTGCCAACTTGGTTGTTCTAATGTTTCAACCATTGACTATAAACCTTTGATTTTATTATAGAGACTTAGAGACTTCATTTGAAACACCGACGCACTTTGGCGTATTTTAAGGTGAGTATGACTGAAGGGGTGAGTGTGATGATTGTGATGGATCAGATGAGGTGTAGCTTTGTTACTGACAAATATCAGCTGTTTTTATTTGTCAGGATCATTAATTAATAGCCCAATGACCAAAGAAACTGTTTAATGCATTGTAAATGGTTCAGATTGTTCCAAAATATTCTGTAATATGTTATTTTACTTATTATTTATTACTGAGAAATAATAAATAAACAATAACATGTACTGTACTGAGCATGTCCACTACGAATGGTGGAAAGGGGGGGCAAAGGGTACATTTTGATAATTGAGACAATCATCAACAAGTGCGTTAAAATTATTTTTTAATTCTAGCAACCATTCTATACTGCAAAATGATTTCCAAATTCCAAAATAGCCTACCCAGATAATCAAATTGTGGTGCTAAGTGTACCAAAGTAAAACAGGTAAAGTAATGTCTCCTACCCAAAGAACCTCGACGAAGGGTACCTTTATAAGGAGTTGGACCCAAAAGACGCTTACAAATAAGTAATTTATGATACGTATCTTTCTAAAAATATCACATAATATTAAATCTAAAATGTTTACATATTATCATCACCTTAATATTGTGGATGCACAACGCTTTTCATTCAAATAAATATTTTTTACTAAATTAATGCGTTATCATTTAAAATAAACGTTTTTTAAATTCACGTTTTCCCCTTACCACCTCTGGATTACTTACCCCTTACCACCCCCAGACCATCGTCAATTGAATATTATTTTAATAGCCAATTAACTTACCACATACTAAAACATAACTAACTTAAAACTAACTCACACAAAATATCTTAAACTAATTGCGCACCACGCACATTGCCATTTTTGCAAATTTTGTAAGTCAGTATACGGTACCGGTACCTACTTCTTTTTTTACTTTTGTGTGGTTAAATAGTAAGGGGCCATCCACATATTACGTAACGCGATTTTTCGTCATTTATTACCCCTCCCTCCCCCCCCCCCTGTGACTCTGCGTAAGACAAGCCTAAATCCCCCCCTCCCCCTGAAACATAACGCTCTGCCAGATATTTATCTAAAACAAGGTTATAGGGTATGAAAACCAGGGGCGAATCCAGGATTCAATTTCGGGGGGGGGATATTTTTTGCCGGAGGGTACGGCGGGTCCGGGGGCCTCCCCCGGAAAATGTTCGAATCTTTGAAGCTAAATGGTTAGTTTTGGAGAATTTCAGAAGTTAAAATTTAACTTTATGCAGACTCCGTCAGAATTTGGAATGAAACTAATAGGTTTCACTCCAAATAAAATACCATTTTGTATTTTTTAACAAACAATTTTTAGTTTAAGAACGGCTTGTCGTAATAATTTAAAATTCGGCACACAACTTGTTTAAGTAAAGAAATTGCTGGAAAAAAATAATCAAGTTTTTATCCTTCATATTTTCAAAATGGCGACTGTTTAAAATCTTTAACCTTAAATTGCATAAAAAGTACGTAAGGTAGAAAAATTTATGTTCTTATGTGTTTTTTTGAAAATTCAATTTAAAACAAACGATGTAAAAACTGTGAAAATCTGTTCATAAATAAGCGAGATAGAGCGATTTTAATTCAAATAATTACGCACTTGAGCGAGTTGCCGCTCGAAAAGCGCGGTCGCGGCGCCAGGTCAATAATGGATTTCCTACCAAAACCTATAACAGTGAAGTGGTACGACCGTGACTAGAATCAGTAAAATGGCTCTATCTCGCTTATTTATGAACCGATTTTCACAATTAATTGTTACACCGTTGGATTTTTTAATTAAATTTTCCAAAAAACACATATTAACATAAACTACCTTTACGTAGTTTTTATGCAATTTAAGGTTAAAAAAATTAAACAGCCACCATTTTAAAAATTAATATGAAAAATAAAAAGTTAATTATTTTTTTTCAGCTAGGTCTTTACTTAAAAAAGCTGTGTACCGAATTTCAAGTTATTACATCAAGCCGTTCTTAAATTAAAAAATACAAAATGGCGGCTGTACGGGTAACTATGGAGTTTTGGAAAATTGTAAATATGATATTTTGGCTTGTCTTTGGTCTAGTAATAATATCTGAAAAGGTCGGTAGAGAGTTCCGAGACACCCTGTATAAGACACAGAATGCAGCATCAGAGTTATTTATATTATAAAGATAATATAATAACTAATAACCATAACTAATACAAATTGTACAATTTGTAACTTAAAAGCATTATATTATTTTAACAGTGCATATATAAAGTCAAAATATATCGTGTCTTCTTAAAAAATAGAATCAAGTTGTCAACATTCAAATGAAATACAGTAAATGATACTCTACGGTCCATAGGAAATACCAAACTAAATAAATTACTTAAAAATAAAATCGTAAAATATATATGAGTTATCTTTCTCTCTAAGATACACGCACGTTTAGACTAACTAAACACACACGTTTAGACTAACTAAACGGCAAAACCACAAAATAACTAATAAGTTAAGGGTGGCAGCACTACAAGTGAATTAGAGCTCGCTTAGTGCCAATTGTAAGAACTAAACAGTGCCGACGTCAAGGTGACTGTAGGCCAGGGCCAGGTGAGCCGCATCCCATAAGAGCAATGGTGTCACTTTCTGCGACATCCATGGATGTCGCCTACCGGCAAGTGTTGCCAACAAAACAGCAAACAACAATCGTTCTCGTTTGCGTTGGGAATTTTTTGTCTCAATTTTTACTAAAATAAGGAATTTCTAAGCAAAATAGGGTAGAATTTATGGTTTTAGATTTACCTTGATTGATAATTTGTAATTTGATCATTACCTAATGGTTTGTTATCAACAGTTGATTATTTGTTACTAATAATCCAAATTTAAAATAGAGTAATATGGTGTCGTTTAGATAAATATCGTACCCATGGCAAGACTGCTTCATTCTCTTTTTCAATCAGCTGTGTAATGGTAAATATTATAACGTAACTTGACTTCCGTTTTAGTTTTGACGTTTCATATCCGGAACACAAAAAAAGCTATTCGGCTGACCTGGGAAGAATTTATGCTTCTTCCTTTACAGACCTTGTGCCGACGTGACGTTTTGTATGAACATGTCAGTAATGCCAACGCGCAATAAATACTGTAATTTATTTAATTTCCATGACTAAAATTACCTGTTTTGGATGTAATATTACTGTTTTATCTTTTTGCATTGTGCAATTAAAACCCCTATTATTTTTTATATAAGTTTGCCTTTATGTCTGTTTATAAAAGTCTGGCATATTAAAATAATATTTTAACCATTTGTCATAAATTATTTTTATTTTTGAACGTATATTTTTTAAATTCTGTAACATTTCGGGGGGGGGGGGATATATCCCCTTTATCACCCTCCCTGGGTTCGCCCCTGATGAAAACCGATCAAATTTTCTAAAATAGTTTATAATTGGTTTTTAAGTAATGTTATTAATAAAGACAAACATTTTAAGAGCAAATTTAAGAGTTTATTGTAACCTCTTACTTATAAACCTTATTACTGAAAAGATAAAAACGGAAAGATAGTGTCTTTTTTAGAAGAGGGCCTAGACAATTAAAATTTATCTTAAACGAATTAATTGTATACCAAATAGATTCCTAGTAAAGGATGAGGTCACCGTTAAATTAAAAACATTCACAAAATGCACATAAGGAATATATCAGATTCGGTTTACAAGTCTTATCTTTTCAGCCGATATTTATCTCTCGTCACCGCATTAGCTGTTTTGGCCTGCCCTGCGTTGGATTTGTAGTGTCAGTCTTCCAAGAAGTTAGTCAATTCATTTAACGTTAACTTCTCTACTAGGCCCTATTAGTTGAGTCGAATTAGGCGTAAAATAATGGATGTTTGGATGTTGCAAGGGGGAATCTTAAAACCTGTTTTAATCAATTCGGAATAGGGTCCGAAATAACATATTTTCGTCCACCCGCGTAAAAGTGGGAGCTTCAAGAGTTAGGGGTTGAAAAGGGATGAAAAGGGAAAAAATCCGTGTTTTTTGGTGTTTTGAATTAAATTAACTCGATAACCTTGCGATTTAGCAACTAGCTTTACCGGACTTTAATTGTTCCCAATTGAATTTGCTACAAAATAATGATACTTGTATAAGGATAAATCTTAAAACCACCGTACAGTAAACTAAAATAAAATTTTAATGAGTGCAAATTCTTGACATTTTTCAGATGCTACATAGGGATAGTCACAGTAAAGATAATTTTATGATTTCTTGTATAAGAGTGTTCAAAGTCAAGGTTATTATGTATAACAAGTTTTAGTTTGATTGGTAAAACCGTTTAATTATAGCAATTTTTTCAAAAAGGTGCCTCGCAAAATGTAGTCAATTTTTCAAAACTTTCCTATTCTCAAATCAACAGCTTCCTATCGGTGAAATTTTTTTCTAAATAGGATATGAACGAAATTAATAGGTCTAATAATTTTATTTCCGTTAAAAAAACTTTTTGAGCTATTTTTAATTTTTCCTAAAATATAAAGAATTACTACATATTCATTCACAACGTAATTTTTTTTTTTATTTTAAAACATCAAAACCATGTAATATATATCTTAAATTTCCTTTGAATGACGTTTTCAAATCACTAAAGTTTACTAAAATCGGTTCAGGGAATTTTAAATAATAACATATGAAGTTAATCGTGTATAACATTAAAATATACAAAATACTAACAAAAAATATTAAGTTAACATCAATTTTAAAGTATTTTATAATAATGCATATTGTTTAACATTATGTTGTATATCAAATTATCATTTTAAACAATTATTTACAATGGGAAGTTGTGCTTAAAAGTGTAGGCCTATTTCGTTTGGCGCGATGCAGTGTGTGTTACGTGTTGCAGCTTCTAACTGGCCGGCGCTGACGCCGCGACCGCGACGCTATACTCACGGCAACGGTGATGTGATTACTGTATTACGTTTATAAATACAAATCGTGGTAAAATCAAATAAGGTATTATACACAATATATATTAATTAATAATATAGGGTTTATTTTAATTTATTTAAGAATTATTGAAAGAGTAAAGAAATGTATATATCCAGGTTATATACCTGACTTTTGGGTTGATTTAAGCGGTTATTCTATTTTTTGTGGATATAACAGTTGCCGCCAATGTTTAGAATTAAAAAAAAAATAAAAAAAAACTAATGTTACTACAATTTACACTTATCAATATAGCCTAAATCAGTATTTTTGGTTGGTATTTTGTTATACGCGATTAACTTTAGTACGTTATTGTTGAAAACTCCCTGAACCTATTTTAGTAAACTTCAGTGATTTGAAAACGCCATTCAAAGGAAATTTAAGATATACATGATATGGTTTTAATATGTTTTAAAATAAATTAAAAATGTCGTTGTAAAATTGTAGTAAATGTTTATATTTTAAGGAAAAAAATTAAAATAACTCAAAAGTTTTTTTGTAATCGCAATAACTCCGTTATTTGTTGTCGCATCCTTACAAACTTGGTTTAATCGGTTAGATCATTTAATTTGGCAATTTTTTGTGCCTTATTCCACACTTAACTTTTTTTTCTTTAAATAACAGCTATTCTAACAATTCTGATTGGTTGCAACGATGCAACAAGTTTAAAAATCACAGATTATATGATTTGTAAAACCTCTGATTTATATTATACTTGTTTTTTTTATTACAATTACCATATAAACTTCGGCCTGGTGCTGGTATAGGTATAGTGGCAGATAACAAAATGGAAGATTAAGGAAAAGGGGGGAGGAAATTAGGATAAAAAGCCGGTAATAAAAAAGGAAAAACATCCTTATCTTTGTATCACTGCAAGCTATAGTAGTTTAACTTCGTTGGATGGAAACCGCGCGGCACTCCGGTGCGCTTCGGCGCGGTTCACAGTCCACAGTTCCACGATTCACAGTTCCACAATCCACAGTTCCATAATCCACAGTCCCACAATCCACAGTTCCCCAATTCACAGTTCCACAATCCACAGTCCTACAATCCACAGTTCCACAATCCACAGATCTACAATCCACAGTTCCACAGTCCACAGTTCCACAGTCCACAGTTCCCCAATCCACAGTTGCACGTCGTGCTGGGGTAATGGGAGCGTGGACCATAACTTTAACTAGAAAGACCGAATAATCAGCTGATAATTACTCCAACACTGGACAGCTTTGTGTCCGGCGCCGGCACTAAATATTGGGAGTTACGAGTGATCGTGACAGATAAACTTGTAAGTGCTGCAGGACCACGGTATGAAAACTCAATAGGAAGTCCCCTTTTGAGCTTAATTTTGCATTATATATACAGGGTGTCTCTGAACTCCTTACCGACCTTTTAAGGTATTATTCCTGGACCAAAGGCAAGTCAAAATATCATACTTAAATTGTCCGGAAGTCTTTAGTTACTCACACAGCCGCCATTTTGTTTTTTTCACATAGTAATTTTTATTTCCGTAACGGATAGTTCTATTCAGTTCATATTTGGTATGAATCTTTATAATACCAATATACATTTTCAAGAAAAAAACGAATTTTTTCCACTGTATATTTTCAAAATGGCGGCCATTTTAAATTTTCAAACTGAAATATCTCAAAATCGGTAAATTTTATAAAAATTTTACAAGACACAAAAAAGTTGACAAATTAAATTATCTAACCAATGGTACCAAGTTTGTAAGGATATGATAACAAATAACGGAGTTGTTGCGATTTTATCCATCAAAAACATTGATTTTTCTGTTAAAATGGCCTTAATTTGCATTGATTTAACGTAAAATCAAGGTTTTTGATGGATAAAATCACAATAACTCCGTTATTTGTTATCATATCCTTACAAACTTGGTACCATTGGTTAGATAATTTAATTTGTCAACTTTTTTGTGTCTTGCGAAATTTTTATAAAATTTACCAATTTTGAGATATTTCAGTTTGAAAATTTAAAATGGCCGCCATTTTGAAAATATATAGTGGAAAAAATTAATTTTTTCCCTGAAAATTTACATTGGTATGATAAAGATTCATACCAAATATGAACTGAATACAACTATCCGTTTCAGAAATAAAAATTATTATGTGAAAAAAACAAAATGGCGGCTGTGTGAGTAACTAAAGACTTCCGGACAATTTAAATATGATATTTTGACTTGTCTTTGGTCCAGGAATAATTCCTTAAAAGGTCGGTAAGGAGTTCAGAGACACCCTGTATATATATATATATATATATATATATATATATATATATATTCCCGGTTTTACTCCCTATGTTAATCGTGGAAAATTTACGGTGTTATGTTGCACCAAGTGGATATTTTAGATATATAAGTTGGTCAAGTGTATAAGTTCAGATGAACCTCTTATGTGGATCGGCCTTATATATTTACAAAAGCCTCATGTTGATCGTGGGGTACATTTTTCTATAACACTCTAAAGTGGGTCAAGAGTAAGGCCAGATAAACCTCTCATGTGGATCCACCATATATATTTACAAAAATAAATCTCATGTTGCTCGTATATGTATTTCTGTATAACCCTCCCAAGTGTGTCAAGAGTATACGTTTGAAGAATTTATTGAAGTTGTCCTAAACTTTCAATGTGTTGGAAAACGATTGAACGAGACTAGTGAGTTACTGAAGAAATTTATGGTTTATATGATTATGTGAAATAATCATATAAAGGCTAGATTATAAATACAGTAAAAAAGTTTAACTTAATCGTCTTAATACAGAGAAAGAAAATAATCTGCAAAATGTAATATATATTAATGGAAGTTGAGTTTTGAATGTAGGATTTAATACAAGTTGTCTAGCATTCCAAGAAGTAAAAAACCCCTACAACCATGTACTTGATTGAAAGCTACTTAAGTGAAAACTCTAGAAAAATTGACTACCGATCACCCTCTTTAACCGATTTAAAAAAGAGATGTTAATAAATATTTATGTGGTGGCTGCCAAGTTGGGTACCTCTTTAGTTTTTGCAGTCTAGCGCCTCAAGGGTGCTTCTCGTCTGAAATGTGATGGAAAATCGATAGTGGGGAATTAAATTACATGCAACTTATACTTTTGTATTTGAGGTTTTGCTTTTTTATCTTTTACCGTTTTTTCATTTTAAAAGTTAAAAGGTCAATCATGACGCTCGCGACCGCCGACTGGGGACACTGCAGAACTACAGAACACTGACCAGAGACACCCGTGATCGCCAATTATGGCGCTCGCGACCACCGACTGGGGACGCTGCAGACCACTGACCAGGGACACTCGCGATCGCCGATCACGTCACTCGTGACCGCCAATCCGGGGCACTCGCAACCGCAGATTATGGTGCTCGTGACGGAAGACAGGGGACAAAAAAGAACACTGACTAGGGACACTCATGATCGCCAATTATGGCGCTCGCGACCGCCGACTGGGGACGCTGCAGACCACTGACCAGGGACACTCGCGATCGCCGATCACGTCACTCGCGACCGCCAATCCGGGGCACTCGCAACCGCAGATTATGGTGCTCGCGACCGCTGACTGGGGACGCTGCAGACCACTGATCAGACACTCGCGATCACTGATCACGTCACTCGTGACCGCCAATCGGGGGCACTCGCAACCGCAGATTATGGTGCTCGCGACCGCTGACTGGGGACGCTGCAGACCACTGATCAGAGACACTCGCGATCACCGATCATGACGATCGTGACCGTCGACGGGGACTTTCGCGACCACGACTTGTCAAACGCATTCCATACTGTTATTTTAAACCAATCTTTTTCATTTGAAAGCTTTCATCGGTTAAAATAAAATAATTAATGAAAAACGTTTCGTAAAATAAATAACTTTACTCACTATCAAAGAATATACAAATTATTTTTACAATCCAATCACTATATACTAACTTAACTTCTACAAAAGAGTTGACAATAATGACAATTCGTTTGTTTTATTTTGTCGTAAAATTACTGTATGTCATTACGCCTTTTTTTGTTGTTATGAGGATGTGGGCCATAATAACAGGACGAATAACAGTTTATGGTATTTTCATGTAATAATTTTGATCGCAGTGTTATACTGCAGCCAAACGTTTATAGGCTACTTCAGTCCACCATGGCTGATTTAGATGAACTAGAAAAGTATATTTTTGGTTGACCTCTGTAAAATATGTTCTAAGTGCCTACTTAATGTTAATAATGTCTGCCAAACCCAAATGATGCAGAATCAGAATACTTTTCAATTCTGAGAAAAGTTTGTGGCTTTTAAAAAGTTTTCGACACTGGACCCAGTTGTCATTTGTCATTAGGCTATTAATTAATGATGCTAACAACAACAGGCCGACGTTAGAAAGTAACAACGCCGTAGGTTGGACCGTTCCCCTTTAAAACCTTAAATTCCTCAATCGTAGATATATACATAAAATATAAATGAAATAAAATGGCTACAAGAGAAAATCAGAAATAATTGTGAAACTACCTCTGTCCACACTGTTAAATTAAACATAATTACAACCAGTTTTGTTTTTACTACCAGTGGATTACAATCTCTTGGCACTTGGTTTAAAACTATATAGTATATACATACACCTTCCACAGACGAACAAAAAGCAGAATCGTTGGAAATTCAAATATTTTAAATAATCATCTCAAGGTAATATACCAAAAAGTATAGGAAACTTTTACGTTTCCTTTGATGTTTGCTGTTTCTATTTTGTATTATAAAACGTATATGTCGACAAAGGCAAACTGCCATATTGTGGTGAATAGAAGCCATATAAGTTAACTTAATTATTATTATCTTCTTTTCAGCCTCAACTACCTGTGTAACTGTAATTTTGTAGTTTCATAATGAATGTTGTCAAAATTATGCAAACCTATTTAAAACAATTCTATTATTAGCTACAAAAAAAGTCATTCAAGTAAATTTATTCATTTATTCGTTTATTTACTTTTAAATATTTTACAAAATATATTGTTACAATTCATATACCATGGTACTCTTTTTGATATTGGACGAGAATATATTATATTTGTGTAAGAAGGAAGTTTCGTAAAATATCTCATGTTCTTTTTCATGGTATTTTTTATGTACCCCCCTCCCCATAGAAGTAATTCATGAAATATTAAAACAGTAAAAGAGTGAAATTACTATATCAATAATATAACCATAGAAAAACTATGATGGATGTTTTTTCCATGTTTCCGTGCCAATTTTTTACATTTCCCCCCTAAAAATCATTGTGGAAAGTATTAATGCCTTAATGAACTACAATTTTACCACAGTTGTTACGTATCAATGGGGGGGGGGATAAGGTAAATGCCCCAAATACCGACACCTTTTATTTCCCCCTAAAATATTTTCGCAAAAATATTAATGTTGGGGTGTGGGGGGAAGTTGGGAAAATTTGGTGAGGTCTTTTATGGGAAGTTTTGTTTATACCATCATTTTAACATTTTTGCATTGTTGACTTGTCAAGATTCACCCCCACAATGTTATGGAGGGAAACACAAGTTAGGCTTGGGCCAGTCACAGCCTTCTACATCAGATAGTCATCCATCGGTAACGCCCAATCCCACATTACTAGATCGCAAATTAAAAATAACAATGAAAATATAATAATGAAGACATTACTCATATCCAATATTCAGTCATGGAATTCTTGTTTATAATTTATTAATAAAATTAGTTAACTAAAACCGAACAATTAACTAATAAACAAAATTTATATTTTTCATGCAAACACAAAATCTTTTTGATGTATTTTTTATGAACATTAAAAATCCGACCCCCCCCCCCCCCCCAACAAATCTTATGACGCCATTGGCGTCACAGGGTGTCTGCAGATATCTGATTTTGGAATTCCAGTACATTTCCAGTACATTTTTTTTTTAATATTCCAGTATCACTGGTGAACTATTAATCTGAATAAGGAGTAACAATAATAACAAAATCTTATACACATAAAGAAATTTAACATAGATTTTTGTATTAAGAGATCACCACTGGTAGAAATTCTACCAAAAATTCACCTGATTTGGACTTTAATTTATTTAATAAATCACAGTTCTTACATAAAATTAACATTGAAACTATGAAAGCCTGTAGGGCGTACCCCTGGAGGCTGATGTGAATTATAAAGGCATTCTGTTCATCTACGCTACGGGGCAAACCTTTCTAAGAGTATACGCAGATTTCTCTTACGATACACACAAGCTGAGAAAAAAGGAGGGAAAATAAACATGATTGTCTATTAATATATAGATACTTATGATTGTGATTAACAAGTAATTTCCAATGATAACACTTTTTTAAATTAATTTTTTGCTAAGCCATTTAAACTCCCCTTATAGCCTTCCATACATTTTACCACAGTAAAAGTACTGTTTTAAATTAAAATGCAAAAAATTAATAAAATAGAAAAATACTAAAAGTGAAATAAATACTCACATCATTAATAAAATTTAAGTAAGAAAACTAAATTTTTAGTACAAAATCAAACATTTTTTAAGCTCAAATCTTTGCACAAATTTTAAGATTTCTTTTATTGCAAAATTAATTATTTGAAAATAACTACAAGTTTTCTCATTTTGGTTTGCAGACATACTTGAACAACAATAATGCCATGTGAAACATTTTTACATCCGAATGTACGGATCAAATGAAAAATCCACATCGGCCTACTATGTACTTTAAAAACAACAATTTCCGTATTTTAATAAAATAAAATTATTCCAGTATAGTTTCAGTATGGAAATAAAATTCCAGTATAATTCCAGTAATTCCAGTATCAGTAGACACCCAGCGTCATAATTCCCCCCTGTAGGCACCCCTGGCTGCATCGCTCGCTCTCGTGACAGCCTAAAATGCAGCGTTGTATTAAATGAGGAAGCCTTCCTAATTTATTTTCATTATCTGTGTAGGCTTACAAAGAAATAATTTCTTGTACATTTCCTTTTCCAATTGCATAGTATACCGTGTTAGTTGTGATAATTTTATAACCAAGACCACAAGAAAATTTAAATTTTTGTTAAAATTTTAAATAAAAGGATTTTATCTAATTCGCATTATATAATTATATTCAAAGCCCGTGGCTGGGGCCTCAGGATTTTGCCCCCCCCCCCCCCCGCCCCCCTCTGGTCGGGCCTTTCCAAAAATCGACTATAAATAAAGGATTGAGGCCTACTTAGTTAAGTAAAACATTTCCACAAAACATAACTGTCTCCGTCATATTGGACTTTTTGCTTCTTACTTGGGACTTGTGCGTACATGGGAGGTCTAAAACCAAAACCGAATCGAGAGTGAACAAGTGACAAGAGGCCGAAATAGAAGTTGAAAGTTACGAAATGTCTAACTTATGCTGTGGAACTAACACGTTTTACGGGGAAACGAAAAATTGGTTTTGTAAATGTTGAATTTGGTTATAAAAATCATAAACAGTGTTGACTTTTATATATCATTTAGAAATAAAACAAGCTGGAGCCAACCGGAGCTCCACTAAGCTCCGCTCCAGTTAGCTCTGGTGTGCCAAGTAATACCGGAGCTGTGCTCCGGCTGAAATTAAGCCCTGGTAAGCCGCACATTTCAGCTTTTAGAAGAGCCTAACCACATGAAATTGGCCAATTTTGATAAAAAATTTGGCAAATATTTATAATGATTTAAATTTTGAGCAGAAATATTTTAAACTTGGACCACAAGGATCTATGTCTTAAAACTTTGGCTGTTACATTTCAAGATCTATCCCAATGAGTTCTAAAATATAGTAATCTAACGCTATTGACCAAGGTCAGTAGAGCAGTCGTTTGCTCATGTGGCGCGACACAAGAAGGGTCGTTACTCACCTTTGTGCCTCCCCAACCCCCGGCTTTTTTCTAGCCCAGTAACCTATGAAAGGTGATTGTGACAGGTGCAGCAGTTACCAGGGGGTGGGCATAGAGTCAAGGCCCCCCTCACAATTTTTGCAATCTCATTTTTTGAGAGTTTAAAAATTATAGCCACACACGGCACACGTGGTGTAAAATTTTGGAATTTTTCGGGTCTAGTCCTGAAAACTACTATTTTCCGGCCTAGTCCCGGAAACTATTGTTTAAGAGACCGTTTATCCAACCCCACCGGGAATCAACTTGTTTCGATCGCAGCTGACTCTTCGGAAAACAACGTTCATCAAAAGGGTATGATGAAAACTACTAGGCCTATACTCCACACTGATAATAAATGAAAGTAACAAAAAGCTATGGTTATATGAAACCTAGGAAAAAATTGTTATAGCTAAAACAAAAACAAAATTTTGGTTAATATATAAGAAAGGTTATGAATTGCAAATCAAGTCTGTACGGGTTTAACCGAGCCAGGTTTTCTCTTTTGTTATAGTTGTCATTGTAAACAAGTTATTATGTTACACTAAATGCATCTGTTTTAACATGTTTCAAAACCTCTTAAAAGTAGGGTTCTTTCAAATTTGTGTACCTTTCGTTGTTATTTTAAAACCAAAATGGTAACCCATAAGGCCAATATTAAAAATTACACTTTTCATAATCTTTTTGATGGACGATTCTCTTTGCTCATAGGTGCTTGCGAAGAAACAGGTTTGCAAATATAGTTTTTTAAGCACTTTAGGGCTCCACCCCACAGGTCTTGCGAATTAATAGCCCATGGGGTTGAAGTTTTACATGGGCGTTCCTCTTTGCTCATAGGTGCTCTTGAATTTGCAATTACGATCAATAAGGCACAAGGGCAATCTTTGACTATTGCTGGTTTAAATTTGGAAAATGCATGTTTTTCCCACGGCCAGTTATACGTAGCATGCTCACGAGTTGGTAAGCCTAAAAATTTGTACATTTATACACCAAATCAAAAGACAAAAAACATTGTTTATCCTTTGGGCTTACAATAAAATAAATATACTTACATTATATTCCATAGACTTTTTTTATTTAAAAAACTATTAAAATAGCTTTATTTCTCTAAACAACTTAATTTGGGCGCAGCAATGCGTGCCGGGTAACTGCTAGTATTTAATAATTATAGTATAAATAATGTATGATTTACAGTCGATGATCATGCCCAACCCTGGATGATCAACCCTTTATGATTTTTCACTATACCCATTGAAGTGATCACCTTGCTATACATATGACAAATATAACAAGTAAAACATTTACTAATAAATAATAATAATAGAAGTTGGCAGGGGTTTTAAACAAATAAAAATCAAACTCATAAAACATCATTTTAATTAATTGAATAAATACTCAAACAACAAATAACCTGACACTTTTTAATGGGCAGCCACCTATCAAAGTAATGGATTTTAATGTAAATACCAATAATTAATAAGTATATAATATAAAATCATTATATTAATTGAATTGAAAATTGGGTTTTTGTTACAAGAAATAAAAGTACGCAATTAAATCCACTTAATTTGTTATAGTACAATACTCATCTAGAGCAATAAAACTTAAAATATTTATGACAAAGCATTATAACGATATAAATATTATTACAAAGTATATTTTCAGCTGAAAATTTTTCTAAAACCCTTGTACTGTAATTCTGTGCAGGTTAAAGATTCCTGTTTAACTCCCTTTTTTACAGGAATTCCAGCTGCGTGTGACAATCTGCAATGGTCACAAACTATACCATTAACATTTCATGACAACCTGAATAAAGGGCTGCTTGAAAAAAACTTACTGTTACTTAAAGATATTTTAATACAAAACATATTTATCATAGAATACCTTATTCCTACTGGTAAAAATATCAGCCTTTTGTCTTTGATCACACATGAACACAGCAGTTTGTTGTGGATAGCTAAACATAAATAAATAAAAAGTACAATACTCATCTAGAGCAATAAAAGTTAAAATATTTATGACAAAGCATTAAAACAATGTAAATATTATTCAGCTGAGAAATTTTTCTAAAACCCTTGTAATTCTGTGCAGGTTTAAGATTCCTGTTCAATTCCCTTTTTCGTGGAATTCCAGTTGCGTGTGACAATCTGCAGTGGTCACAAACTATACCACTATTATTTCCTTAACAACTTCAATAAAGGGCTGCTTGTAAATAACTTAATGTTATTTAAAGATATTTTAATACAAAACAAATTAATCATATTTATCATAGAATACCTTATTCGTACTAGTAAAAAATACCAGCTTCTTGTCTTTGATCATAAATTAACACAGCAGTTAGTTGTGGATAACTATCTTTAGACAATGGGTTGGTTACACAGGGTGTTGAGAAAAAAAAACCTTCAGGACTTCAGAGTATGATTACTTACAAATAAACTAAGAAAAAAGGTTATATTAAGGCATATCCTAAAATGCTCCGTTACGTCGCTAGCCGCCATTTTGTTCTTTACTCTTAATAATTTGTATTTCTGTAACGGATCGTTAAATTAAGTTCATATTTGGCATGAACCTTTATTACAGCAATGCTCATTTTCAGGAAAAAAATATTTTTTTCAATGTGTATTTTAAAAATTGCGGCCATTTAAAAATTTTGATCTAAAATTAACACTAAACCGGTAAATTTTATCAAAATGTTACAAGAGACAAAAAAGTTTTGAAATTAAATTATCAAACCAATGTTACCAAGTTTGTAGGTATCTGACAACAAATAATGGAGTTATTGCAATTTTTCTGCATAAATCATTGATTTTGCATTATAATCAATGAAAATAAGGTCATTTTATTTGAAAAATCTCGAGAAATCCGTTAGTTCTAGTCAGATCCTTACAAACTTGGTCACATTGTTAAGATAATTAAATTTATGAACTTTATTGTCTTTTGTAAAATAAAAAAAACTACCGGTTTTGAGATATCTAAGTTTAAAAATTGAATTGGCCGCCATTTTGAAAATACACATTGGAAAATAATAATGTTCTTCCTGAAAATGAGCATTGCTTTGATGAAGGTTCATGCCAAATATGAACTTAATGCGACGATCCGTTACAGAAATAAAAATTATTAAGTGTAAAAAACAAAATGGCGTGTAGCGGCCTAACGAAGCATTTTAGGACATACCTTTAAAGAAAAATTTTTCTTTGTTTTTATATATTTCTATACTTGATGAATACGACTTTGATATTTTCATAAACGACAACCTTGTCAATAATAACATAACTGAATACAACCAACTAAATATGAAAGGAGAAATTTCTACAAATGAAGAGTGTGTGAGTAAAAAATCTACCAGTAACAACCTAAATAAATTAGATAAGATTTCTATAAGTCATGACTTTGTAAATAATGAGAATACTACAAATGTTAACCTAAATAATACAGAAGATATCTTTAACAGAAGTTGTAGATCAGTAGCAAGTGTACAAAAAAGAAGCAACAACAAATCTTGTAGAACATGGGACAGAAGAAACTTTTGCATTTTTTGCCGGACGCTTGTTACTAACTTCTGCAGACACTTAGTTCGATGGCATCCAGCAGAGAAAGAAGTTATGGAATTCAATAGCATCTTAGATGAGAACCTTAAAGAAAGGAAACGTAAAAAACAGGCAATAACCGACGAATTAAGAACGGGAAATTTTGTGTACAACTCTTCAAAGCCTAAAAATTCCCCCTTTCTTCCTACAAAAAGACTTTCTAAGAAGACTCAAGAAAACTGTCTTGATTTTGTTTCATGTCGATTTTGCTTAGGAATGTTCAGCCATAAAACATTTTACAGACACAACCAAAAATGCCTTAAAAGAGGACATCATGAGGAATTAATCGATGATTCAAATTCAACAGATATTGTATTTGGTAGCACAAAACAACGTGGATGTTGGAAAAAAGATGGTATAATTATGTTACCAACATCTGAGGATGAACCTCATATCTCAGCATTTAAAAAGAACATTGCACCTATAATTAATAAGGATGAGTATGGGGTTATTGCTCTAAATGATCCACTTATATTAGCGATTGGAGCCCAATTTTTTATAAATCACAGTGACCAAAAAGATCGGTATAATTGTACAAAAAAATTAAGGGATGCAGCAAAGCTTTTAAAATTTGCAGAAGTGATGAAGAAATCATTAATTTCTGTGACTGCTTCAAACCAAGAAAATTTCATGTTGTAATGGGTGCCGTTCATAAACTTTGCGGGCTGGATGAAGAAAGTGGAAATGTGAATGTTGTAGGGATGCCTGCGAGACTCTCATACGTGATTCAGAAGGGTGCAAGTATACTTATTTGTGACACAATAACAAACAACAATATATCAAGTTCTGCTAAAGAAATAATTAAGAAGGAAGTAAATGACTTTATCACTTTATTGAAACATAAATGGAAGTATATGATTTCTACAAATGCAGAGAAGTCACGAATAAAGAAACTTTCGTTGAAACACAGAATTTTGCAGATGATGAGGATATAAAACTTGTTGCAAGTAGGATTAAAAGCCTTGAATTACAGAGTTACAATAACTTAACATTAAATTTGTCATCGGAAAACTATGAAATGCTTTGCATTTCATAGTTTTGTTCATAGGATAGTTTTGTTCATAGTTCATAGGATTGTACCAATCCTACTGACCGAACAGATGAAGAAAAGTGTGGATCTATTAATAACATAATATGTATCTTGCATAAGAAAGTTCTCAGAATGCGCACTATTAACATTTAAATCTGATGAAACTGAGATACGTGCTTTTGATTTTAAAGCAGAGTTGATAATAGATGAACTTGCATGGTAGACAACAGATGATTCATCAAAGTGCGAGGAGTGGAGTGCCGGTGTTTCAGTAGATGCAACTTCATCATAGATGGGTAGCTCTTTAGAGTGAGAGGACTGGACTAAAGCCTCATCTGAAACACAAAACGTTATTTTTACAAAATTAGTACCATTGAGGATACTAAAATAAAAGTTCAGTGGCATTTTTTATGGCCGGATTTAAAATTTGAGTACATCTTGATCCAACATGCTCTCCGCCTTCCTGAACATATAGTTATATGTCACTTACTTGAAAATTACACTTTAATCCATTCTTAAGTGTACTATACATGGCGATTTAAATAAGTGTGCTAGCTGTTTTAACTTTATTTCAAAGAAAGAAATATTCTTAAAAGGTTATAAAATTTTTTGCATTTTTCATCTTTTATGAAACATTTAAAATGTATAAAATTAAATTGTCTGATCCTAAATTTTGAAAAAAGTGATGAAAAATTTAAATATAAATAACTGAGAACTAATGGACTTGATAATAACCTTATAATAATAAAAGGACCATAAATAACATCTAATGAATCTGAGGGCCCCTCTCAGAATGTCATGCAGTGCTTCACCTGCTCCTGTTTTGCGCTTTTATTTAAGTACCTACGATAAAGGTGGGAGGGGTTTTACATAAAAGATAAAGATTCGGGCTATTTGATTCGCTCTTTTTTAAATTTTTAATAAATATTAAGCTATAAAGTTTTGAAGTTGATCGATTTTGGATCACCTTTAGACCACAATGGATTCAAAATATAAAAAAATAAAAAAAAAAACTAATAAAATAGTCTGAATCTTTATCTTTAAATTTAAACCCCTCCAGCTTTTATTGGACTTAAAATAGAGACACAAAATGGGAGCAGGTGAAGCACTGCATGATGAATTTTTTATCCACAAGCGATATTAAACGATTCGTGCACTCAGCCGGCTGGCCAGCAGCCGACGTATCGGCAACGTCGCTTGGCCGGTTTTTCTCGCAGCGCCTCCTGTGAGCTGGCCAGCTCAACTACAAAATTTTGCATAGCAGAATTTAGCATTGCGTGAGACTTCTGTACGTGGCTAGTTTTTCTATGGTTCCGCCAATTAAATTATTTTCACTGTGCAGGCAAAATAATTGCTCTATGCCTTTAAACCCCTCTTAACTTCTTAAGATGGTTTTGCAGGCTTATTTATACTGTTTTTAACAATTGGTTTACTGTTCTCACTGATATACAAAAAAGAGTACAAAAAGGTGAAGGAACCGGAGGTGAACTACGAAGAAATTAGAAATAAAAGACAATAAGAAATAATTAAATAATAATAAGAATAAGGAAGGAGATGAAAATAAAGTGCAAAAAAGAGGCAGAGAAAGACAAAAACATTTTGAATACCATATGTAATACCAATAGGAAAGCAACTGGAATGGAATGAATGGAAATATTGTAAAAATCTTTTTCATTATCTCTGGATTTTGTAATTTCTATACTATATTTTGAAACCATATCAAAGAATAAACTATTATTGTTACATTGCATAACTGTTCACATTGCTAAAGAAATGCCAAAATTTAATTTCTAATTAATGTCATTAGGGTTTTTGTAAATTTAGAGACCACTGGAACTTAGAAAACATCACACCTCTTTAGGAGAATCATCATAAAAGTTACCCGTCATTTTTGACCTGGTGTTAGCTAATTATTTATAAAAATTAATTTAAAATTTAATCATTTGCCTACGTTAAATAGTTTAATATAATTCTTTAACTTATGTAAAAAAATTAAAAAAATGGTTACATAAATTAACTCAAATTATTTTACAAGAAGATAAAAAAAGGAACTCTTTCTAGTGAAAAACAAACTAAAATATGTAAAAAATAGACAGGAAAAATACCTTTAATTTCTTCAGCAGAAGTTGGGGAAGTTACTTCATCGGGGGATGATTTTTTTCGCAGCGACCTCTGTAAATAATCACAAATTATTTATAATCACTTTCCAGAAAATCCTTTTTTATTTTGACTGTCTGTCATATTTAAAAGAGAAACAAAAAAATATAAATTACGAAAGAAGCAGAATAAATTATAATGGTTAATAAATTGTCTTGTTAAAATGATGACTTTTAATTTGGACTGAACAATGTTTCTTTTTCAAAATAAATACATTTAAGATTGGAAATAATACATTTTAAACATTCCAAAATTATATGCTAAAGTCTGTTTCTAGGTACCGTAAATCAATGTTATCTGGTTGGTAAAGCATTCACAAAATTGTTGTGCTCATTCATGGACCTAAGCAGATTAAGAAAAATGTAGTTTTCCAAACTTTGTGAAACCACGGATTTTGGTAATAATGTATTGGCTTTGTATTATCGCTAAACAATGTTTATTTCTTATCAAGACATATTTTTAGGTTTGAAAAACTTAAATTTTAAATGTTCCAAAATCATCTGCTAAAGTCCGTATTTAGGTAAATCAATTCTATCTGGTTGGCAAAGCATATTTATATCGCCATTAAGTTCTTCCTCTATGGATGAGATGTTGGCAACATGATGAGTAATGGAATCAGCAGACACCTTCTATCTTGAGTGGTATATTAAGGTTACAAATGACTTCTCATTATTTATCAAGTAGTATTATGATGTTTTTCAGTAATTTTATGGGTTTCGTTAACATTCATTGCATCTATTAGTAGGAATCACGGAATTTAGCAGCGCAATCAGACTTTGGTCACGTGAATCACGGAGTTATGTCTGAATGGCAAATCAATGAAACGACATTATTTAGGGTGATAGTAAAATTAATTCCACTTAATGTTACAAACAAAAAACATGGATTTGTTCAAAATTTAATAACAAAAAAAAATTGGTAGTATGTAATAAGTTTTTTAAGCATTATTTATTTTTTGATGTACAGAAAAATAGATGGGCTTCCCTTTTAAGATCACGGCATTTAATTAGTTTACCTTACTGCAACATTATAAATATAGCTAAATCCTATAAATATTGAAGGTTAAGTTTCGGCAATTTTAGATGTACTGTATTAAGAACTGTCTATTGTGAAATAAATTTACAGCGTAATGTATACAAATAATACTTACGTTTGCCAGCCAATTATTATTATTTTTCTTCTTTTTTTTGACTTGTGTAGTTTCTGAAACAAAAATAAATAAAAAATATTTAACTAATTTTAAATACAACCATTCAAACAAATGCTTACAGGAAATGCAATTCAATGAACTTAAGTGCAATATGGCACCACAAAAATAAAACTTTAATTAAAAGTATAGGTATGTTGATACTTTTTTCTTCTTGTTTTTTTTATGCGGATACTACTATTTTATAGAACTGAGGTGGTTACGTTTGATACTTATTGCTCAATATGTAAGAAATACTTTCACAGATTCATAAAGTGTCCCCTGATTTCAACGAGTTATACACTCAACTGTCAAAACATGTTCATCCCAATTGCTGCAGAGCACTGAAGCTATGCTTGCTGAGTACATGTGGATCGATGCTGTACCACCGCACTCAATGCATTCACTGTGATCGTCACGTAGGCTAAATGGCTGCCTTTTGGGAATCAGAACTCAAAAACAATTCAACGTAGAATCATGCTACTTTAACACATTGTTATAGAATACTCTTATTTTGTTTTGCGTGTTTTTTAAATATCATAATTAAAAATCAACTGAAACAGAAGTGATATCCGAATCCAAAAGATTCAATCGGTAGATTAACCATGCTGCATTTTTGCGTTACAGTAAACTTTCTCTAATCCAGCATGTCTGGGACACATGCCGGATTACCAAATATTCCTGATTACATGATGAATTTCAGGAAAATGTAAATTCAAGAAAAATCACATTAAATGTAGACCTGTTACAAATATGCTTTACAACAGAATGACAACATTGAATAACTTTTGTGATGAAAAATACCATACATGGTTATGAAACTAAAATGGGAATGATACAATTTCACCCAATGACAGATGAAAACAACTCTTCTCCTCTGGAGGCATTCCAAAGTGCTTTGTTAACTGCTCATTATTAATTTTATACCAATTAATAACATTTTCTGAAAGACGTGCCAAATTATCAAGCGTACCGGATTGTAGGATACCAGATTATAGGAAGTTTACCGTATAATTTAGTCAGATCAGAACAACTACTAGGCTTTAAAAGTGATCTTAATTATGGCAAACATTATTCTCACCAACAATTTTGTATTCTTTCAAGTTATATGTCTATAAACAATCTTGGAGCCTTACCTTGACACTCATGTGGCCTTTTTAAGAGTAGCTGTATTTTATAAGACCTGCTATTGGTGTTCATTATGTCCACTCGAACAATTCTGAAATGGAAATTGATTAGTCCAGCGAATTACTATATTAACAGTATTTAACAGTATGAATTACTTTAACAGTATTTTTATTGGGCTATGAAATTTTGCTTTTTGCTTCTTTTACATGATGGCTACCAAATAGGCTACTGGTATAAAAAATTATAGTAAATTTCACCTTTTAGCAGAAGCTCTCTTTAAACCAACTAAAACCTGAATCACAATGGAACAATCAGGTGAAGTACAAATTGTGTAATCTACACGGTACTTATTTAATACGCTAAGGGTTTTTTGTTAAGAGAACCCTACAATTTTCAACCGACTCCCAAGTTTTTGGTGTTGTTGGATAGCGCTTAATCTGTAGTTGTTGGCAAAAGTACATGTGACGGAACTGGTGGGCCGTTTAAAAGAGAAGTAGGCCTAACAAAGACAAGTTTGCAAAGGCTTTTTGGAAAACAAATCTTTACTATTGACAATATGTAGAAATTGTACACTGAAACTCTAAAAGCTATAAAGTTCATATTGATAAGTAAAGATGAAGTTGCCTCAAATCACGAGTTACTTAAATCCTAATTTGGTCAGCGAATTGTTGGAACAAGGAGCTACCACAGAATTGTCCCAATTTCAGAAGGACTTATTAGATGAGATGTTATATTGTGTTTAATTCTAACACATTTGAAAAATTGGGAAATTATAGGAAGGTATTTGGGGAATTTTTCTCAAGGTGGGAAATGAAATTGTGTCTTTTGATCGCACAATAGTGCCGTAAACAATACGGTCCCCGCACAAAACAATTAAATTAACGGACTGAATTTGGCTTTCTACCGAGACATATGATCGACCTTTTGTAAAATGAACATAATTTTTAAAAGATCACTATCTCAACATCGGCTTCAACATTCCACGAGCTTGCATGTCTATAAAAAGGTCAGTTAATCCGTCGAACGGTTGATCCGAGATCGGCTAGAAGAGCTTGCACTGTAATAGGACTGCAAAGAATGAACTTAGTAGCAAGATATGGGAGCATTAAAGTCTGTATCTAAAATCATGCAAAAATTTCGGAAACGTACATTTATAGATCGTCTGTTACATCCCTTTTTCTCTCGACCTACTTAACCGATTTTGAAGATTTAGGTGTCATTTTAAAGCTTATGATCTACCGCTTGGAAGAATGGTGAATAAAAAGGTCATTTCCTTTCGGCCTTCGCCCCCTGGCTGTTGATTTATTCCTAGAGGGCGCTTTAAAATGTTGACCAACAACTTTTATTACAAGATCTTTAATTTGAATTGTAATTTAACAGCTGATTATTTTCAGATGCATTTTTAAAGCCAGATAGTAAACAAAAATAGATCTCTGTCACTTCATAATCAACATTCATGTAGGCCTACTGTAGATGAGTTTTTCTCAAACAGAATATCATAAAATGTGCAACTTGCGCACGGGCTCCCTAGTATACCTAAATAATGTAGGCTACATATGTAGGCCTAAGTAACAATATATATGTGTACTTAGCACTTAACAATATAGGCATAGCCTACATAAAAAAACACACAAATGATCAAATGATTATCAACAAATTCATTAACTGTATTCCGTCCGAACTCTTAGTTCATTGCTTTTCCTCAGTTAGTGGCTGCAATGTTCGGCAGGTGTTTTCCTGCCATAGTATCGTTATTTCTCAACGGATCTCGTTAATTATTGGACATTCTTGTTTCTTGGTATCTTACCTTTAATTTGAATAGCCATTTACATTGGAATGAAAAATATTTTTCCGCATTTCCCGCGCTTTCAGCCAATAACATTTTTATTAATGGAGGATTTTGATATTTCTTGAACATTTGTGTTCAGCTCGATTTCCTTGTCATTTGGAATAGCCTACACCGTCTACCCAGTTTGGAAAAAAGGTTTTTGCGATTTTTCCTATATTCCAGCATTTTCCGACCTATTCCACATAAAAAACTATCATTTTTGAAATCAGTAGGTAATTTTGGACACTTTGGAAGAAAAAATATTCAATATCTTGGATTTCTACCCTCCCGTCTTTGCTGAGCCTGTCGAAACGTAGAATATAAATATTATCATTTTCCAGTTATTAGACCTATACATATCTTGACATTTCAAGACATGGGTTATAGGTACAATAAAGTTGTATTACAATATTGTGTGCCGTAGCTGTATTTCTACCTAGGAAATGTGTTTCATGAGCTCCTCCCAATATCAGACTTTTTAGCCGTTCCAAGCATGGCCTGGTCCCGTCATGGTCGGATAGGGGAGGTTCTACTAAAATTTGATAAAAGCCTAAGCACTAACATGTAGGCCTAGGTAAAGCAGTTAAGCTATAAAATCTAACAAAGGAACAAAAAACTGAATAGAGAATAAACTAGCCTTTCTTTTACTATTAAGGAAACTAAATATTAAAAGATTTAAGCGTATTGTTACAAACCAAATTAAAGCGGACAGGGTAACACGAACGTATCCGAAAGAAATAGTTTTACATATAAATGGAAGGTGACCCACTGATGTAATAGAGGGGAGATTTCTGTCTATAGACCATGAAGCTAATAAATAAAATTCTGTTAAGAGAGATTTGAAATTCACTAATTTACCCCTCTGGGTGTTCAATGCTAAACCCCAAGAGTGTTGGAAACACATTCTTTAAGGTTTTGCAAACCTTCAAGTAAAAACTAATAAAAAAAATATTTTATGACCTATTATATGAAGGTAGTTCAAATGGACTAGGCCTATTTAACAATACAAAAATTATAACCCTGACTTAATGTTACCAAACTTAGGCTATAAGTGAAAAAAGTAGTATACAGAGAAAATGTTTTTTGTAACTGTGCTGGACTCTAATAATTTTAGAAACTTATGATCAAAATCTCAATATATATTTTACATTGTTTTTATAATTTTATGGAGAACAAGAAAATGTAATTACTGTGGGAAATAAGCATTAGAAAAAATTTTATGACAAAAAAATATGTCCTGACTGTACTTACCCTATTCCTCTAAGAACACATGTAAAATCAAGGTAGGAACAATACAGTACACAAATTTCTACTCATATTTATGGTTATAAACTCAATTAAATACATTAATTTGCTCCAATAATTAATGTAAATGGTATTAATAACACTTTTAATCACTTAAAACCTTAAATAAAGCAATTGGTAAAATACATATTTCATTGCTTACAAACGTTTCATTGCATATTACAAGTTACCAATCACCTTATACCATTTGATATTGGTGTGTTCAGAAAGGTTGAAATCTACCAGTGACAGTGATACCGTTCATGGCTGCGTTCGGTCGATAACCATAAAGTTACATCATGTTTACCTTTTGAAGTAAGATGAAAATACTCGGAGGGAGGAAAACTGCATCTTAAATAAGACGAACGACAGCCGAAAGGTTACCAAAAAAATATTTAATACAGAACAAAAAGTAGGCCTAAAATCCTAATTTTGTTACGGTACCTACTTATTTCCTCACTGAGTTACTGCCCATCGCCTTTTAACCTTTAACCTCATTACATGGCTCCCCCCGCCGAATAAGTAGGATTAGAACCGGTCTCATGCCCTGGAAGTGGGTCCACGAGACAACAATGGAGAAGTAAGAAGTAAGTAAGTAGGTATCCGCAATATTGCAATTACTTTATGAAGTGTATCTTGAAAGCTATTTTGGTGAGTAGCAAAGCAAAGTAGGCCAAAGGAAACAACCACAGGAGAATTAGTTTTCTAACCAACCGAGTGCTCAGAAAAAACTAAAACTAGAAAATATCTGTATGCTTAAAAATGGGGAACCCAGCGTAACACAAAATCATTGAACACTTAAAATTTAACACTTGATACGTTTAAGTGATTAATCAGGTGCCAGGGGCTACAATTTTAACTTGACCGAACTTAAGTTATACCTTTTTAAGTTTTCTTTAACAATGACAGGATCAGTTTCCTTTTCAATAAATTGCATATACCACATCACGGTGGAAATTATCAGGTTTCCGGAATAACATTATTAATATTTAAATAAACATATTATGTTTAATGTCAGTATAGAAAATCAGTAACTATGCCTATGCCCCTCTCCACCCCTATACCCTATGCTAATCTCTCCAAGAATGTTGTCCTAGGACTGGTGAATTTGACCTTCTGTACGTGTACATTTTTTTAAGGGAAAATATCATAATCTCTCAGATCGTAGTCAACGTTACAGAAATTTTACAGAAAAATATAGGCTAATGTAATGCCTACTTCATGTTTGGATTTTTTAAACAATTTATAGTTTAGGCCCTATAGCAAGTCAATTTAAGTGAACAGTTTCTAACGGATCAGTAGGCCTAGCTACTCTTTCCTTGGATGTGAGCTCGGCCGAGTGACAGAAGGGTTTTGATAACTATTAAATTAAATATTAGTGTTCAGCTCTACTTCCCTGACAGTTTGAATACCCACTTACTCATCATTTTCAGGATTAAGGAGTAATTTCCGGTCGTTTTGTTAAAACAATTTTAAGAGGTGGCAGGTACAATGCATAATTTACCAGATGAGTTTGTTAAAAAAAGAAAGATAGCCTATGTGTTTTATAGGTCTAAATAAGTACAGAGACTATAGGCCCAAGAAAAACTTTTGTTTAACCTAGGATGGAAAATTACTAAGTTTATTACTATATTCTAGGAAAAATGTGTATGTTATTTTTGAAACAATAAAACAACAAACCATGGGCCATTAAGTTAATGTTTCTAACTTCCTGTTCAATCCACCGCTTCTTGTATCACTGTCAAAATGATAAAGTTAACAGTAATAGGCCTATGTCTACATTAATAATGTAAATAAGCCTACATGTATGTGTTTTGGTATAGGTATACAAAAGGCGGTCACTATGCCTCACCCAATCCAAGACTTTTGCTCTAGGACTGGTCAAAGTGACCGTTCATGCATTTTCTCAGGGGAAGTATCACGATTTTGCCGTCAACGTTCCAGGAATGTTACAGTAAAATGTAGGCTATAATAATGCCCACTTCATGTTTGGTTTTGTGAACAATTTATTGTTCACAGTAAATCACTTTCAGTTACAGTTTCTATTAAATCAGTAGGCCTACTAGGCCTAAGTTACGATGTGAGCTCAACCAAGTGACAGGAGATAGGCTAACTATTGTTGAGTTTGTTAAAAAAATTTTTTTTGTTTTATGTCTAAAAAGGTCTGAAACTGTAGGCCCAAGGAAAACTTTTGTTTAGCCTGTAGGACAAAAAATAACGAAGTTCAATATGGCATTCTGAAGGAAAGAAATGTGTAAGTTAAGCTTATTTTTTAAATCTTTATGAAAAATCATAAGCAATAATTATTTTGAATTGTTTTCTATAGTGTAGGGTTACCAGAGGTCCAGGTTTCCCCGGGACTAACCGAGGTTTGAGTGCCTGTCCGGATTTCCTAAGTTTTTAGCAAAACGATAAATTTTGCCTAAAATTTTACTAGAAACAACATAGTGACAGGAATCAAGAGTTAAATTTGTTATTATCAAGTTTCTGCTTAGTGACCAAGTGAATACCGGTACCCTAAAAATTTTTAGAGAATAATAGTGATTGAAAGAAGACATACACTTAGGATAGTAAAAATATTGGCGAAGCTTCGTTATCTTCCTCCGCCGTTATTATTTATGTTAAAAGTTTGATTTTGCAATAAGATAATATTGCTATTTTATAAGATGATACAATTACATGATACGATTATGGATTTATTTTAAGATCATTAACAATACCTTTGGACAATAAAACAAATAGACCAACTGTATATTGCAAACAAGTGGCCTAAGTACCGTAACCGAAAATAACAAAAACAAGTAAAATTGTAACTAATGTAGCCTAGGCCTAAACATCAGAGAACAAAACAAAATAAACTAGGCCTAGGCCTACCTAAGTTTATTTTGTAGGTTTGTGAGAAGGTGCAGACTTCATTTGACCTAAAATGGCATCACACAAATGCTGCCAAATACGAATAAGAAAGGTATTTATTTTTTCTCTAATGTATTGAGGGAATATGCGGTTTAAATATTTCCAAAAACCATTGATCCTGTTGTTGTAAACATCGCTCTCTAACTTACAAAAGTGACGGAGGTTAAAGCTAGATTGTTAGATTAGATTATTATTAGACTATAATACATTTCTTACCTCAATATCATTGTTGATTCGATTGTTTTCATCGCACAAACATCTAATTGAAATTTTAACATCGATAATAACAATGGGGGAGGATAACGAAGTTTCACCAATACATTTACACAGATGATATTGCTTTAATCTTAAGAAGTAGGTTATCCAGCGAACTAACCTATAGGTAACATAGGCCTAGCTAATGTGTATTTTAAATTCCCTATTTGAAGTATTATTTTATGATAATAAAGCTCTTCCTCTTCATTTGATTCATGATTACTGAAACTGGTTCTTTTTCATCATCTTACCTAACAAAACTTAGCCTACGTTATTGTTTTAAATGTGTCGGAATATAATTGTCTCTTATTCTGTCTCTGTGTCTTGAATTCAGTAGAGTGGGGAGGGGGTGGGGTAACCATAATTCTGTTCACAGTCTAATATATAGGTTATTGGGAGACAGTCGTGACACTCCGTCACTTCGGCTGTCCGCCGGAACCACCGCGCGACTCCAGTTACGCAAGGAACAGCGGCTTGGAGCGCTAGTGTGGGCACACTTGCGCTTATAGTGGTTGGCATCCGAGTTGACGACACAATCACAGGTGATAGCAGCCATCAGTGCAACACTCACACAGCTGACAATAATGCCATTGACTATACAATGCTGATAACAATAAAAATTGTCAAATTAAATCCCAATTGAGTGATAAAGGCCGAAATATATTTCAGACTTGGAGTAACATTTTAAAGTTCCCGCCCATCCGGGCCGGGATAAAGTTCCGGTCGCGACTCCAGTCACGCCGGTTCCATCCGCTTGAAGCGCTAGTTGTCGGCGGACAACACCAAACATGCAGCGTCGATACGAGTGTCACGACTGTCTCCCAATAACATATTATTAGACTGTGATTCTGTTGGTGAGTCACATTAAAAGTTACTACAAAAATGTGTGGGGTTGGCCTTAAAAATATATGGTAGGACTAACCTTAGTTCGTGCCAGTAAATAGGCCTGATGTGACATGAGATCACTAGGAAACTACACAAATGTATTAATGATGAATTTTAACTTTAATTCAAATATATTAGATGTATTATGCCTACAGACTGTAAAAGCGTTTAGGTGTATCGTTACTTTGTTCATAATAGAAAACAGTTTGCTTCAGTTAAAACTAAAAACCAATAACTATCCAGTAGGCAATTCAGATAGCGTGTGGGTCAAAAATGTAATATTACCACTAACTTATCTTGCTATGATAATAAGCAAATTGACCACATTACCTTTAACTTGAAAGTGGTCAATTTTCTACAAAAGAATAAGATGAGGCCCAAGGTTAGATCTATATATATATATATATATATATATATATATATATATATATATATATTATTTTTTATTGAAGGTAATAAAATAGTGTTGGGCCAGTGTTTCGCAGTATTTTCAAATAACGATCATAATTGATTTAAAAGTGTTTTTTTTACTGTCTTGTTGATAATATAATAATATAGCTGAATCGTGGTTTTCATAAAAAAGTCGAAATTTAGAATTTATAATACTGGTAATCATAATATGAAGAGTAATATCTTACGATTTCCTTTTTATTCGAGTCTAGATTTAGCTCAAACGCTCTTATACCTTCTTTTGAATTTACTGGTTTGATTTTGTCAGTCGTCTCTCAAAGTAGTTATCAATTGTGCTAATACAAACCGCAATTTCAATTATTAGGCCTAGTTAGGATTAAATTTTGCATCCTAAGCTCTAAACAGGAGCTTATAGGATCTGCATATGTATAAACATATATTATTCATGTTTGCAAACTATGTTTTTGTGTTCCAAAAATACCTTATGGAATGCCCCCATTTCTTTCTGTATACGAACTATGGCTGAAAAAATTACTGGAAATTTTTGTTTTCTTCAACTTAAGGAATTATTAGTGAGAATTATTATAGTAGAAGTAGTATTTTTGACACATAAGTGGTTTAGAAGAAATCCTCAAGGTACAGAACTGTAGTGAATACTGTATTTCTTTTTTTTTTAGCGAATTTCCCATAGGGAATAAGCTATTACCGTAGGTCTCATGGAAAGACCTAAGCCCGGGACCATGTTACTTTTTCGTTTTGAGGTCCCCAGAGACCAAAAATAATAGTCATTAAAAATTTTATATATATATATATATATGTATATATATATGTATATATATATATGTATATATATATGTATGTGTCCCTAGACACGATAACTCTCGTAAAAATGGTCTGATCGACACCAAATTTGGTAGAGATGTGTAATCCTACGTTTATTCGGATGAGTTCGAAAACCAGACATATCGACCTACCGGAAGGGGTAGTTTTGGGGGGTTTTGTACCCCAAAAATGGGTTTTTTGCATTTTTCAAATGTAAATTTAACAAATTTTTAATTTTTACTTTGACCATTGGATTTAGCTCAAAAAAACACACAATTTAGTATTTTGAAGCTTTTCTCTATCTCCATTGGTTACCGAGATATTACAAAGTCTAAAGACAGTACATTGTCTTTTGGAGCTCCAATGTTAATCTTATGGAGAATAAGGATGTGTTAATATTTCACTTATTAACCAATATTTTTGGATGAAACTTAGTATTTAGCTTCATTTGGTTGAGATTCATCCATTTAAGGTAAAAATCTTGGTTTTTAGCGAATTTCCCTATAGGGAATACGCTATTACGGTAGTAGCCATGGTAAGACCTAAGCCCGGGACCACTTTACTTTTTCATTTTGAGGTCCCCAGAAGCCAAAAACACCATTCGTTCATTTTCATATATATGTATATATATATATATCTATCTATATATCTATATATCTATATATCTATGTGTCCGTGGTACTGATAACTTTTGAAGGGGACCTCCGATTTTGATGAAATTTGGTATGGAGGTGTAAGGCCAGGTCTATTTTCATGAGTTCGCGAACCAGCATTGTCGGGTTATGGGAACGGGGTTTTATGGGGTTTCAAAGGGGTCAAAAATGGGTTTTTGGCATTTTTGGACCTTAATTTTTAAAATTCATCAATTTTAATTGAAACCATTTAAAAGAGCTTAAAAAAACAAACAATTTCGTATTTTGAATTTTTATCATAGCATAACTGGTTACGGGGCAGATCCAAAAATGTGTTTTCCATGTTATTCTTATGGGAAATCAAGAAAACCCTATATCTTGCTTATTTATTGACATAACTTAATCAAATTTGGTATGTACATTATCTGTATAAGGTTTAACTTATACTTGCTTACAAAACCCATATGGCGGCAAACCTACATACTCACCCCCATGGGGTTTATGGGGAAAATAAAAAATTGCCAGAGTTTGATACAATTTTGTGTTTACATTCACCAATTATTGATTAACTTAGATTTTCTAACAACACTGAATGGCAGAAAACCTACACACTCGATCCTATGGTGTTTTTATGGGGAAAGTAAATAATCTGAAATTCCATTGGAAATTCGCTGAGTACGCAGGTCTGCTGCGACGGGGGTATTTTACTTATCATGGTGCAGCAAACCTGCATACTCTGTTCCCATGTTAATCATATGGAGAATAGGCAAACTCTTTTATTTATGGACAGATATTGATGAAACTTACTATATGGCTTTATATGGTCGAAATAAATTTTTTCTATGCTAAAAACCTACTTTTAGTGTCCCCCATGGCAGCATACCTGCATACTCTTTCCCTATATCTTAAGGAGAATAGACATTTATTTCCCTATTTATTTTGCACGTGATGAAATTTTGTTTACAAGTTTAGCTGGTCAAAATTAATATTACTAATTTGGAAATTCGCTGAGTACGCAGGTCTGCTGCGACGGGGGGTATTTTTTAATACCGTAGGCTACTAGATGGTTTGTAATGTTTGTTTTGTTGTTTGCAAAGCAGCGTAGGGAACGGGAGATGAGCAAACCCGTAGTGATATAAAAAAATAAAACCACTTATTTAATTCTATTCTACGTACATGCAATGAATTGTATATGGAATTGATGTAGTTTTGTTCTTGCAAAATAACTTTGGCTTATCAAAACCAAAAGGTTATCAAAAGCTTTTGGCTTACCTACAGCTTATCTTTTGGATTGAGACAAAAACCCTTACCTTCAACAACCTTTAAGATCACAACAAAAGTTTTCCTGAAATATCGTACTACATTTAAAACTACATCTCCCAGACATGGGACCAGCTCCGATCAATCCCTCGTGGCCAAAGCCCCCATATTCAACCAAGAAATCAAAAATCCCTGGAGGAAAAAAGTTTTCCCGTACAAACATTGCTTGATTTATAAAGATAGATTGCGAAATTGATACCGTATGCAATATGTTGTGATGTAAGATTACCAGCTGATAAGAAACAGTGAAGTAAAAAAATAATGCTTCAGCCTTCAGCCAATAGAATATTACCAAGGATAAATAAGCTCTTCCCATCACTGTTTCTATGACCAGTGGCCACTCCTATGAATGATCAAGTTATAAGAAAACCAGCTGTATTTAATATAATGCCGCGTCCGCACTGGGCGAACATTCGTGGCGAACTTGTTCGGCGAACACAAAAATCAACAAACATTCTTAACGAACAATTAACCGGCCATATGATTTACATTCTAAAAGGTTAGCAACGAACAAACAAATGTTCGGAGGAAATTTGTTTGGCGAACATGTTCGGTCAGTGCGGACGCGGCTTTTAAGAGAGTTTTCATATTATTATAGATGGTTGATGGTTGAATTTACTGTATTCAATATTAAACTTTACGACTAGTAGATTAATTTGTTGACACCCTACACCAATGAACTTTAAGTTTTTAAATAGTAAACAAAAAATAATCTTTTAATTTAGAAAACTCATCTAGTGTTCTAATTAATTTACTTTTGTTACAATTAAGCCGTTTATAAATTCTTATCGTGTACGCTTAGATGCTCCAATATACTTAACGTTTACAGTTCATTACTTTGCTGCTCATTAACATCTAAAAAGGACTACAAAAATGTGATGTTAGAGAAGGTGAACTATGAATAAGTAAGAAATAAAAGCCACGAGAAGAAAAACTATGACAAAGAAAAGGAGATAGAAATGAAGTCTTACTGTACAAACAAATAGACGAAACATTTTGAATATTGCTTTGGTAACGTTATAAAATCCTGTTATCAGTTAGCAAGACATCTGGAATAGAATAAACGAAAATAATGTTAAAAAACTATTATTATTGTCTTTGGGTTTTAAAAATCCCCATATACTATACTGTAAAACCACATAAAATAATTAACTAGCGTGTTTGGAGCATTACGGTTCATATTGCAAAAGAAATGGTTAATTTTTATTTTTTTTATTATGTCACCAGGGTTTTTATAAATTTTCTAACAAATCTCCAGCCCTCTAGAAGTTACTTTCGCAAGCCTGGCGGCCCTTAAGCCGCATTTACACTATACAACTTGTTTTATAAACTTTTGTTGTGCAAACATTTATAGTAATTGGTTTGAACATGTTTAAGAATGCAATGAAATTTCTTAAACAAGTTGTACAACAAACGTGTTTTAAAACCAAAATATCGTATTGTTTTGCAACAGGTTGTAGGTTTCCCGAGCCGTGTCGGAAAGATCAAAGGAAAATTTGTGTTTTATAAACTTTTGTTGTACAACATGTTTGATACCTACTTAAAACGTCAAACTTGTTGGCCAAACATTGTTTCTGCTGTTCTGTCTCAATAAGTCAGTACGCTTCCTGCGGCCGCCTACAACACGTGTTTTTATTTGTGAGTAAAGTGTTTTGTTAAGTTTTAGTCGACCATTTGTGGTGGAGTCTGCCTGCACTTGTCATCCTTAAAAAGTTCTTGAAGCTACCATCAGCCCTCAATTCCCCTGCCAACAATCTTGGTCATCCTGTTCTATATTTCACTGCCACTGTACTTACTCCTTGCAACGAAGGACGTAACGAAAAGTGATGTTTTGCTCTTTTCCTAGCACAGCAAATCACAACAGCAGCCGAAACCATATCATCGTCGCAAGGACTCATGGTGACTGTGGTCTTTTGGTAAACATGTTCTACTGAAGTTTAGCGCATAAAATGAAATGTAACAACAAAAGTTTTATAAACACAAGGTCAAGTTTTAAAAACAAAAGTTGTATTAAACATGTTTTACAAACATACGTTTATAAAACAAGTTGTATAGTGTAAACTCGCCTACGGCTCGATGGGGGCTCCGCCCCCATGCCCCCTCAGGGGTTGCCCCTGAGTAGTTAAAGCCCAAATTAGAGTCGTCGTTACGTCATAGATATATCTTTCATAGTTATAATTTGAATGCCAGAGCTCAAAGTTCAAGATTTCATAAAAGCTTAGTGTTAATTTGGGGGGATACATAGTGTTACTTGGAGATTAAAAGTAAAAAGCAATTATAAAATAATTATTATCTTAGCTTTTTACAGGCTACGAGACTATCTTCAATTTATATGTGAGAATTTTTTGATATTTAAAGAATGGTAAAAGAATCGTTGAGGGACATTACGTCATCGCGCAACTAAGAACTTGGTGCAATGAAAAAAGTACAAAAATATCGAATTATCATTAAATTTGAATTAAATGTGTTTAAAGATCTATTTTTGTAAAAAAAATTATTTGTTCACTTGAAAAGAACTTAGCCATTACAAATGTTCAAATATGCTACAAATTTAAACCTGAAAGGTAGAGAAACGGTTAAAACAAAACTTATGTGTTAAAAAGTTGTGGGATCACGCATCTTGGTTACTTAGCGCAAATAAAGGAAATAACGTATAAAAATTAAGAAAATCTTGTTAATCAATAATTAAGTCTAAATTATTAAACTGGTTAGTACCACCGAAGTAGTGGACTGCCAATTTAACTTTACTCACAATTAATACTAATAAAAAGTTTGAAAATTGCTTATGGCTTTTTTCTTTTTTCCCTAGTTTCTTAATTCATAAAAAAACTGTCCCCACTTAGGAAAATAAATAAAAAAATTCTAAACATTTCCAAATCGATGCAAAAGTTCACATTAATAACTGTAAACAAAAATGCCTTGCTTGGATAAAATAAAACTATAGGTGCATGGTGGTAATAATAATAAAAATAATCGGCCTGTAAAATTCACCAATAAAAATGGAAAAACTTATTTTAGATAAAGAGTGTTGATATTGACAATGGTTTTGTCAAATCATGACTTACGAAAACTTATAAAATAATTGTTTATTCTTAGGCCTCCTTAGACAGTAGATCTAGGTTCTTGTATAAAGAAAAAAAACATTTGGGGAAATGAACAAATATTTATATATGTAATGTACAGCAATATCTCACCTAAAATAATCAAAACCTTCAATGGGATTATTTTAAATATAAGTAATTGTAGGGATAGAATGGAGTTGTGAAATAGTAATGGACTATGTAAATATTCTAGATATCATGCTTAAAAATTGATATGTGTTAAAATTTTGGCCACATGATGTAAGTAGTTGGTGTATTCAAAATGAATAAAAGTGGAATAAAATTATAAGTTTTAATTGAGGTACGCTGTATATAATGAAAGACAAAAAATACTTAAGAAAGATATTAGAAAATTTAAAAATCCACCGATAATGAGTTGCAGGTGAGGCCCACCGAAGAACTGCCCGCTAAGACAGTAAGAAAACCGGCTAATACGAAAATCGCCTGTAGCTCGTTTTTTAAAACCACATCCTAGTTCTCCTTAGTTCGTAAAAAAATTGAGAATTGTGAAATCATGATCGATTATGGAAATATTCTAGATATTATGGTATATGGAGGCTCCACCCCCTTTCCCAGAAATTAGTTGCCCCTATTCTTTAATTGCCGTAAAAATCTCAAGCACTGAACATGGTAGTTGAGGCCTCCACCCCATAACCCTCGTTGTAATTTTGTTTGATACTCTAACTGTACTGATTAGGGTTATGAGTGTGGGTTTATGTGTAGTTTCTATGTACCTATTATACCTGAGTACTAGTACAGATTTTAAGTTAAACTTGTTAATTTTGTTTGATACTCTAACTGTACTGATTAGGTTATGAGTGTGGGTGTATGTGTAGTTTCTACGTACCTACTATACCTGAGTACTAGAATAGATTTTAAAAGAAACTATACTGTAGTAAACTAGTCGTCAGGGGATGTGACGCCATGCCTTGCCTCACCCTCCTAGCGCAAAAAGTATGAAAAAAATATCTGGATAAAATGGATGAAAATGTAGGATGGCTAAGCTAAATAAACTATTTTGCATAAACTAATTATTATATAAACTATTATTTAAATGAAAAAATAAATACCGTCAGAAAAAAATAGGACAACATGAACAAACTGTTATGAACCCGCTACAGGCTAATCACAAAAATACTATTTGATGCAAAATAAAAATGTATGTTATAATTTAAGAATAATTATTATAAATACTACTCATAAATCCTGTTGGAGTTACAGGGATAATTCAAACATTAGTTAAAAATTAGAAATTTACCTCGATTCGTTGGAAACCAAAGTTTTAGGTCAGTAAGTAACAAACAATGTAAAAAATCGCTAAGTAACAACAAACAATTCAAAACAATCAGTTACCTAACTATTAATTGTAAAACAACAGTATGGCCTAACAGGTAGAATAAAAGGCATTCATAACACTTATTTTTTTTGTTTGGTATGTACTTCCCCACTCACTCATCAGGGTATCAGAAATTCATCAAATGTCGGTAAAGTAGATTTAGTTCTCGCTTGGGAATTACTGTGTAGTAAGTGATATATGGGTGATATAACTAAACTTCGCTTAATCTACTTTACCGACATTTTCTGATACCCCGATGAGTCAGTTACACATTCGGGAGTATATAATTTAGATGCGGCTTTAGTCTCACGAACTGCAAAGGCAAGATTGATCCATACGCACAATCGGTGCCTACTCGCGTAGATGTCTCCAGCAGCTCTCATACGGTATCTCATATCATTGGCGGACATCTACGTTTCTCAATCAATTTAGAACTCATACACCGTTTAATGGGAGTTTGGTGGTTAATTGGTGGTTAAAAATACTATTTTATTCATACAAATTCAATAATGATGATAAACACATTATTGGGTTGTTTTTCCGCGATTTTAAATTACTGACAAAAATTTTATCGACTTTTTATGTTTAGCCGCGTTTTTATTAATACTGTTTTATTCAATGTCATAAATGTTTAAAATAAATGTCTCCACAAATGTAATAAATTATTAATTATGATATATACTGTAAAGCAAATGTGTATGAAACATGAAAACATTTTTAAACTGAGTTTTTTTATTACAACGTTGTTCTGCTGGACAAAACTTCAACACTTGGAGAAAAAATTGGTAAACGATTTATTGATAATTCAACAAGTTGTGAAATTGTTCAAAAGGTATAGGCCTAAAACTAATTTTATTTTGGTTCATTTTGAGTTTTAATAAAACCTTTTTCCCATTTTTGCATTGTTCACGAGAGTAAACGCCAAACACGTTTAATAGCAATACACAAAACATATTCACTAGTGATGTATTTTTACTGCATTAAATATTTCTTTCCGTGTTCGTGAACAAATATACCGCTGGACTGCTGGACGATTTAGCCTGGAGGCCATAGTGCCAAAAAACTTTCCCTTCTTCATAACATAACGGTTTGTAGTTGGACCACTATTTTTATGCAATAAAATTGTTCTACAATTTATTATTTTTATCGTACGGACCCCAATTAAATTTACATTTCGCTACACTGAAAACCACCCACACCCACGCAACAATTAACAATATCAGATAAACCTTTATCTCACTCACAATACTGTGAATCGTAATTTCCACGAAATCATGCACTCGGAATCAGTTTAGGATTAACTGTTTTAAATTAGAGAAGACAAGAGTTGATGATAGGTTTGGCGTTGACGCGCGGCCGAGAGGAGGACCACTGCTGGCTCCGACTGTACCGGCCAGGGTGGGGGGCGGGGGGAGAAAGCTGTTGTAGTCCGCGGTACAGTCGGTGAAGCGATGAAGCGAGTCATTCGATAGTCGGTATCGACCATCGGTGCGAGCTTGCGATAGTATCGAGAAAAAGTATCGGATTTAGAAAATATTGAATGAGTAAAGTATCTGAACAAATAACTATTCTCGTCGGTAACACTTATCCACGATAACATTTTAAAATTACAATATTTAGGTTATGTTAGTTTAGATGTTCAGTTACCATCAGTTAAGAATTGTCTACAAGACGGGTTCCTGTACTAAAATAATATAAAACTTTTATCAGGAGAGTTTTTATCGGGGGTTTTATTCGAAATTAACGTTCTGTTACTAAAATTGAATTTTCCATAATTTTGCTAATTTAAGTTTGCCGGTTTTTTTGTGAACTTCCTAGGTTTTTCAGTAGAAAGTAAGTTTATTATTCTAGGAAGGCATTAATTTCCATGTACAGTGCAGTATACAGTTTTATTTTTAACTCTCATATGTCCTATATTAATAACCATTCTTATATATGTAGTTTTGTACACAATTACATGAGGATGTTCCTCAAAATTTTCTAATTTGAGCAAGTAGTAAGTTGGAGAGGGGGCTATTGTGGCTGCAGCTCATACAGTAGCGGAAAATTTTCAGGGGTGGCAAATTAAGATTTTTAAAATTATTTATTATTATAATTATTTGACAAATACATTTGTTAAGAAATTTTTTTTAGTAAATTTTAAATCTCTAACAATTAAGAATAAAGTCAACTTAACGTTGATTGATTTGCTTGAATTGTCATCAGAAACTGAACAAGCGGCAAAGAGATTTACCCTGAAAAGCTATGTAGCGCGGAACAACAAGCCTTTTTCCTTTGATGCTCTTCTTCTACGAAACTTGACCACAGTCGTATTCTAAATGGCATGTTAAAAATAAGATAAATGTTAAAAAATCATGATAAATATCTAGATTTTTTATCAATTCAACAAAACACATCGAACTCAGTGTGTATGATACTATTCCACTAGAATGTGTGTTCATTCAAATGTAGGAATTTTCACGTTGATTTAAAAAAATAATAAATAAATAAAGTAGAGACCTCACTTTGTTCGAAACTATTTAATTAGTTATTCGATACGGTGTTCCAGTACATCGATACATTAAAATATCGAAACCTCCATTCTCCTTCACTATCGATACCAGGATATATCGACACAATCGATAATATCGACCGCAGTTGACACCGTCCCAGTTGTAGAGCGCGCCACTGCGCCTCGCCAGTCGAGTAGCCTACAGCTAGAGTCGTGTCGAGGAATGTGCTACCCGCTAGTCGATGGTCGTACCGCGCGTGTCAGTGTCTTTGTGCTTGTATCATGCGTGAACCACTTGTGAGGATAACTTCACCATGACATGGCGGCGATGGCGAACCGACGGTCCAAAGTGAGTACATGTAGCGAGTGGTGTAGGCGTAAGCAGTTCTCTAGTGTCAGTCGCTGCCAAGGTGAACCCGTCTGATGACGGATAACTGGCATATTTCTGTCCCGTCGGGCCCTTTTGTGGCGACTAGGATAGCCGTGGTGGTGGATTCCTGAGGAATATCTCAAAGTGATATCTCATGGGGGGTATAAGGGCCAGGTGGTAACGTCAGTTTCAAAATATTATGGCCAGCTGGTTGGATAACGACTGACAACAGACGAACGATAGTGGCGATCGAGCTGTGGGCTCCAACAGTTGACCTTTCAGAGTGATTTGATTTGTTGTTGATGTAATTCAGTGCTAGTAAAAGGAGAATATGCTATGAAAATCGAGGAAAGCTAATATAACACAATGTTATTTATAACCTAAATGATCTGAGTGACAGAAGTAAGGGTTGACATTTGCCTAATATGTTTAAACAAGGAAATTATTGAACTGCCACTGTTTTGTTACAATATATTTTCAAATTGCTGTCTTATGTATCCTCCCTTCTTTCTATTTCTACTGTAATAGATTCTCGAATTGATTCGGATTCTTTCAAATTTCTAAAGTTCTGAAGAGACTTTAATGAGAGTATGAAATGATGGAGGTACCCACAAAGATACTTACAGTCTCTATCAATTAAATTGCGTTTACGCAATCAAAAAAGTATTTTTGCTTGCCAAAAGAGCCATGTAATTGTTTCACAATAACTGAATGTGGTTATAAATCCATCTGAACAACATAGGTTAACAGGACCTTAGACCTACAATACACATAAATAAATTCTTCCATACCTGCTGAGACCATTTATTTATACAGTACCTTCATATTAATGATCTTAGAATGTATAAATCACATTCAATTGTCTATTTACTCACTTGTTAGCTTCCAGTATAAACTTAAGTTAGTTTGTTTGTAATTTTGTGTTTAATAAACATTCCCTTAACAATCCATGCAATCCATTTCCCATACATTGCCGTTCATTTTCCCTTCAACAAAACATGCAAAATAGTAAAGTTATAAATATATATGTTAACTTTTTGAATAATTCCTCTTTGAATTTATAGTTATGGTTTTACCATAATCTATAAAAGTTAAAGTATGGCTAGCAATACAAATCTAGGAGTACAGTAAAAGTGAAATAAAAAATGACAAGTGAATTCTTCAGAACCAGCTTCAATCAAGAATTCTTGACAGTTTACCTTAGTCTTGTATAGAAATGTAGGAATATTGTTGTTTGCTTTAATTATTAAACTAAAACCCCCGACAAAATCAAACTTTGTTCCAACTTTAAGCACAGATTACTACAAATAGGCCTAAAAGAGAAAAAACTTGGGTATACACGATTTCACATGCTTATTTCATTTCGCCACAACTAAGTTTATTAGGTGGTTGAAAAGTAACTAGGTACTAAAAAACTGTAATAAATGGTGTGATTTTACTGATTAATGCTGGCAATCAAGTCATAATATTGAGTAATATTTAACATTTAATATTGCCTCAGTTCAGTTTTGTAAAAAAATCGGCTGGAAATATTTGGAGTATTGCCAAGATGTTAACACCAATCTTTCAATTGCCTTTCCTTAAAAGAGTGTTAATTGTATCCCTGGCCGTTTGAGGAAGTTGGTTAACAAAAACTGTGCCCATGTTGACATTTAACTGATCCCCATGGTTTCTTATGTAGGCTAACCAAGCACATTTACGTGGTTTTGTAATACATGAGTATCATCGATATTACATAATTTGTTAGAGTTTTTTAATACCTAGTTAATTTTCACCCACCCTGTATATCAATAATAGTTTAATTCAATGGACCATCAATGAATACATTGCGATTCAAAAAAGTTATCATAGACAAGAGCAGGATATTCAACGAAATAAAAAGTTTGTTATTTACATACAATTCTCTATTCTAGAGAGGGTGATCTAGAATGTTCTTTTAGCTATTCGTACAATATTTTTAATTGCTCTTTATTATTGGCAATCTATTATTTCACAAAGACTTCCCAGCTTGATTTTTATCCCAAGAAAAACTACATCGTAAATTACAAGAAAATGCAATAAATGCATATCCAAACGGATTGTACGAGTTTGTCTTTGACAAGTAAAATGTATAATAATCTGCAGTTTAATATAGTACCGTAGCACAAAACATTCTTAAAGGTATTTATGGTGTGAAAATATTGCCTTAAAGAACTCTGGACTTCGAGGGAAATTAACCAATATTTCGCATACAAAGTCCATCTTTAATCACTAATTAACTTGTTTAATATTACTGTTGTATACAAGAGTCATGCGCGCGGATGCAAGGGTTTAGAATCTCCGTGTTTGTCGCCCCAGTTGTAAACCGATTTAAAATATTTTTGTGCCATTCTTTTCGTAATATAATTTTGTACTCCGCTATCGTTTTAAAATTTCGATATTAATTTAAATTACTAATCAGGGTGCTTGCTAATAATGTTGAAATAAGCGTTTTTGTATCAAGTTTTAACGTATTAAAAACAATTTTTTAAGAAAAAATAAGACGATACACGAGTACAATATAATTTTAAGAACAAGAATCTGCAATAAGATTGGTAAAAAGTTTATAAATAACGATGCAAGAAGGGAGATGCGAAAGGTCTGCAATTTCAAAAACATCGTTATTAGACCACCGATCGATTTCTCACTGAAACCAAAAAAAGCATTAAAGTAACAAATTTTAAAATCACTCGTCATATATTTTCCAAAATGTGAGTTTCCGCGTATAGCGGCAGTTAACAGTCTCGCTCGACGATTTTGACGCCGAGGTAGAGCGCACCCTTAAATCTTATACTGAACTGTTGGCGAACGCAGTAACTTTATTTGTTTGATTGTGAGCGTGCATAATATTCATTGGAGTACAAAACTATATTTGCTTTCCTTAATAACTCATTCAAGATGGAGTAGAAGCTCAGACTCGGTCGTATAAACTCGTTCAAGAACGGTGACACTTTTGACAGGCGGAGAATCCGTAGAATCTGATGGGATTTCGCCTCGGCGTGGTTCGACAAAAGGAGTAGTGCGTTTCGTTTTTGTGAGACCTCCCGACGGGGCAAAAAAGAAGGGAAAAACTATTGAAAATAGGACATTGTCCATTACATAATGGGTTCGGAAGAATGGAATTCCAAACTCTTTGTCAGAATCCCGGGAGCGGGTCTTCGCTTCTGATGATTTTTACATAAACAACAAATTTTTTCATAAACTTAATTTTACTGAACAGGCCCTAATAAAGTTATTCTTATTTTTAAATCCAGGATAAATGGCGTAGCCACATCACTCTATTATCATCGTTAGGCCTATATTATCAGCGAAATACAGGTTTTTAAAGCTTCATATTTATGCAAAATGTCATTTTCATTACTCTACACACGAAAGTACACTTTCTAAACGTAAAATGAGCTAAGAAAATCAGTTATTCCCGCTACTGCACGGCAAAATTACATAACGTTTACTCTCCGTGCGTATGTGGTGCACGGTGCACGGAAAGTAACCGTTATGGGATTTTGCGGTGCAGTCCGATCAGCTGTTGCATTTTAGGCAGATCAGCTGTTGCACAATAAGTTTCGGTGCGTGTTTACCACGACATAAGCGCAGAAACTCAGCGTTATGAGTTCGGTTTTTTCTTGATACTACGTTGAACAAGCAAAAATATTCATGTTGTTTACAAGTTTTTCCATATCGTAATGAAAAATAATGTTCAATACTCGTTTCAAAAGTGCCTTTGCGGGGCTCAATAGCCTTTTCCACGCTCGGCTTCGCCTCGCGCGTAAATGCAATCTCTCCCCGCAATGAGCCACTTTCGAGACTAGTAATGAAAACTACTATTACATCAGAACTATATTGATTTTTCCTTTTCACTTTATACGTAGTGTTGTAAGGAAATTTCGAGTGCTGGAAAATGTATATATCTGTGCTAAAATATGTTGTATTTCAATGTTTTATACTATGGAGTAATGCAGATTTGAACTAATAAGAATCAAAATTACATTTTATGTCTGTTATTCTAAAGGTAAATTGGCGATTAGACCTACTACGCTTTGACAGACGAATTCCATGTATGAAATTCCGTCCGTAAACGCCTTTCCATTATTCCTCTCGGCCGATCAGATTGGTTCCGCGAAGAAGTTGTTTAAACTGCTCTATTAGAAGCCTCTACCGGTCAGTGATGTCGGATTAACGTTTGTGTTTTTTTAACTCCCTTCCGAATCAAAGACTAGACGCCATGGCAATCCAATTTGTTTCTGCAGCGGTGGGTAACTAAAAACCTTAGTTATATGAATCATTTAGCAACAGAATAAAAATTATGTTGGTACAGTAGCAGCGCAAATTGGTCAAAGACAAAGGACAAAAGCTGTCAGGGATCTTAGTGGAGTGGTTTGTAGTTGGGAATGTATCCCACTTTAAACATATGTGGCTTTCTAAACTAACCACCGAATGAAAGTAATAATACAATATTAAATTAAATCGAACTCATTGGTACAGTTTCCTTGATACTTAAATTAGATTAAAAAGGTGATATATTTTTACTCTACCCAAATTCATAAAGATAGACCCAAATCCACAAAAAAAAACTATTTCTGAATTTCTGAGGGGTGTTACAGCTACTTTAGTTTTAAGGGGTAAGCGGCAATGATTGGTGTGTGTGTGACAGTTGAGCTAAAAAGTAATAATTTTCCTTTAGCACCACCCAGGGAGCACGCAAAAGTTTTATTTACTCACAATAGTATCATTTTTCCAATCTTTACTTGTTACTCATTGAATAATTCAAAGAATTTAAATACTGAAAATTAATTATACCATCGATTTCTTATGACTACGTATGTGATGGATTAAATAATCTATCTTGAAGTTGTTTTGAGATTTAGGAAATGGATGGTTGGTCGTAGTTTTGATTCAAATGCTCTTTTAGTAGTGAAACCACTCAATGAAAATGTGATGAGGAAAGTAGAAATACTATTAGATATTTTTCTTTGCTTCTTAAGGAGAACAATTTTCCTTCTAAAGATCTTGGAAAAGAAGAATCGACATGCTAAAATTCTCAACTGGATGACTTGACCCGAAGACTGATGTCCTCAGAGCGATAAATTAACTTTTAAGGACTCATTTTACTTCCAGAATCTCTTAAACAATTCCTTCAAGTGTCTATCATTTCGCTACGTCTCTTGACGAAGGGATATTTACAATATGCCTGGAGACCTTCCCCTCTCCTAAGCCTCGAACTTGACCGAGCCCTACAATTAGACGGCCAGCCCAGTCGGTTTGTTCATCATATCCCCCATCGCCCGCGACTCCAGCAGTCACATACCTTGGCAGTCGTCCGAGCATTCTTCATAGAGGAAACTGGTTATTCGTCTGTGGGTGGACTGCTTGTCGGAAATTCGTGTCAGCTTTACATCTTATTGGAGTTTTAATAATATGTTATTTGTAATAGTTTTATTGAGGTCCGAGAAAATCAAAGTGACAATGACGAAGTTTATCTTACATCAAGCCAAAATACAGTACGGTAAGCCTATTAAGGTTGAGAGACTCAATCTAAAATTAGGTACCAAAAGTTATAGCCTAATCTGCTGTGCATGGTGTTTAAAAATTAAACTACAGTATTATTAAATCTCATCTACTGTACGTTATTTTACTCAAATATGTTTTAAAAACACTTTTGTTAATTTCATTATGTATTAGCTACTGGATAACCTAACTTATTGCAATAATGGTTTAAGATACTCGTTTTCTTAAACAGTTGTCAGCTTCTAATTTTCATGTCCTTATTGATTTTACCATAAAGATAAAACTGCATGTTTCTTTCCCTCCTTTTTTCTCAGCTTGTGCGGAGAGTAACAAAAATCCGCGCATCCCGTTAGAAAGGTGCGTTAGTGTCCTATGGATGAGCAGAATCCCATTTTAATTCAGGCTTCGCCCTACAGGCTTTCAAAGTTTCAATGTTAATCTTATGGGAGAAGGATAATTGATTAAATAATTAGACAGCTTATAACAAATGCTAGCAAATGAGGAAGGACATATGTTACAGTCATGAACATTTTAAATCTATTAGGCTCAAGATTAATTTTGAGTTTTTGGTTGAATTTCGACCAGTGGGCGATTCATATACTATATATTAATAAGCAAGCTTGTTTCTTTTCCTCCTTTTTTCTCAGCTTGTATGCATCTTAGGAGAAATCCGCATACCATTAGAAAGGTATCGTCTTGTAGATGAGCAGAATCACATTATAATTCGCACCTAATTGATGTTAACAAAAATAGGAAGAATATATAATACATTCCTACAGGTATTACAGGTAACAGGTATTACAAGTTCAGTAATACTTTTTTGACTAAGGCCTAATTGAGTTCAGATAAACTGACATTTTAATCGAAATTCGACCAGTATTTTTAGTAGTAAAAAGATACGCAATGTAACAAATTGATAATCTCTATAATAATCTAAAGATGTTAAAAATGTTTAATGTGGATGATCAAATAACATTTTATCTAGAGTCTGACTTTTTTGTCCATAAACGAACTTTTTCGTCGGTTTACGCAAGTTTCCTATGTTCAATAAACTTTATTGATATTTCTTCGATAAAGCTGGGGTAAATATGTAAAAAAAATACAACCGCTAAACTGGCATGTATGGTAAAACGACCCATTTGAAACTGGAAAATGGTTCATGCTATCGCTTAGGCTATGTCTGAATAGTTAAAAAATTATGGATTGTCCAAGGGCGATGTACCCTATATACGAACAAATAAATAAACTCTATGAATCTATAGAGTTATATTTAGGTGGTTCACACCTAAGTCTTATAAAAGGTCAATCGTAGTAATGGCTCTCGCTTTTCTTTGGAAATTCTATGATAAGTTTGTTCATTGCATTGGCCCCATTTATTTAAAGCGATATTCTAAAGACGGTGCCGGCGCCTTAGACATTCACTTTTCGAGAAAGCAAATGATAATGATCCCAAAAACTCTTTGATAGAGATTTTGAATATGTTCCCTCGGCAATTAAAAGTGGCCGTTTAAAATAGCCAAGGCGGTTTGGGATGACGCCGGCGTTTTTGCCGTCTTTGCCGGGCGTTCGCTGAAGATATTTTAACGACCGTGGTCGCCACTATCAAGAAAGAACATTACCGGAAATGCAGTGCACTTCCAGGAACGGTTTTTGTGACGCATTTCATTTTATGTTTGCAATGTGATTGGTGGCCTTCTCACGGTCGACAATTAAACCGCATTTGCAACTTTCACCGGTTGTCGCTGACCGTGGTTTTTCTATTTGGAGTTTTTATTGTAAGTTTTTTACTAATTCGCGTTTTATTCCGTTAGAAAATTCCGTTTATTTTCCATCTGTCCAGCGTTAAATTTCACCGGTAAGTAGGCCTAGGTCTAGAGGTTAATTAGTTTGTTTATTTACATCTCGGTGTAGTCCCCGGTTTTGTGATAACGTAGTTTAAAGAATCTTCTACACCAATTAGAAAACAGTACCAGGGGGACCGAGCTTAAGCTCGGTAAAATTATTACTTTCGTTTCTCACACAAAGCTCGTTCGCTCCGCTCACTCGCCAGGCGGAAGGTTTGCTGCACATTGGTATGATTTTCCTAAAACCACAGGTTAAAGATGTAACACATTGGTTTATTTTATCTACAGTTATCAGCTGATTTTTGTTCAGTTAAAAAATTTCCATAAGGATAACATGGGATCTTTGAAGGGCTCTAGCGCGAAAACCGGATTTTTCCCAGCTATGGGACCAGCTCCAATCGATTTCTGGTGGCCAAAACCCCCATATTCCAAAATTTGAAGGAAATCGTCGGAGCCGTTTTTGAGATAATTGTGCAAGCAAGCAAGCAAGCAAACAAGCAAACATTGCTCGTATAAGAGTATAGGATAAAAGTCCTCAAAATTCAGTTGTATCAAAGGTTTTTTAGATTACTTTTGATACTAACATTTTTTGTAGGTAATTGTTGGAGCCTTCATAACTGAAAGTTGTTTTTCAACGGCATAGACAATTATATTTTAACATTTTCAAAATTTTAAAGCATGAGAGCTCTAATGTAACTATTCAACAATCAACAAAACGATTACTAGCTTCAAGACAATCTATTGTAAAAGGCTTGCAAAACAGGTTTATACAATTATACCATGCCCTAAAGGCGCATGGTTTACATAGCCTACTGCTCTACTAGCCCAAAGTTAAAGAAGAAGACTTTTATAAGGTTCGTGGATTCATCATTCAATTATTATATAGACAATAATCGAATTAAGCCTATACTCTTAAATCCAATACCGGTAATATTTTTTCAAAGTAAATTTTTAGCTAATTAATGTAGACTAATAATTAATTTTACATTACCGAACTAAAATAAGGTTGTGAGGATGAAAATTACTTCGAGAATTGCGCCTCCCTAGATTCGATTTAGTTACTGGATTATAACTAGACTTAGAATCGTAACTTCATCGTAGAGGATTTAAAATTCGTCCCCTAACAAATTTTCCTCGGAGACATCAATGCAGGTAAAGAAAGAAGTTCAGAATCGTTTTACCGCTAACGCACTATGTTACAAGGGACATACAATGACTATTGGTATCACGGTGTGGGTTTATCGTCGTTCCTTGAATGTTTCACTTTTGCAAGTAAAAAATACTAATGCAGTGTTAATTAATTGTACATTAGGCTAATAAGCCTACCCTAAAAATAATAAACTGTAGCCCACAATAGATTGCCTGCCAGTTTATCACTATCATTTATAGTCAGTGCGAATCGTTCATCTATAGACCATCCGGTTTACTATGGCACCTTGGGAGATTAGCGGGTCTTTAACTCACGCGCACGCACACACAAGCACTAGCAGTGGCGGATCCAGGATAGGCCAAAGGGGGGGGGGGCTAGTTGGGGGTCTGGGGGTAACTCAACTCCCATCAACAACAGGAGGGAGGGATCTGGAATTCCCGTCCTGGGAAAATGTTTCGGGGCTTAAAATAATACTTTAATGCAGTTGAGTGATATTACTATTTTTTCAAGTGATTAAGTTTTTACAACAAATATTGATGTACATTTTCGTAATTTTACCCTATGGTAAGTTTCTGTATTCCAAAACAATATTCATTGTTCAATATGCGCCAAAATAAACAGCACTGAAATTGATCAGCCGTCTTTACCAAAATGATATACAAAACTTTCAAGAACGGTAATACGAGTGTTGCCTCAAGTATGTTACGGTATTAATTGAGTTTAAACTTACGTTTATATGTTGGTGTGGAACTAAGTATATCAAATCTTGCAATTTCAATATGGTACTGTTTATTTTGGTGCATAGGCTACTGTAGAACCATATCCTCACATAATAATATTAGTGAGGCCCTAACCTCACTATCTGTGTCTATAGGTCGAATGCTAATTAAGACTGCATGTTATTTGGGATGAACAGAGAATTTATAATATCTTTTGATTCCTTTTCAGAGCATCGCTTTTATTATTTATCTGTTTAATGGTCCAGGTAAATCTTAATAAAGTAGCATAATGAAAGAGAAGACAAATAAACGATTATTCAAAGTAAAATTTTTGTGACTTGATTGCTAACAAAAGTTAAAAACCCCTTCCATGTTAAAATTTATCTCGGTCGTACATTTGTCTACTACCAATACAGAAAATAGTAGTTCTGTATAAATAATAAAACTACATAAGAACTTAAATTAATTTATATTGCGTCTAAACAACAGCAAATCTTCACAACCCATAAATTGGTTCATAAGCAGACGGCAAAATAAAATCACCAAAATCAGCTACAAAGAAAAAAAAACATCGAATCCCAGAGAGCGTTTGGACGCGGCAATTGTATAGTCGATATTAAAATGTGAGACGACAGTGTGTACAACACAATTTTCCCAATATAGTAAGCTACGTTATTGCTTTATAAACAGACCTACAAATGAAATGGAAAAATATCGCGTCATGACCATCAATGGAACTTTGTTTTGAAATTCATCTCAAACATCTCAAATCACAAGCGTCGGGATAAACCGTTATATTTATACAATAAATGAAATGAAATGGGAAATTCAGTCTGGAAACCGGACCACCGGGATTTTTATTTTCGCCAGAGTGGTTACGCTGAAGGGGCAAGACGATCAGCCTAATGATGCCGAATAATTAGCTATGTAGTCGCGGCTCGCGCCCTCGCAGTTTTACTCAGTGTAGACCATAATGAAACCAAATAATCTTCATGTACCACTCTTGATATTTTAGACTAATTTAATCTAATCAAAAAAATCTGCCACCCCTTAAAATTTGCCGCCCTGGGCCCGGACCCATGTGGCCCCTACCTAAAGGTAGGTTTACACGTGAGAGTTTTTCACTCTCAGAGAGTAGTTAGTTACTCTCATAAAAATCTCAGACAGCTTTTAATAATACCTGCACAAAACTGTCTGGGATTAACCATCTTGGAAATTTCACTGGTTGTGTAAACACCTCTGCTAGTACCTGCTGAGAGTACGAAACTCTCTGAGAATGAAAAACTCTCACGTGTAAACCTACCTTAAATCCGGCCCAGGTAGCGGCGCGCACGGATTCCTTTCACGTTCGGCAACCCAACAAAAAAATTACCCATTTTATCTAGTGTAAATAGGATACCCAAGGGGGGGGGGGCTATAGCCCCCTCTAGCCCCTCCCTGGATCCGCCACTGAGCACTAGGAACCAACGGGAGATGTCGAGGTGCGCCGATGGTCAGGGCATTCCACAGCGGATTACCGTCAACCCTCGGAGGGGCAGGGTCGAGGTGCGCCGATGGTCTGTCGGTTGTCCTGTTCCCCATGTTTTGCTGCCAAACTGTTACTAATTCATTCCAAATTAAATACAAATGTTAGGTACGGTATGTTGTTATTTAAACTGTGGGAAAACCCCTGTATAAATAGTAATTTTTATCACTAGGGCGAAAAGCGGGTTTACTATGGGTAAAATGGCGCAAATCGACAGGTGACAAAAATTAGCATGTGTTGAGCATTCTTTTAACCTCGTTGGCTACAATAAATGCCACATTTTCGGACTAATTCAACACCAACTGACTAATAGGCCAGAAAATGGCTGTTTAGCATGCAGTCTGATGAAAATGAGCAAATGTTTTTCGTGCAAAAAAATGCATATGCACGACATACCAAATTGCTATTCTTCATTTGACTTTAAATATTGATACATTATTGGTAAACAGTAAATATAATAATTATTAACACGAACAAGCAACGAATTGCTGGCAAATCTCAAACTGACCATCGGCGCACCTCGACCCTGCCTCCCGAGAGACCAAACCAACCCTCGGCGCACCTCGACCCTGGTTTTTATGATCCTGACAGACCATCGGCGCACCTCGACTCTGTCCAGAACCAACATCCTACTCTACAGTCGCTTGCAGGCATGCAAGTAACAGCACACAAATGCAAAGATAAACTAAATGGCCAAATGAAATGAAACAATACAGAAATTAAAGTTTTTTTATAAAGCGTGTTTATAAAAGAATGCCGAGTTTTATCATACTTTCATCTATTTTAATGCGAGGTCGGGTTTTGCTCAGCAGATAACAAAACTGTATTGGATTTATTACCAAATTAACAGAAAACAATATATTTCCATACCGGTCGATAGGTAGTTAGGCCTATGCGCCTATTCCCTGGCCTCCCAGGAGTCCTGATTTGCCCCTTTTCAGATTTTTCTGGGTTAAATTAAGAACATTGTGCAGGTAAAATTCAAGACTTGAGACAACTGAGTAAGCGAATTTCAGCAACAATCACGATTGTAACATCATGTTGCAAAACATGCGAAAAACTGACACGGATTTGATGTCTGCAGAGCAACAAATGGGGCTCACGCTGAAACATATTAGAGTGGAAACTTTGTTGTTTCCTCTTCAATTTTAAATTTAAACTGTTAATTTAAATGTCTAAAGACATTGTGTGTAGAGTCCGTTCAAAATCCAGTTATATTTTTATACACACTCTGTATTTGTGAACAGCGGTTAAAGTTAGTGAGAAAAATTAGTGTAGACAATTCATTTATCAATGTAGCCTATAATATAAGTTTTGTTTTATTGTAGACAAGTTACTTTTCGCACATATCGTCATGATAATGTTTGGTATCATTATCTTTGAGATTAAGTAACGAAGATTACAAAAGTACCATTAATATTGGTCAAACAAGTCATTTACGGAAATAGCCGTCTCCTACTGCACGCCCCAATGTGTGAGTCATTTTCTCGCGAGCCCGTGTGGCTCCATTTATTTTAGGCGCGTAAGGGTCTCCTAATCCCAAGGTGCCATGGTAAATCGGACGACCTATAATCGGTCGCTCGCTTTTCTTTTGCCACTCCGACAGTTCAGATGCTCGCTGCTCCGGTTTCGTGAGAGGCTTATCTCAACAAAACCTTGGCCGAACCCGAACCATGTCAAGTGGCTGAGGGAAAGGAGCATTCGGTTGCTCACTGAGTGAAACATAATGTTAAATGACGGAATAAGGTTATAATGAAAATCCGTCTATAATGCGGAGGATTATTTTGAACTTTCGATACGGAGGTTGAAAACCATGTTACTGACTTAAATTATTCTCGCCCTTATGTTTTTCATCCATTAATAGCCCAATTAATGCCTACTGGGTGTATTTGTTTTCACTATTGTTCCTGCCACCGATTTTATATGTGCTAAAACTTTTAAAATATTTAATTTTTTTCTCTACCTTATTACTAAATGATATTTTTTAGTAGATCTAAGATAAAGTTGGATTAGCCAAGATAATATTTGTATTGCATTACACATGAGCTACAGTAAAAATGAACATTTAGTTAAATAAGTTTTTATTACAAATAGAGAGAAATAAAGAACTCTTTTGACATAAAAATGCACTTGCTAATCAGGGCTGTGGAGAAAATATAAACAAAATAAGGGCTGTTTCATTCCTCTGATGATGGAAAATGCTGCTTTTGAGTCAGGCCGGTGACGTAGGCTAATCCATCTGATTTGCATGTTACTCTTATGGACATCAGATGGATTAGCCTATAGGATGGATCCATAGTACAACTCTAAGACATTATCAATGCAATGGTTTGTTGCATCAAGATTATTAGCAAGCAGTACTGGGGAAAACTAATAGACATGGGCTGTTTCATTAGCGGGTAAAACAATGAAAAAATAGTACCCCAAACCGTCATCAGTCTAGAAGATAAAAAACAGCTTTTGCATGTTACTCTTATCTTCTATGCTGATGACGGTTTGGGGTACTATTTTGTCATTGTTTTACTCGCTAATGAAACATCCCATGTCTATTACACTATTCCAAGTCCTGCTTTCTAATAAGCTTGATGCAACAAACCATTGCATTGATAATGTCTTAGAGTTGTACTAAATCCTGAATCCCTCCGTCATCAGTCAGAACTACTAACATACTCTCTGATTCGGCAACCAAGCTCTTATAAACATTGTTGGAAGAACATCGGGATATTTCCCCAACATTTCTTAAAAAAAACCAAAATATTCGCATTTTTCTGAAAGAGATTTGAGTTTTCATAATTACACCCCTCTCCCAGGGGTACATTTTTTAATTGCCATCGTCCCTGTTTGTGGTTTACTATTTGACTAGTTTTATGGTTTGAACCACTTCAAATCACAGACTTCCATAATTTAAAGACCCAGAGCATCGAAGGCGCATCAAAATATATTGATGTTAATGCAATCGTCAATGAAAAGATGAAAAAATACCCCATTTTTTCAAACGTGTTTCACGTCATTGGAACTTGAACCAACCCCCTCCCCTCCCAAGCCCCGCCCACCCGGCTGCTGAGTCTCAATCCCAAGCCGCCTAAGGTTAAGAGTGTAGCCGGCGAGATGGGCAGATAAGAGCCCAGGCATATATCATCGCCGAAACACGACGTGTGCGACATCATGTTGGAAATGTCAAGGGACGCGGCCAAATATTTATTGTGATTCAGGGGCGTCGCAGCGGCGGTCCGACTGGCGCGGGACTCGGGTGGACCACAGGTATCGGACGGGCTGCAGGTTGGAGTCACGGGTGAATACAGTGCGCTAACCTCAAAAGTTGTCTTTTCATTACTCTACAAATGAAAGTACACTTTCTAAACGTAAAATGAGTTGTGGAAATAGGTTACCGGTATTCCCGTTACTGCACGGCAAAATTACATAACGTTAACTTTCTGTGCATTTGTGGTGCACGGAAAGTAACCGTTATGGGATTTCGCGGTGCAGACCGATCAGCTGTTGCATTAGACTGATCAGCTGTTACATTGTTGTGTTGTTTCCGTTCGTATGTACCTCAACATAAACACGGGAACTCAGTTTAATGAATTGGATTTTTTTCTTGATACCGGTACTAAGATGAATAAAAAAAAATATGCATGTTCTTTTCAAGTTTTTCAAAATCGTAATGAAAAATAATGTTCAATACTCGTCTCAAAGTGCCATTGCGGGGCTCGATAGCCTTTTCACGCTCGGTATCGTTTCAAGCGTAAATGCAATCTCTCCTCGTAGTAAGTCACTTTCGAGACTAGTAATGAAAACTACTATTGTCAAAACAAAATTCGTAGGTCTACAGATCCAAAACAAATAAGGCCAATTAAAACCAAAACCAACTTGTAGACTACATTTAAAATGCAACAGTTTGACATTTAATTCACCGTACTTATGTATAGACTTCTTTAAATAATGTGATTCTGTGCTTAATCGCAATTTCCAAGTTTGGCTTAAACTCGCTCGTAAAACGCGATTACGCACAAGAAAAACCCCCTTTCCACTTCGTGTGTTTTAATCAGGGGAAATTCCAATAACGGATATCGTAAGATTCCACCAGGATATCTTTACCCCGGCGATCGTGGTCGTGTACCGTATTGTATTGTGGCCGGCTGGCGAGCTAATCCTATTTACGAGCACGTAGGCTCGGCTTGCCCACCTCCAATCAACCGAGGATCGCGGATCACAGTCCCGGTCGCGGTCGCGGGAAGGTCGATTATCGTAAATCAATCACCGCCGACAGTCGGACTCGGTACCCGGTACCGTACCTTGCCCGCCGCGGCCGCGGGCGCGGTACCGAGATGTCGGTAACTGTCAATCTCTGCTGCTCACCGTCGACACACGGTATCGATGCATTCGAAAGTGTAGATAATGCGATAATGTGCATTCGATAATGTTATCGGATCAAGAGGAGCTCAGAAGCCAAGGGGTACAAGCAACGAGGTATAGATATAGAGTGCTCAACACATGTTAATTTTTGTCCCATGTGGATTTATGCCATTTTACCCATAATTCCCGCCGTTTCCTTATTCCTTGGCAACCATTACACACTTTACCTTTGTTTTCTTGGTTACTAGTTTTAGCTATTCGGATTGGTTGCTACAAGCTTAAAAAATCACAGATGATACTTTTAAAACATTTTATTTATTGTTTGTTTTTAAATTAATATGATTTGATGGTCTGTGAGCAGGCAATTGAAGTTGGTTACCATAGAAACGTCGGATAGGTGTGGGTAAAATGGTAAATAACTGGTGGGAAAGTGTAAACAAAGAACTGGTTACCAAGGAAACGGCGGGAATCGTGGGTAAAATGGCGAAAATCAACAGAGGACAAATTTCTCATCTGTGTAGCACTCTATATCTATTTAACCTCGTTGGGTACTTCAAGTAACAGAGAGTAACTATTGAGAAACCCTTGGTCAAAGTTTTAATCCAACCCATAATTAACAGTTTATTAAATATATTATTAAGTTTTATGACTTATAACTAACAAACAAATCTTAATATAAATTTAAGGAAATAAACATGACCAGGATTTTTTATATAATCGGATACCTTTATTTACATCACTTACCCCTTATCAAGCTCAATAACTCCTCGGGTTTGGATGAATAGTTGTACAAGTACAGGATCGTAGGGACAGGGTGGAACTTGTTACTGTCTGCTGTGAGAAAACAGCTCAGGCTACAAAGCCTCAGGGATAAATGACTACTGTCAAGATGGCTGATTAGAAAACTAGCAGTTTCTTGAAGTTGAACTTATTACTGGCTAGGTAGCTGAGTGGTTATATTGCTCGCCTTTGAATCCAAAGATTGCCGGTTCGATTATAAAAAAGTTAGTAGCTTTTTAAAGGTTCGATTCTGGACCCAGTTAATTTGTCATTGGACTATTAATTAATTACTAGAGATCGCCTCTTGATCGAAATTCGATCCAAATTTCAGTTGATCTGGACCCAAGAAGCTTAAACACATTTTAGAACTAAAACATCTGTTCTTCATAGTTTTCTAGCAGTTGTTTTTACAACAGCTGTCTAATGATTCATTCAATTCTCCTTTCTTCATAAGATTAAGGTGGTGCAAGGGGTTTTTCGTAGTTGAAAATTATACCGTTTTAAGAGTTTAATTCGACTATACAAATATTTTCTAATAATGGAAAAATATTTTAAAAAATTTGACACAATTATTTTATGACTTATTGTCATATAAAGTGGTGGTTTTACGTCACATTGGTGCTTGCCTTTCATAAAAACCACTAGAGTCTAAGGACCCATATTTTGCCAATTTTAATAATTAATTATGTAGATTAAAACAAACTATTACAAAACATCCATAAAATTATTTCAATTTTATATGACGACTTAAATTTATGACCTAAAAGAATATATCCTTTAAATAGGAATAAAATTGGTTTCAATTTCTTTGGCCAAAAATGCACTTTAAAAAAATATAACTATCATACTTTAAAAAAATTTTTTGTAAGCAGGAGGCAAGCCCAAATATAATAATTTTGAGTTTTATTACGCCTAATAGCTGACAGCTGCAACCCGCTCGTCTCCGCGCACTCGCCCGCCGCGCACACACGAGCACACGCGCGGGCTACCTGCCCCTCGCCTCTCCTCGCCACCGTTGTGTCGGTCCGCGCCGTAAATACACCCTTCAGAAACTATGTGATAGGGAAGACTCATGGCAAATATCATTTACAGAATTTCGGCCCATTTGCTCATGGTCAGGGTTTTATATGAATTTTCCTACTATCTATATTGGGGAAAAACATTCCAATTTGTCATTGGAAAATATAAGGGCAACTAAAATAGGCTTGTTAGTATCCATTATTAGTACTGGAATTAATATGTTTATTCTGCACGCATTGGGATGTATGGGCTCAAGATGAACCCATAAGTAAATTCTCTAAAAGAAATAAATCAGTAATACACGAACAAAAAGTAAATCCAAGACACACAAATAAATTCATACTCCATCAAAAATTTACTCATACAAACCCTTGGGGCTATACAAAGCGACAGTGGTGTGCTTTAATACTTCTATTATTAATTTAATCAGTTTTACTATTTGTGGACAATATTTTGTTTTTTTGTTACAGTTTAAGTGTTAGTGTTAGTACCAAAATTTCTACGAAAACGGTCCGCGTAAATGTACTATCTATCTTAAAGCAAGTAAATGTTTCATTCAAGAAAGAAAGCTTCAACAATTGCTTCAACGAGCTCTAAAGTGAAGTATTCTATCACAATGAATCGGAAAATGACTACCTCACCAGTGCATCTTGTCAATCTATGTAAGAGTTTAATTTATTACTACAGTATAGAAATTAATATATTTGCAACTGAGCTGTGGCGTGGCGTCGTGGCGACCTTAGAAAGAAAATTATATGCTCATTATACTTTGCTTTGCCATATAAGAATTTCATATAGGGAAAGATCTAATATATCCAGAGTGGTGTTATTCAATTTGTTTATTTGTGCATTACTCAAATTAAAAAATATATTGTTTAACAAATTATTACTGTAATTGAAACTGAATAGATTTAGGATTCTCTTAGATCATTCTATTATTTACATGGAATTTGATAGTGTCGTATAATTAGGCATAGCACATACTACTTCTGAATTATTCATAGATTGTTACTCAATATGCTATTTTCACTCAGCTCAAGTGTATTCCCAATGTAATAAAAACAATCATTGTTGTGTTTAATGTAGCCTGCAAACAAAATACTTTGTCACAGTAACATATTGTCCCAACTCAAATTTCTATGAAACACTTTGTCCCACTCGCTTATTTACAGTTTGTTAAATCAGCTAATGAGGTAACATTTTGTCCTGACGAAAAATTTACAAGGGTTGAGGAACGCAACTCAGGTAGTAAGAGCAGTTCAAAACAAGGGTCACGCGATCCATGCGGCCGCATGGAGCACCGGCCTGGGAGGGGCGCTGATTAAAATGACGGTGTTATTTGATAGTTAAAAAATAACGCCTTAACAATCGTGTAACCTTTAATTTGTTAGTGTGTGTCAAAACACCACTAAAGGTGGGGACTCACGGGACGGCAAAACTCCCGGAAGGATGTTCCGTTTCGCAGCCGCAGGCTGTATTTTGGGAGTCCGAATGCAAGACAACGGCGAAACAGCCGGGCCTGGCGAAACTACCATGATACTCATTATGTTTAATTTCTTCTCATTTAGAAATTATGCTGTCTTCATTCAAGAATGTGGCTTTGCTGTGTCCTAAGACATAGAAAAAATGGTAGCCGAAAGGAGAGTCCGGGCTTTAGAAATGACATGGAAATTGGTGTCTTTGTATGTTATATTGTACTATGAAAGGCTGTTGGAAGTGAAAATGTGATATGAACTTTTTATACTCTTTACATCAGACGAAATTTTTATAGGGTCTTAAATCACAAAATTTGAGGTATTTCTGTTTATTAAAATGTCTAAAACCCAGAGTACAGGAAAATAACATGTGGGTAATAATATTATATTTCGTTACAAAGGCCGGCGTTTCATCGGCCTCGAGAACATGTTTCAAGCTCAAGACTTCGAGAACGTGAACCGAACGTGAGTAGGCTAAACATTTTAGGCCGAGTTATGATTTATATTTTCATCATATTATCGTACACTATGCATTAAACTCTATAAAAATAAAAAATACATAGAAATATCATGATTTTCGTTGTTAAAAATGGTTGACGAAAACAGGTGATATTGATGAAGTGCAATGATAAAAACAGTAGCAGGGGCATTCAACCCTTCAAACCGATATAGCCCAGTCAATGAAGGGTAAACACCGGAACAAATTTATAACAGTTTGAAACCTATACCATTCGATAGTACCCACCTAAGGGGTCAAAACCCCAAAAGTCCCCAAAAATCCCCTTGTGGATATCTAGTGTTAGTTCTAAGTCAGGTTGAAATCATTAAAAATAAACTCTATTTATATGTTACCAAATTTTTTACCAAGCATCACATTTTAAATATAAATTTAAACTATTTTTTTTTATCATTGCTACGTCGTAAAATATTAGTGGTCTGCTTAGATAAAGAAAGATAATACTTTGTTAATCAGCAGTGATAGTCTTAGATTGGTCTAAGTAAGGTTTAATTGTTATTTTACGGATTTATTGGCATTTCACAAGGGATTTTAAATTTTTCCTATCATCTAGGGGCCATAAGAAATCCATTGACCCCAAAATGATCAATATATGTTTAGTAGTTTACTCTCTAGACGCTTAAATGCAAAAATTTTAGTTTGACTGTAAATAACTGACTAATGAGTGACCTTAGCTAAAAACGTATAATGAAACTTTCTGTAGACAATTTAACAAGAAATACAACAAAAAAGATTTAGGACGCTATAGTCCTTTTCGTAACGATTCTACAAGGGTTTTTATAAACTCATGCAATTAGGTGTCCAGGGGGCTTTAAAGGGGGGCTGTGCGAAATGCCACCAGGGGATTTTTGGGGACTTTTGGGGTTTTGACCCCTAAAGTAGGTACTATCGAATGGTACAGGTTTCAGACTGTTACAAATTTGTTCCGACGTTGGCCCGTTTTTGACCTTCATTGACTGGGCTACTAGTTGTAATAAGGTTTAAGAGGATAAATAGAGCAGGACATTTAATGGTTGCCGGATATCAAATATACTCGTATGTTTTTTATAAAAAAAATGTTGCTTTGGGGGAAAATATTCTTTAAAGTTCATTAACATTTTACTTCTGACGTAAAGCACACCAACGTAGTCAGGACTTGTTTCTGTTTTACATCCTTTAAAACAATAAACAAAGACATTTTATAAGTTGCCTCCAGTGATTGTCTAGACCGCATTACGCGACAATTCGTCTTTCCTTGGTCTCATTCGGGTTATCGAGGATTTAAAAATGAACCAAACAATATTACCAATGTAGGCCTACACAAAGTAGGCTATGTATTTTTACATTATAAATTCTCGGGAAATGATTAGTTTTTCTTGCAACGGATGTTGTAAACGCCAGCTCGACAACCTTTACGAAGTAGCTGTTTGGGGGCGTACGAGAATTAGCAAGGGTACCCGATTCTTAGGGAACGGTATTTCGGTATGCGCCTTTTCCTTTTGGAATTTGCAGGCCGAAGGTATCGATAAATTTGCGGTAGGTAGGTTTTCTTATTATTCGCAGAACACAGGATGTATGGATAACATAAATTTTTTACAATTTTGAAAATTTCCTAGAGCTTTTTAGTTTAAAATTAAATAAAATCCAAATCAAAGAACCACGTCAGTTGTGTATCAACTATATAGGCCTATGTATATCATTCGATTTAGTTAATTATTATGTCTTAATGCGGACCAGAAAGAAAAAGAAACAAGTCCTGACTACGTTGGTGTAGCTTTATGTCAGGAATAAAAGTAAAATATTATGTCGATGAACTTTGAAAAATATATTCCCCAAAAGAAACATTTTTTATAAAAATATATATTTGATATCCGGCATAACTATTAAATACAAAGCCACAAAGCTGTTTTGTCTTTAAACCTTTTTATAGACTCTTAGTGAAATACTTTCCAGAAGTTAAGCTGTGCATATTCATTCATTGAAACTAAATTAAAAATGTATTTGTTAATAATATTTGTTAAATATTGTTAAAAATATTTGTTGTCCTTAATGTGTACAATGTGATACATGCGTAGTGTACGGAAGTATGGCCTACGAACCGGCATGTTTTAAAGTTCTTTGTAGAATCAACCAAAGAAAATATAGGAATTTTATTGAACAATTTTTCAATAATAGTTTAATTTTGTTAATACTATTTGATTTCTGCTGGTACTATTCGTAATATTTTCCAATGAAGCGGCCAATCAATTGTTTATAAATAGGGAGGTCCATGAAGAAGGGAATTATTTATTTTATTTAGAACTTTTAAATACATACGTTTTTAACAATTAAAAAAATTTCAAATGTTTATTTGCAGTTTTTAATTTGATTGATCTGTTTAGCATTTTAATTATTAAAACATGAGTGTCAATTTAAGGCCTTTGAGTCAATTTAGGTTTCAAATTGTCACATACATGATTATTTATATTGAATGAAATGATTAAAAAAAAAAATCAAGAATTGTTTTTTTTTAGTCGCCCTTGATGAAAACTACGAATAATATTATTATGGGTTGGAATAACATTTCGTTTTTAAAGTTTTATGCAACAATTTAATGTGATAAACTAAATAAAATTGTTGTTTTATTTTTTATAAATAACTTTTGTGATTATTCAATATATGGAAGACCGAAAATTTTTTAAATATAACTGTATTTGGTGCCACTAATATAAGTTTTTTATTGTTATCTGTATGAGTAATTGTCGGTAGTGTTTTACCGCTTGAGCACACCTCCAGTGCGAGGCGTGGCAGACAGGCCGTGCGAATTTTGCTAGCGTTTGAAAAACAATCGGCTCGGCTCACGGCAGCCAAGAGACGCCAACCACTGAAATTTGTAAAACTTGAGAAAGGCCAGCGCTCGACAAAGAGGGGTGAGAGAGAGAGAGAGAATGAGAGGGAGCGAGTTGTGAGTCCCTTTACGCTTCAGTGGTCATGGGATGCAGAGGGGTTGGTCAGGCAAACATTCATTGGAGCACTCGCACGCGCACGGGCCAACCACTTTCTCTTTTTTGAGTGTCAGTGCTGCATTCTACCGGCAGAAGTTTGTCCCTACTAGCCCTTGCACAGCCTTAACATTGGAACTTTGAAAGCCTGTGGGGCGTAGCCCTGGAGTCCGATGTGATTTAGAATGTGATTCTGCTCATCTACAGAACTATACCTTTCTAACGGTGTGCGTGGACTTATTTTACGATGCACACGAGCTGAGAAAAAGGGAGGAAATGAACAATGCTTGCGTATTAATATATAGATGCTTTCTAACAACTGGTCGGTGTTAGATAGTAACTAGACTTGGGTTTGGACCGTCCTCGTTAAAACGTTAAAAAATTCCGCTGGCGTAGATACACACAAATTAAAAAAAAAATACACACAAAAATATACCCTTTGCTAGATGACAGCATCTGTCAGAGTCAGAGATTCACTTATACCCTTATACCACTGGACAAGGTCCACGAGTCCACATTGTTAGATCCCTAACCTACACGCATTCTTGTAAAACATTGCTGAAAGCAAAGATAATGGAACCTATAATTATCGCACGTTACGTATGGTAACTTGACAAACGTAAACTAACTATAATTCATAAAAAATGTGTGTTGCTTATATAACCAACGAATACCTTTCAGGTACATTTTTATTGACATAATTTGATCAAATTTGTTATGTACATTCAATAGGTAGGGTTTAACTTAAATTGACTTACATCACCCATATGGCGGCAAACTTACCTACTTAACCCCAAGATCCCTATGGGGTTTATGGGGAAAATGAAAAATATAAGAATTTGATGCAAATTAGTTACATGCACTCGGAATGGAATTTCCGATATCTACTTGCAATACTTCCAAGGCAGCCTATGGTGTTTATGGGGGGGGAGTTAAAAAAAAAAGAATCCTGTTTGAAATTCGCTGAGTAAGCTGGTCTGCTGCGACGGGGGTATATATTTTTGTGTTAATTTTTATTTTCTCAATGGAAATTTAACCAATCGAACCACTGCACCGAGTTGTACGGTCAGCACAGGGCCTGTGGGAACCTGGATGGCATAATACAGTTAATGAATGCGCCTAATCGAGGGCCGCGACGCGCTTATTATCCGCAATGTTTAAGCGTCTGCCCGCGCCCATGACTTATCGCCGGGTCCAAGAGATAAAAACTACAGGAATCCCCAGGAATCCACCAGCTGCCGCCGGGGCACCTGTGACGGTGACTCCCCGCTGTCGGATGAATGTCCCGAGCATAGCCTCTCCCACGGCGACCCGGGTAGCTCCGGGGCGGACATTCTTTGAATTAATTTGGGTCTTTGGGGTTCAACCAAAATGTAAACTGACACTGCTGGAAAATATTGTATGATACTGTGTAACTTTGAAAATTGTAAGTAATTTGTGACAGTTACTTTTAAATCAGTTGAAATTGTGTACATATAGGCTTCAAAATAAAACATATGATTAGAAGTAACTGAAATAAGTTTTAAAATAATTTAATCTGTTATCTTATCTTATACTCTAAAACAAGCTCCGTTTGTACGGGCAACGGTTTTTTCGCTCCAAGGATTCTTGATTTTTTTTATTGAATTTGGGGTTTTTACCACCAGAAATCGATTGAAGCTGGTCCCATAGCTGGGGAAAATCCGGTTTTCGCGCTGGAGCACTTCAAAGATCCCATGTTACCCTTATCCTATACTATAATACGAGGAATGTCTGAAGGGATGTGTGTTCCACGATCTCGAAATCTAGCTGTCAGATTTTGCTTAAACTTTGCAATTAAAAGTGTAATGGCCCAAAAATAAGTTTAAAAAAGGCCTCCATCCCAGGAAAAATCGAATTTTGTCAGAATTTAAGTTTAAAAATCGTAATTTTTAACATTGGTCTTATGGGTTGCTATTTTGGTAACGAAATAACAACGAAAGGTATACAAAAATAAAGGGACATTAATATTAAGTAGACTTTTTGAAACAGCTGTTAACTGTGAAGAGGTATAGTTGGTTATTGGGGGAAATTTAATGGCTCTAATGACACTATATCAAAACTGAATTAAAACCAACGAGCAAGGCTCGGTTAACCTGGTACTGGAGATTTTATTAATTGGACAAAAATCAGCTGATAACTGTAGATAAAATAAACCAATGTGTTACATCTTTAACCTGTAGTTTAAGAAAATGATACCAAAGAGCAACACCCGTCGGCTTGGCGAGTGAGCGAAGCGAACGAGCTCGTCTTTAAAATGGAAGAGGGCGAGTGAGCGGAGCGAACGAGCTTTGTGTGAGAACAAAAGTAATACTTTTACCGAGCTTAACCTCCGCCCGCTTGGTACTTTAATTAAATCCATGACTTAAAAATGACTGTCACGGTGTTAGTATATTGTAAGACGTTAAAAATTATCATTTTGTTATTTTAAATTCTAAATAAAAAAAATTGCACCTAAACATACAGCTTGACTCAACCGGTAGGTTTTACCCTGCTAGCTTGAAAATCTTCACTCTCACTATTAAAACATTACTTCTTATTGTGTGCCCTTCACACTTCTTACGGGGATATTAACGTAAAATTATTATTCTATGGTTTGTTATGCATTAATTAAATGTAAGTAGTATAAAATAAATTATATCAAAATAATAAACAATCCGCCACATTACAGTCACGTCTTTAACTAAATTAAGAAAATTATTTTGCAAACAAGGAAATACTATACATTTTTAGTTACTAACATGAAGGATCCAATTACACTTCAAGACGTCCCTTAACACTTACTATAAGAATTACTGAAATGAAATGTAAGTGAAGTATCAGACTTTTGCAAAATGTTACTTTTGAAATTCACTTACAAAACTTTTTACTCATTGCAAATATTTTATAAAATGACAACAAATACATTATAACAGGCGAAAGTCTGTATCCATTACCATTTATAACCCAACGCAATCTAAACCTTGTACAATAGGTCGGTTATCGTGACAGCGGCGAGAAAGTAGATCTTGCGTCAGCAAAGCTCAGTCCCCGGCGCGGCGTCAGCAGAGCACTTTCCCCGGCCGGCCCTGACATACGCATGCCGGACCATTGTGAAACGCTGAAAGTTGAAACCTTGTGACACCCTTGCAGTGGCAAGCTTAGCGCCACCCACCCGCGCGGCCTTGGCTGTAAAGGCTTGCTGCATGCATCTGGCAAGGCGACGAGCGGAAACTATCGTAACAGCTATCTCTTGCGGAATAAAGGCGCTCGAAGGTTATGGAGGGGGTTGTGAAGTATCCATCGCATGGGTGTGGTGAGAAATATCCTGTCACAGCACAGCAGATCGGTGTACTTTTCAGAAAGTTTTATATGTCATTTTCTGATGTCTTTTTTTGTAATTATTTCCACTAGAAAGACATACAGTATTTGAAGTACCGTACCCTACTGTGAATATAAAAATTGTAATTCCTCTTATTTTTTTATTTTTTTTATAAATCTGCTACGGGCACACTTATAAGCCCTGTAGAGGTCTGGTGCAGACTTACACAGTAGGTTATTTTAAAAACATAATCCCGCGGAAAAGCTTGCTTAGGCCTACACTTCCATTGTTTTTTACTTGTTTTTTCCTCAGTATAGCATATTTTAACGGGAAAACTGAGATATTTCCTTCCAAGTAAAGAGTAGAAGTAGACTTAAAAATTCAGGGTAAACGTGATTGGTTTGTTTAGAGTAAACAAATAACCCTCAGAAAAATATACAGATTGCAGTACCGATAGTTTCTAATATAGGATATTATTCCATAAGCTACAATAATTTACAATGATTGCGTATATTTTATTTGTTGTTTAAATTTAATCAGTGTGTAAAAATCATATAACTTTGCGTTGTTTATTCTAAAAACGTTCACTCAGTTTAGTAAAAAAATGTACCTAAAATAAATACTATGAATGTATTTTCTTGTAACCGGTGTTCATTTTGTAATTCCGGTCCGTACAGTTCGCCCAGGGAAAAATAAAACGAGAACCATGGTAATTTTTACCATGAACGTCAATTAATTTTCAACAGTGGTATTCTTAGACGAGTAGAATTTGGAAGGGGCTTCTGTGAGGTACATTTTCTCCACGAACCTTTCTTCACTGTAACATTTAAAATTGTAGCATTTGGTTTAGAATAAAAATCCAATGCGGCCGGTACTGCAGACTCTTAAAAAATGAAGCATTCGGACTTGCAGATTCAGCTCGTTTTCTAGGCTGTGTCTGCGTGGCGTGTGCGTGTTATAACACAACTGTACTATGACGGACATGGACGTCTCCAGAGTTGATGTATCTCCGCATCTCCACGACCACAAGCTTAGGAGAACGGGTTTTGGAGATTATGGACTGCGCCGTGGCCACCAGCGCTAGGACCAACTTGGGTTCCAGAGCTGAAGAAATGTGTTCGAATATGTCTTAAAACTGCGACCACGATAAAAATCGTCAAGTGATAAAGTGTCTGTGTAGCTTGTTGTACTGCGCATTGTTATACATGATGGTGTAGACCTAATTCTACTGTGACTTCCCTTTTTATTACGTGTTTGTTTAAATTACCACCCCATTGCACTTTACTTTGTAAATTTAAAAGTCCATTGATTTTTTAAACATGCACTATGGTATTTTTGCTGAGCTGATCCTAAAATTATTTTATCAGATACCGAGATTTTGCGCTTTCATGTCAAATCAAATTACAACATTTTACATATTTTTGCCTTTCGTTTGCAATCAATATTGTTTATCTTCTATGGGGATTCCAATATTTCAAATCACAGCCTTTCACATGTAGCATTTATTGCTTTTGGCCATGCTTTAATACTACTTAGGAAATATTATTTTAGTTTGAAACTTTTAACGAAACATTGCACGTATGATGTAGATTTACAATTTTCTGAGGATGTAGGGATTCCTCCAATAACTATCAGCCTTAAAAATGCTGAAGTTATCATTAAACCACACCACAACGAGTCTTCCCTGTTCCGGAATCCGAACAGTGTATCCACACTACTGTACTAAATACAAATGCTGAAGTTATCATTAAACCACACCACAACGAGTCTTCCCTGTTCCGGAATCCGAACAGTGTATCCACACTACTGTACTAAATAAAAATGCTGAAGTTATCATTAAACCACACCACAACGAGTCTTCCCTGTTCCGGAATCCGAACAGTGTATCCACACTACTGTACTAAATAAAAATGCTGAAGTTATCATTAAACCACACCACAACGAGTCTTCCCTGTTCCGGAATCCGAACAGTGTATCCACACTACTGTACTAAATAAAAATGCTGAAGTTATCATTAAACCACACCACAACGAGTCTTCCCTGTTCCGGAATCCGAACAGTGTATCCACACTACTGTACTAAATAAAAATGCTGAAGTTATCATTAAACCACACCACAACGAGTCTTCCCTGTTCCGGAATCCGAACAGTGTATCCACACTACTGTACTAAATAAAAATGCTGAAGTTATCATTAAACCACACCACAACGAGTCTTCCCTGTTCCGGAATCCGAACAGTGTATCCACACTACTGTACTAAATAAAAATGCTGAAGTTATCATTAAACCACACCACAACGAGTCTTCCCTGTTCCGGAATCCGAACAGTGTATCCACACTACTGTACTAAATAAAAATGCTGAAGTTATCATTAAACCACACCACAACGAGTCTTCCCTGTTCCGGAATCCGAACAGTGTATCCACACTACTGTACTAAATAAAAATGCTGAAGTTATCATTAAACCACACCACAACGAGTCTTCCCTGTTCCGGAATCCGAACAGTGTATCCACACTACTGTACTAAATAAAAATGCTGAAGTTATCATTAAACCACACCACAACGAGTCTTCCCTGTTCCGGAATCCGAACAGTGTATCCACACTACTGTACTAAATAAAAATGCTGAAGTTATCATTAAACCACACCACAACGAGTCTTCCCTGTTCCGGAATCCGAACAGTGTATCCACACTACTGTACTAAATAAAAATGCTGAAGTTATCATTAAACCACACCACAACGAGTCTTCCCTGTTCCGGAATCCGAACAGTGTATCCACACTACTGTACTAAATACAAATGCTGAAGTTATCATTAAACCACACCACAACGAGTCTTCCCTGTTCCGGAATCCGAACAGTGTATCCACACTACTGTACTAAATAAAAATCCCGCTTAATGCATTTAAAATATCCGTTTTATCCCGTGAATTTTTGGCAAGTTTTAACTCCGATTTTATGTTTCAGACATTAGGTAGGCCTACTTTTAAAATCCTTTATTTCCATCGACATTACAACGAAACACAGACTGACAATTTGCTGTTTTAACGTATTAATTTTGCTTACTCCTAATTACAATTGATTTCCTTCGAAACATCAAAAAGGTTCCAAACTGATGGAACATTTTATGACGTCCTACTAAAAAGTGTCAGATTTTATTCTCGAGCAAACTTTGTTTATCGACTACAACAGTACACCTTACTAACAGTTTAGCCACATTTTATTAACTTTATATTTAGAATATTTTTTTAGCCTTATTTTTATAATTATTTTTATAAGAATAGAAGCTTACGTTTCAAGAAATAATATTTGTTACATTGTTCAGATGTTAAAAAACGAAAAGTCAACTAGAAAACTAAATTCTAACCCATCTTTCAAAATTCGAAAATCCCGTTATACTCCTATCTCATTTTTATCCCGCCCGGGGTCCAAAAATCCCTAAAACGGGATAAAATCGCTTGTAAGGCAACACTGGACTGGAGCTGGTAGGAGGCCAGCTAAGTAGGCCTAAAAGCGGGCGCGATCGTGGCGGACAGATTTGGCTTATCGGAATGTTGAAGCACCGGCCGCGGGCCGCCGTGCCCGCCTATATAATTATATCCATTGTTGAAACAGATCAAATTTTCAAATCTGGTGTGCCAGCATTGTTGCTCACCCGGCGCGATAAGCGCGGTCTGTCCGCGGCCACTGCCTACTCGAACTCCGCACAGAACCGGACAAATTCCGCACCAAACCTCGCCTCTCCGTACTTTCATAGTTTTGAATTCTTTTCTGAGAATTAGGAACTTTTTTACTATTTATTAAAGGAAAATCTCCTTTGTTGAGGCAAATATATAATACTAGGGGTACCTGTGCAGCGCAATGCGCTGCATTTACCCGGTACTTTGCAATAAAACCTTGCCTCTTTGCATAAAATATTTAAAGTTCCATTTGGCTTTTAACATGTGTTTTTATGATTTCACTATAAACAGCTGTTTTATTTGAAATAAAAAAACAAAATTGTTCCCAATGTTAATCTTAAAAAACAACCTTTAAGGGCTGGCTTCCAATGCCCTTCAGAGTACAAATATCAAAAATCTAAAACTTTAATGCAAAACTACGAATCGGGACAAACATTTTGACATCTCAAACATATTAAAATCGGTCCAGATATAACAGAGGAGTTTTGTTCACAAAAAACAGTCCTCACGTATTAATATAAGAGCTATTGCAAGGAACTGTAACATAAAAGCATAGATGAAATATTCATCTATGATAAAAGATTATCATTAGATATAGGAAAGGTAAACTTTTTAAGAACAAAAAAAAATTAAAATCTGATAATAATAATAAATTTTATTCCTCTGACAATAATTAACATTGTATGGGAATTTACATTTTAAGAAGAATTTACATGAAGTCTTTCCATCTGTTTCACAATAAAAAAATTTACAATTCCGGATTTTTCAACGAGATTTTTTGTTAATTTATTTAATAGTCTAAACTTTCTTCAAGTCTTTTCAATCATTTTTAAATTGCTTTTTCTTCTTTCTTTTTTCTTCTTTCTTCCTTATTCTTTCTTCTTTCTTCCTTCTTCATTCTTCTTTCTTCATCTCTACATTTAATCACATTTTTTTGCCTATCCCTTATTACTGTTTGGTTTTTAATTCTACTCTTCCTTCCTTGAACTTTCTCCTTTCTCTGGCGTCTCCTTTTCATTTTGGGCGTCTCACCGAGAACAAAACAGACAAGGACGAAAGAGTGTGTAACATTTATGATTTTATTATTAAATACAATTATGTAAATATTGATTATTTATGAATAAGTTTATTATTATTTTATTAGTTTGTAAATTATCCATAAATATTTATTTTTCAATAATAATTATAATAATTTAATTAAATTTTATTTTGCTTATTAATTGGAAAACAATCAGCATCACTACAGCCCGGATGCTTGGGATGCGTCATGCATGATTTTGGTGTTTGAATAAAAATATCCCAGAAATTCCAGCAGAGAGCTCGTACCCCAAATGTCAAGTTATTATTGACCCATGTTGTCCTCATTGATCGTAAGAATCAACAGATTTTAAGCAGCGATTTTAGAAAAGTCCTGCCCCTCTACTATTTGGGCAGAACCCAAATAGTTTTATTCATTAAGATTAAGAACCCAAATAGTTTTCTTCAATCACATAGTTGTTTTTGAGTTAGAGAAACATCTTGGTTTAGAAGTTTGGTGATATACATAATTATGAGGGATGAAGCCATGTCATAAAAACTTCATAAAAACTGGCGCTACACTTAAAATGTTTAGCCCACCAAGTCTAGTGTCTGGTGGTGATGTATACTTCTTGTTGTAGGATTAAGGTTGGATGTACACGTCCCTCATACCCGCATGATATATCAGTAAAAATATCTTTAAAATAAGGAAAATTCTGTTACTTTTCTAGGTCACAGATAGTCATGTTTGGACGTTTTTTTTTTAATTTTAATTTATGAGAAATTCTAATGTAAGTGTTCAACTAATTAATTACCAAAAGTTCAAGAACATCCGTTGAAATACAGCATATGAAATACAGGAATGCATAACCATGTTTTCCTTCCAAAAGCCTTATATGGTTTATATTTCCAACTGCGCAATTAGCCCAGAGGTAAATATGAATCTTAAACCTATAAAGTTAGGAGATCTTTTAAAAAGAGTAAGATGATGTCTTGGCTACTGGTACTGTAAAAGGTTACTAAATGGTACCGGTATTGGTGGTCAAATGTGTTTATGTCACTTTATGTGATAATGACTCAGACTGAACAGATATTGTGATTTCCATTTCTTGCTGTGCAGGTAGGAGTCTGCAATGGCGTACACGTCGCCGGACCGGCTATCGCCCATGGTGTGTCCCCTGGCTAAGCTTGGCCGCACCTCGCCGTCGTCCCCAGCTCCGGATTGCTACCTGAGGGCCTCCCCCTCCATCGACCAGTACCTGGGCAGCTACAGCGGCTACCCCGACACTCACCCCTCGTACACCCAGCATGTCAGCCTCTTAGGTGAGCGACAGTTTCTGATGCAATTATATTTATTTACCTCTATGAGGTTCAACTAGTGCTAAAGTACAAAGATGGGGGTGTTTGACCTTTTTTATTAACAACATTTACCCACATTTACCCGTTTCCATTTCCAGGAAAGCAGTCCTCTGTTTACACTTTACCATCTAGTATCCACCATGTTACCCAAACTTGTCCAATAGTTACCAAATTCAATACATCAATCAAAAGCCCCCCACACACTGTCAAACATGTCAGCCGAGCATGTCATGACCCGACAGCTTGTCCAACATGTTAGTCTGTAAGTTCCATCCCAATGTGCTCGGCGGATCTGTCGGAACGGATGCCGGGTTCAACTGAAACATAATCACATTTGATGGTCTGACGTCAGGTCAAGTTTGTCAAGTATGTTGGATAGGAGTATAAAATAAAAGCAGTATTTACATTTTATAAACAAAAATTAAGAGAAAATACATGTAATTTTTATGACACCACTCTGTCTCTAAGGCACTGTAAATACAAGCATCTTCCATCCGCCTTAAAGCAGCATGATTTTGCAGCGGCTCTTGAGCAGTGCATGTATACAAATCACTGCACTAATTTGAGATAAGGACCTCACATAGCAATGAAATGGAGCGTTACGGACGTAAACGCTCGTGAGAACAGGACCTTAGCCCTTGGTTGTTGAACTAATTAATTAATCAGCTAGTCTTAGACAGTAACAAACGTATAGTAGATTCCAAAGTTAAAGAGACTGGTCGCAGATAGTTCTGGCCCATCCTAATCCCATGTTGACAAAACACCCAATTGTATCACGGCCGACCGGTTAGGCTATGGCCCATGTCTCGGGGAATTTTCAGAATTTTGACCACTGCCTAAATTGTCAAATAATTTAACCAATGCATGCAATAACTAATCACGGTTTACTTTTGCTGTGATTGTACAGTTAAAACAAAATTTGAACTATAGTTCTACAATCTTTAATAGCCAAAAAGGGATTTGGGTGAGTCGGTGGCTTAGTGGTTAGCACACCGGACTTCGGAACCATGGCAGCGATTTCGTGGGTTCGAATTCGCGTTCTGCCAGTGAATTTTATCAGTATCTCGCCTTGTAGTCTAGCGGCTCACTCCCTTACATTGTCTAATACAATCCAGATCAATAGTCTATGTGGACAGGGCATAGTAAAAAAAAAAGAAGTCTGCCAACCTCTTAAAAAAAAAAAATGCATTTCAGGCAGTGGTTGAAACTCTAAGAATTCTCTGAGACCCAGGTGGCCATCCGTAGCCTAACTGGTCGGCCATTCTACAATAAAGGATTAGGACAGGCTGGGACTACCACCTGCAACCAGTCTCCTTAACTTTAAAATTTACTATACCCTACACAAGACATCACAACCAATCACACTCATATTCACATTTTCTGGTAGCTTTGGCACCTTAAAAAGTGATAGAGCGATATTATTTATGAAATTATCTTCCACTAAAGGAGGTGTGTTTGCAGGTCGCTCGTCGCCAAGCCCCGACCAGGGTTACCATACCCTGGTGTCGCCCACCGCGCCGTGGGCCGAGACGGCTCTGAAAGGCAAGCGTGGCCAGGCGCGGACGTCCAACTTCGACCGACTGCCGGACGATGTGGTGCTCAAAGTGTTCTCGTGGCTGTCTAGCAGCGAGCTGTGCGTGTGCGCGCGCGTCTGCCACCGATGGGAGGCGCTCGCGTGGGACCCTGCGCTCTGGCGCACCATCACACTCGTCGGCGACGGTGTCTGCGGAGACAAGGCGGTGCGCGGCGTGCTGCGGCGGCTCTGCGGCCAGAACAGGTAACCAGGGGGCTAGACCATGAATCCCATAAAATCAGGGGGGCTAGACCCTGTATCCCATAAGATCAGGGTGGGAGGTAGACCATAAATCTCATAATAGCAGGGAGAGGACATTGGAGTGCTGTCATAGTGGATTTATTTCAAATAAGAGACAATATTAAACTTTTCCTTTGATATGTTGAGTGTGAGGCTCCCAAGTGATCTTACTGGAAGCGGCCGTAGCTCAGTGGTAGAGCACTGGGTTTTCACCCAGCGGGCCTGGGTTCAAATCCCGGCTCGGGGACAAAAAGATCGTTCGGCCGCTCCCATGGTTCGGAAGTCACGTTAAGCCGTTGGTCCACCTGCATAGAAAACAAAAAAGTGCGGGCATTTCAAGCGAGGAGAACTATCAGTTAATTGCTGATCTCCCTCCACTAAAAGCCATACGATTATTATTTTAAGTAAACTTATTATCCAGATGAAAAATAAAGATAAGTTATGATTTTGTTAATGTTTCAAGGGGAAAAAATCGTTCAGTTGATTTTATATTTTATTATCTGCAAGGCAATTAGCTCGATAAGTGTTGATGACAAATCGTCTGTTGATTGGCAGAACTGGAGCGTGCCCCATGGTGGAGCGAGTGTTTATCAGCGACGGCGCTCGGCTGACGGACAAGGGGCTGACTCTGCTGGCGCGCCGGTGCCCAGAGCTGACGCACGTGCAGCTGCAGGGATGCGCCAGTATTACCAACACGGCAATATTTGAGCTGGCGACCAGGTCGACCAACCTGCAGCACTTGGACATCACGGGTGAGTAGCGTTCTGTAATCTATACTTTTTTAATACGCTAAGGGTTTTTTGTGTTGACAACTCCTTGTACAATTCTCAACCGATTTTCAAGTTTTTGGTATCGTTGGATAGGGCTTCATCTGTAGTTTTTTCCGCCAAAAATTTATGAGAATCTGACTTAAAATAAGGGTGCTATCAACATATTAAATTTTCCGATTAGAATAACATTGAGCTTGGTTTGAGCGTTTTAAACATCTGTTAACGTGAATATTGTAATATTGTGATCATGGGATATTCACAATATTGGATTGGTTGGATGTCATTGATTTATAATAGACTGCTCGATGTCGAGTTACACGTGCACTAGTTTAATACAATAGGCTAAGGATTTTTTGTGATTGGAACTCGTCCTACAGTTTTCAACCTATAATTTTCTTATTGTCCTTGGATAGGGTCTGAAGTTGTTTCCCCTAAAAATTGATGAGAATCGGACTCAAAATAACATTATGCATCATTGAAATTTAACATTTTCCCATTAGAATAACATGGGGATTGTGTCCAACATTTTAAACATGTGTTCATGTAAATTGGATAGGTCGGGTGTACAGTAATTGATTTAGAACTAAAGGTAACTTTTTTGCAAAAACACATAATAGTCCAAATTAAATTGCTCGATTTTGAGCAACAAGTTAACAAGTTAGAAGTGTTAATATACCCAGTCAGCACACAATGTGAAAATCATGTTTTTTTCACGTGAAAAAAAGGTGAAAACGTAAAAGTAAAGAATAATACGTTTTTTTTATGTGAAAATAACGTAAAAACGTGAAAGTAAAAAAAACGTGAAATTTAAAACGTGATTTTCACCAAAATTTTTTTACCTTTTTTTTACTTAATGTTTTAAAGGTAAAAATTAAGTGAAACAAAAACGTCATTTTCACGTCTTTTTTTCACGTTATTTTAACGTGAAATTGAGTGGGCTTTTCACATTATAATCATGTTATAATAACGTGATTTTTACCTTTTTTTAACGTGAAAATAACGTTAAAAGTAAAATTTAAAACGTTATTTTCACGTAAAAATAACGTTTTTGTGCTATCTGGGTATGCCGCCATCAAGATCCAAAAAAAAAATGTTTTTGATCTGAGACGAAACGCGAATAAAATCAATTTTTAAAATATACTCAACAAAAACCATGAGCACAGATACACCGAGCCATCTGTTCTCAAGTACAAGGAAGGTTGAGTATTAAATGTATAAATAGTAAATTAAATCGATCTGAAGTACAGCAGAAGTGGCCGAGAGGGTAAAGGCGCTAGGACAGTGATAGAAAGGTTGAGGGTTCAAATCCAGGTGGAGGTAAGAAATTTTTAATCGACTTTATTTACATTTTTTTAATGTGTTGGTTAGAAAAAAAGCATTCATTTACAAATGTTTGAAAAAAAATTGTAAAATGTTCAGTAAAACATAAAGTTAAAAAGGTAAAAATTAAGTGAAACAAAAACGTTATATTCACGTAGTATTTTTACGTTTTTTTAACGTAAAAAAGTGTGACACTCGCACGTTATAATCACGTGAAAAAACGTTATAAATCCGTTTCTTGACGTAATAATAACGTCAAAAATGTTAAAAGGAAACGTTATTTTCACGTCTTTTTTACGTTTATGTGCTATCTGGATACCTTATGTTCATAAAAAAGTCTTATTTGATTCATAAATATTAGTGAAATATAATCAAATTTGGTTGTCTGGCAAAACGATGACGCTTGGCAGACTCTGCTTCATTAGAATTTTTTAATATATTCACTACTGCCTGCCACATTAGTTTGGTGGAAAAGAGTGCAACAAGTCTGTAGAACCTCTGATATCCGATCCCCTAACATCCGACTACTCTCCGTATCCGACTTAGTGTGGGTCAATCCATTTCAGATCACCCAAAAATGATCGTAAATGGTGGTATATTTTATTTTTTAGTAATATTTTGTGGATAAGTCTTATGACTCAAATAGAGTTAATATTGAGGGGTATTAAATTTTTTCCATGTCCTATATTTTTCGGGCGGCCATTTTGTTAAGGCAATACGGCTAATTTTGCATTTAGTAGAGGTTTACGGAAATTCAAATATCTTCCTTATTAACAAAGATATTTAAATGAAATAAAAACCACAATAATCTACATGAAATAATGAGTTAATGTGGAATGCGTTAAGACTAATATTTCACTGTTTTATGATTTTTAACATCAGTATGGTTTGGGTTTTTCCTCATCATTTATTGCTCCTCCCGATACCCGACCTGTTGGCTGTTCCGACCATGGTAATCAGCCACGATGTGTGTCCAGGCTGTGTGCTGGTGTCGTGCATCAGCGTGACGCCGGGTCCTGAGCCTCCGCGTCGTCTGCTGCTGCAGTACATCGACCTGACCGACTGCGCAGCCGTGGACGACGGAGGGCTGCGAGTCATTGTGCGCAACTGTCCCCACCTCGTCTACCTGTACCTGCGCCGCTGCTCCAAGATCACCGGTCAGTATTGCCAACACGATCGGGATCACTTCGGGTATACTTTGGTGCATCGAAGGGTGACCTTCGGACGGGTTTGGGTTACTATTGGGTTGTTCAAACGAGGACTTAAATAGGATATATTACTGATCAAAAAGAGGTTTGAAGCTTTAGAGTGGTAAAAAATGCTTATAAATGATATTCCAAAAATGTATCAATGTTTCACCTTAACTTTTAAATCAAATATGATATTCTTATATTTGCTCCCTATCCTTAACATAAAACACCAATATTTCAAAAATCTTCTAATCTACAAGCAACATTTTACTGATTATTATACAGCATGATAGACGGATTTTGGTAAATTTAAAAAAATATATTTTTTAAGAAGAGCATCCTGTTTACTGACAGAATTTTATGACGATGAAATTTTACTCCCAGAAATGGTTTACGGGAAACATTATTTCAAAAGAACAGCTGGTTGTATCGTAGCAGTAATCCAAGTTTTATTAAGGAACTCTTTGTTTTTAATTGTAATCTATGTTACTTCATGCAAAATAGTACCTAGCATACAAATATTGCTCTTAATTAAAAATTTAAATTAACTGTCAATTTTTGGGAGCCAATATAACATTGCATGATCAAGTAAACCATAAACTCTGTCTATCCGAAAATCTCTACCAAAGAGGATGCAGACCCAGTTACTTTGGAAAAGCGGGAAACCACTGTAGATAAGTACGATTTAAATAATGTCTGTTCCTCTTTCAGATGCCGGGATCAAGTTTATTCCCAGCTTCTGTTCGACATTGCGAGAGCTCAGCGTGTCAGATTGCCACCAAGTGACAGACTTTGGACTGTACGAGTTGGCCAAATTGGGAGCGACTCTGCGCTACTTGTCCGTAGCCAAGTGCGTGCAAGTGAGTGACGCCGGACTCAAAGTGATAGCGAGGCGTTGTTACAAACTGCGGTACCTTAATGCCCGAGGTTGTGAGGCCGTGAGTGACGATGCCATCACCGTCCTGGCTCGATCGTGCCCGCGACTGAGGGCCTTGGATATCGGAAAATGCGACGTGAGTGACGCCGGACTGCGCGCGTTAGCAGAGAGCTGTCCCAATTTGAAAAAACTCAGTTTAAGACAGTGCGATCTAGTGACGGACAGAGGTGTGCAGTGTGTCGCGTACTACTGTAGAGGCCTGCAGCAACTCAATATACAAGATTGTCAAATATCGTTAGAAGGATATAGGGCAGTGAAGAAATACTGTAAGAGATGCATCATTGAACACACAAATCCAGGATTTTTCTGATCTAAATCCAAGTTCACAATCATCAATTAGCTTTACCGATTTAGAATTAGACTGAAAACATACGTTAACAAGTTGAGTATCTCGTAAAAGTTTTCCATAACTCTGTAAAATTTAGTTAATTTATGATTATAATTGAATGGTAAATTTTGCCTACAAACAAAATTAGTTACTGAATCTCCAATTTACTATTTTTTAAAGAGAGGAATCCAGCTTTAAAAGGCTCTACAGTTATAGCAATTAATTGTAACCATACTAACCCTAGGAAGTTATCACAATAGGAACCCTCCTAATTGCCCTCCATGGGTCTAAAAGCGCGAAAGTAATATAATGCATTGTTTAAAAAATCTATTGCACAAAATAGTTGAACAGCAACATTACGACTCACAATAAATTGAAATAATGGCAAGAAACACTAGTCACAGGTAAATATTTGGACTAATAAAAAAATGTCAATATTTTCTGTGTAATGAGGAAAGGACATCAGTTGCAATGACAGAAATTTCCACAAATGAAGATGATTGTTGATCCTATTTGCAGTTCAAGGTAAATTTAGGTAAATTTAGGTAAATTAGGTAAATTTATGGATAATAATAAAAATAGATCATTCAGTCAATAAAAAGGAATGAAATTATTTTTCAATTAGAAACGTGTGAATAAAATGATCACACTTTGATTATAACCTTGAATTTAATCTTCCTTTTTCAAGTCAAGTCCACCAACAATCTTTCAGAAAATCCAATAAAGTTTGTTGAAAAATTTTCCCTGAGTTGGAAATTTTATATCATCAATAGGAAACGTATCATTAGAAATATTCAACACTAAAAATGATCAATGAGGGTAAAGAATGTGTGTTTGACAGTTTACTCGGCAGATCAGAAGTGGTATCTTTTATAGTTTGTAATAATTTAATTTTCTGTGGTTAAAAATATTATTAAAAATAAATATGAGAAGCCATAATATAATCATGTTATACATATTTGTAAAAAATGTTTGTATTTTTTGTACATAAGGGATACTTTGTAGAGGTTTGTATTAAATTTATAGTCTTGAAATATATTGTTTATTGCTGATAAATATATTGTTGAATTTTAAATGTTTTATGTATATGTAAATAAAATATCTAGTAAACTTAAATGTACATTTTTCTTATGCATATCCCATGCTCTCAATTTTTTATATATTGGATGTATGTTTAGTAAATATTATGAATGTTTTAGAGCAATCCCTGCATTTACAGTTATGTTGAGCCCTAAGTGAAGAAAACTTGGTAAACTTGATGAATTGTTCTCAAAAAAATTTATCCTCAGGATTAGGATTTATTCTCTTTAAATTGGTAACATACACGTATATGTGTAGCAATATCTTGTAGTCATAAAATCTGTGTTTTACCAATTGAATAGGCTATGAATGATTGTATATTTATATAATTTTAACTGACAATTTTTCACTTTTATGTTTTAAAATTTACTATAACCACAGTCATGTATTTGGTATATTTTACAAATTTCTAACCCTCCATAAAATGTCTTACCAATTTTAAACTGTAAAAAATAACTGCACCAAAAATGATGTAAAATATATTACCTTTCTTTTTAAATTCTATACATTGTGAAACAATGTCAAAGAACCAAATGATATGTTTAAAAATATCAAATCATATAATCACTTTACTTTGTTTTAATAAGCTATTTTTCAATCCCGTATAAACAGTAACCTCTCCACTTTAAAAACAATGCAAACCATACTAACAATTATTTTTTAACTTAAAAATAAAGCCTGCTCATTTGTTTTTAAATGCATTGTTAATGTTTTCATTACCTTCATTGTAAAGTGAAATGTTAGAAATAAATATTAGAGGAGTACGCTTATTTTATTCTGTTTATTATTGTTGGGGATGAGCAAACAAAAGATCTTTAATTATAAACTAGCTTACAGTGCATGATTTGCACTACCATTTTTAGAAATTTGTTGCCCTTCAGGTGAGCTTGTTTGCTTCGCTCAATTCCCGTCAGGTTTAGCTCGTTTACTGCGCTCACTTGCTGTCTAGTTCAGCTCGATCGCTGCGCTCACTCCCCATTACCCTGTTCGCTACGCTCACTCGTCCCAAGTCTATAATATAATCTATTTTTTTACAAGCAATCTTCCCTCAATAATTCAAATAATAACATCTGTTTACAAAATTAATTTACTTCATGTAATCATGAGTTATAACAATGAATATATAAACGTTAAGAAGGTCACATCCCATGTTAAAAATTGGCAGACAAATTTTGCCACTGGGAGCGCTGTCAACTGAGCTTGAGCACTCCAAATAGAGATAGCGCCAGCGGAACGTAAACATAGTGAGAGAGAGAGAGGGAGATATTAAATTTCTTATTTAGTATTTCAACGTTAAAACACCCCTTAAAACATAGGTTACCTAGCTTATTTGGTGTCATTGGAAAGCTTTTCTCAAGGGGAATCGTTATTTTGGATCATTAAATCCTATTATTTTTAGGGCTTTGTCCTATAAGCTTTCAAAAATTTTAACTATATTCTAATGGAGATATTTGATTTAATCACATGTTTTATTTAATCATATGTTTTCAAAATAAACTATATTTTACAAATGATTAAAGTCGTAATGGTATCCCCCTATTTTCAAATTCATTTATTTTAATGGATTCAAAATGAGCACAACAGCAAGCGGCGGAAGAAAGTGCTCGTATATTAATTGCGATAACAGATCTCGGGATGGAAGATTGTCATTTTTTCGCTTTCCGGTGAAATATATCTCAAAGCGACGACAAAGCATGAAAGACAATGAAGAAAAACTGAACAAAAAGTTAAGGAGTGTGCAACACGTGTAATTATAGTAAATAACAACAAACAGACTGAGTTTAGAGATTGCAAAGAAAATTACGTCTTGTTTTTACGTTATTATAAAAGTTAATTAAAGTGATTGATAAGGAAAGATTGTTGTAGAATATTGTATCTAATATTTTTCATTAGTTATTTAGATGTTATGACATAATTGCATTTTTAAAGATATAAGAGCCTTTCATGGCGATCGCATGGTTAAAACTGCATGTCGTCCATTCATTTCCGTACACATAAAAATAGTTCATCATTTATTATAGCAGCCTAAATTTGTTGAACTTAGTTTGCCGACTTCAGTCGGGTTGAGTTAAAAATGTTATTATTCAATATGTTATTTAGTTTTTACTTACTTTCAAAACATTTTGTATTATTACGGTATCATTACCTAATGTACTCTACACCTTATGAATAATCTAAAAGTTTTAACATTTGAAATGTAATATAATTATGTTCAGATAAAGGTGTGATTGAAATATTACAGCTGATTGAGTAATTATATGAGTAGTGAGTGTGCGTGTGTAAGGGCGAGAGAGGATCTTAACTGGTGACCATCTGCAACGAAGTTAAAATGTAAACTGACTAAACTTGTTATTGTCTCGTGCGCGCTCTCATGGTGAAGTGCGCAACTACGTCGACCGAAACTTTCCTGACTATTTCGTCCATAAGATGTGACCTTCTTAACGTTTATGTATTCATTGGTTATAATACAAAAATATTGCTTCCATAAGAATAACATGGTAACTTAGGAGAAGTGTGGGGCGTAGCCCTAAGGAGGAATATGGATAAAAAGTATCCTATGTGTTTTTCCTGGTTCTCAGCTACCTTCCCACCAATTTACAGCCAAATCAGTTCAGCCGTTTTCAAGATATGAGTGGTGTAACTAACACGACTTTCTTTTATATATTTTAGATTTAACTTTTTTTTAAATTATTTATCCATAAATTAATACATACGTATTAACTGTATAATATTATAAAAAAATAAGTTTGTTTTGTTTTGCATATTTCTAGTCTACATCCCAAAATAGTGATATAGTGATCTAATCACATGCAAGTTTGTATTGATTCTGGTGGAATAATCATGCACCCCAGAATTCAGAGGATAATTTGATTTATTGCATCTAGTAGTTAGACACTGATAAATACACACATTATAAACAGTCAAAACCTGACATGCCTTGAAAACAAGCCTAGATGAGTGCTCAAGCTGCTGGGCTCCACACCACCCTCAGAGGCCTCTTTTGCAAAAGCAAGACTTTCTGGACTCTGGAGGAATGTCCCCATAGTCTTACAGAGAACATAGGACAGAAAGAAAGTGAAGAAAGCAAGTCTGATAAATTCATAAGGAGTGTCAGTTCGGACACGCCTCAAAAGGTAGATTAGGTACTCTACTATGCTTCACACAGAGAGGTTATATATGTAGCTTATCCAAGAAAGGTGAGGGTTGAGTGTCAAACCCAGCAGCTTAATAGGTTCATTGCCATCAAGGTCTTTACACAAGTTAAATACAATTTCTTGTGTTTTCATTATGGATTAGCCACTGTATCACGTACTTTATAGCAAAAAGAATGGTTTACGATACCTGCTTGTCTAGTGATCCGAAGGATTAACCCCTCCGGATCACTACCACGGTTTCGGGTCTTTTTGACCCATTATCAAGTGTTTGCAGTTACAAGTTCACATTAATCCTTCATGGTGAAGTCGTCAGTTTATTAAAATTAACAGGAAATACAACACAAAAGGGCACGGTACATTTAAAATGAACAAACAACGAAAACCTGGCCAGTATTTAAAGCGGAAAACACGTGTGTGGGCAACGAGTGATGAGTCTATTAATTCAAAAAGACCAGAAACCGTGGTAGTGAAAACTAACCCCTCCGGATCACTAGACAAGCAGGTATCGTAAACCATTCTATTTGCAATTTCTTGTGTCATGGCCTCATTCAAACCGAGTTTGTTTGAACAAAACCAGGCAGAGGCAGTAACAAGCAATTCGTGGAAGCTTTGGCAGTCTCAAAGTCAGAATTACTGGAGAACCGCGTAGAACAGGACACTATCAGAAATCTTAAAAAATAGATCTTTTATAGCAACAAAGAAACAGGAATGGGCCAAGCAAGGAGCCCTGCGGAAACTCCGTGGTTGACATCAAGAGTAGCTGAAGATCTGCCATTCCAAACACAGTCCAATACATAGTTAATTGTAACACTGTTTTATTTAAGTGTTTTTTATTAAAGAATATATTTAAAAAGTTAAGGTTTTTATATTGGCTGATTAATTAAGTGGGTTTTGAAATCAAATATTGTAAGGCAATGCCTAAAAGTTCATACTGGTAAAATTAGTAGTTTGTTATTTTTTTATGTGAAAAATACAAAACAACAATACAAAACAAAATAGAGAATATTATCGTTAAAAATACTACTCACAAGTAATGGATTTTCTGTGTTCTAAAAACCTAAAATAGCCATATTAAAAGTTTATAAAATTTCAACTACTACAGTAGTTATACGGTAAATACAGGTTACCTTACTGAATTTGGCAAGGATCGGAAGGATTCGTTATGGGGAATTTAGGAATAATAGGAATACGCAAAATGTGAGGACAGTTGCAGAAAATTACGTTTTCCCACTTTCCCACTATATAACAAAAAATATATCCTACTCAAATAATGTTGAACGCATTGAATCTTTTCATAAAAGACGAAGCATTCCTTTGGAAGCTTTAGCCCGGTCAAAACATAAAAAATGCGCACTACAAAAAACAAATTTTTATCTTCGTAATAGAGTTTTCAACTTCTTCTTAAAAAGAGGACCATTATTTGAACCATTTCCCACACTCTGGGCACACTGTGAGACCCGCGTTGTTAGAGGCAATTTCAGGTCCCGACGGGTCGCGGGGGGGGGGGGCGGGGGGGAGGAGGAGTGACTAAATCATCAAAAGGAATTATCCGGGTTGGTGAGGTATCTCTTCTTGATTGTCTTCCGTTATGCTGTTCAGGGTGAGCTGAAGCTACATGTCGCTTAACGCACTTGTACTGTTTCCCCACGGCCATCTCTAGTACAAGGCCATGGCGAGCGAGAAGTGGCAACGTTGCACAGGGAGTATTCGGCGCTCTGCTAGTAGCATTGCAGTAAATGGAGGTAGTCGTGCGCCGTTAACTTTAACTGCCTATATTGTAATGTTTAATTGAAAAGTATAGCTTTAGCCTCTATGGTAATTTAGAGGAAGAGCCAAACTTACTATTATTAGCAGCCATAACTCGCTGAAAGCGGTATTTTCATTTCTAGATGAAATTATATCAGACTTGATGGTGCGCGCACGGAGCGGATAAAGCCGCAATGTACGATTACTCGGTGTTATATGTGTTTCATGAAACTCTTTTTATTCAAAATTCCAAATTTAATGCATAAGGAATACATTTTGTAATTTTAATTATTTTACTAACCAGAAAAAACGTAAAAAGGAAGCATTAAACAATTTAGCGTGTGTGAATGGTCATATTCTTTTACATATTTAAATAACCTAAACAATATTATTTTTATAATCTTCATGAAAATTAATTCTCAGTACATGAGAATAAAAACTCAAAACATCCCAGTCAGCACAAAATGTGAAAATCACGTTTTTTTCACGTGAAAAATGTAAAAATTATGTAAAAGTGAATAGAAGAATATTTTTTTCACGTGAAAATTACGTGAAAAATGTAAATGTGAAAAAAGGTGAAAATGAGAATATATTTTTCACATCAAAATTACGTGAAAAATGTGAAAGTGAAAAAAAGGTGAAAAGAAGAATATTTTTTTCACGTCAAAATTACGTGAAAAATGTGAATGTGAAAAAAAGGTGAAACGAAGAATATTTTTTTCACGTCAAAATTACGTGAAAAATGTGAACGTGAAAAAAAGGTGAAAAGAAGAATATTTTTTTACGTCAAAATTACGTGAAAAATGTGAATGTGAAAAAAAGGTGAAACGAAGAATATTTTTTTCACGTCAAAATTATGTGAACGTGAAAAAAAGGTGAAAAGAAGAATATTTTTTTCACGTCAAAATTACGTTAAAAAATGTAAATGTCAAAAACTGATGAAAAATAAATATCATTTTAACGTGAAAATTATGTGAAAAATGTCAAATGAGAAAAAGGCGAATAATAGAATATTTCTCATGTACAAATTATGTGGCAAAATTTAAATCTAAAAAACGGGTAAACGAGAGAGTAGGTATTTTTGCATTTAAAAGTTATGTAAAAAATGTATATTTAAAAAGAAAATAATTAAAAAAATTTTCATATTTTATTTTACTTTTAGTTATTGATAATTTTATTTGACTGTCAAAGTATCAGATTTACTTATGTAGAGATATTGTCAAATTATAGCTTTCGAAATAACAATTTGAATTTCAATTTGTGGTATCAAACAATTTATAACTATATTTGTTAGCCTTTACATTATTCCAAAAGGATGTAATTTCATGCGTTAGTTATACAAATTTTAATAACACTTTAAATATTTAATACGCAATAGTAAATATAGTTGTTAAAGATTAAAAATAATTACGAGTATTATTTACAAACACAGAGTTATTTCAAATTGGACCAGAGTTTTAATTTTGACTTGCTCAAGTACAAGAAAGGTTGAGTATTAAATGTATAAATAGTAATTTAAATCCTCATGAGGTACAGCAGAAGTGGCTGAGAGGGTTAAGGCGCTAGGACACTGACAGAAAGGTTGTGGGTTCAAATCCAGGTGAAGGTGGAAAATTTTTGATCGACTTTATTTACTTTTTTTAAATGTAATGGTTAGAAAAAAAGCATTCATTTACAAATTTTGCTGAAAAAATTGTAAAATGTTCAGTAAAACATAAGTTAAAAAGGTAAAAATTAAGTGAAACAAAAACGTCATTTTCACGTCTTTTTTTCACGTTTTTTTCACGTGAAATTTAGTGACCTCTTCACGACATTTTCACGTGAAAAAAACGTGAATTTTACATGAAATTTACATCTTTTTTACGTAATAATAACGTGAAAAATGTAAAAAGAAAACGTGAATTTCACGTGATTTTTACGTTTTTGTGCTATCTGGGATCCAATTTAACTAGTTTAACTAGAATGTAATATTTTAAACTAAAACTTTTTACAGGATTCTTTTAAATTTAAAACATGCAATAAATTTAAATGTAAGTTTATTTACATTATCATGACCTTACAGAAAATTTTTTGCTTGTTTTCCATTCAAAATATAGTAATGAACGAACGATTTATATCAATTACTATAGGCATACTTTATATCAAATAATAAATAACAGGCTCGTTTCGTAGCAACATATAGCCACCTTCAACACCGTAATAGTTTCTCAGATTGTGTTTATAATGACGGAATTTTTTAAAACAACTAAATAATTTGTAAATAAGTATGTGTATTACAACTTAATTTATACCAAACAAATAATGGTTCAATAAGCATTTTTCAAAAATGGAAAGTCGAATAGAAGCAGTTAGAATAAACATTTTTATTGCAAATTGTCATTCAATTAAAACATGCTATATTGCTTTCGTTATAATTGACCCACCAACAAAGGATATTTAAAAATCTTTCATACTAAAGTGCAGTAACGGGAAATAAGTACGTGTAAGTTCCATTGACAACAATAGCGCAAGTGAAAATAACGTTACTATGGGTAGACACCGTTGCGGCGTTGCCAGTTCGAAGGACATGGCCTTGTACTAGAGATGGCCGTGGTTTCCCACAAAAAGGACATGCAGTCAAGCGGGGGTGGGGGGGGGGGTTACGCTATTACCAGTAGTGTCTGATCTAGTAGCAGTAGGTAGATCACGAAACGTTGTGGTCCTTGCTTGGCTGGCTATCAAAGCTAGAGAAAAAGTCTAAATCGGGGGGATACAATGTTTCAGTACCCAACTTGCTATCGAAGTCGGGAAGAATATCAAAATTGGGGGAGGTAGCTCATTTCCGATGTGATTATTCGGGTTGGAACTTATATACTGGTATTTGTACTAGGTATTTTACTCTTACCGGCAATACCGCCATTGACTAAGGATCCTATAGTATCAATAGGATCCTTAGTATCAATAAGGATCCTGGTAGTATCAATAGTCAATGATACCGCATTCCATATAGAACCATTCTGCGTCGGGTATGTATGGTATTAGGTGGTGTTGATGGTACATGCACGGACACTTAATATTACCGGTATAAATTATGTTTATAAGGTAAAATTTAAAGCTACATATCTTCTTAAAGATTTAAGTATAATAAATATTTTGGATTGATATTATTAAAAGTTATGATACTACTTTACAGTATTTGGTTAAACTAAGTTAAATGAAAAAAATCAGCGACTATAGCATTAGTATCCATAGTCAATGATTATAGTATTGCATGACAAGTAGCCATTCTAAAGATGGCCATTCTGCTGAATCCGAGTTCCGAGTGAAAACTGACAGGCCGAGGCGAAGGCGAAAAGTGACAACGACAACTGACAAGAAGAGTCAGGCTGACGAGTGACGAGTAAACATTCGAAGAAGGAAGACGAAATTTCTGTTTCTGTTTTTGTTCATATAACCGTAATCCAATCAGTGAGGATTTAAAATACATCCTTGTGACTATTTATTCACATATTAGTCGGTTCCGTTTTTTGTTAATTGTTGTTGTATTATCATCGTCCACTCAGATGTAAAACATACTTGTTGGTTGCGATACTTCGTAAGTATAACCAGTATTATACATTGTCCAATTAAGACAAATAGGGTTAAGTCGATTTAGTAAAACCAACACGCAATTTGAGCTTTCAAGAAAACTCCAATAACAACTTTTAAATCAATCTAAAAGTGAATCTTTAACCAATTGTCATCTTAATGATTGCTAGGCAACTTACTCATTCAGGTACGATTGCTAGGGTGACAAAATAACTTGACCTTGGAATAATGTTTGGGTTACCGTACAGTACTCTACTGAATATGATATGCTATACTAATATGCTCTCACTAGTAGGTAATATTTACAAACATAAAAAACTTAACTGAAGGCTTTGGTTAACCACAGGGCCTAGGCTAGGCATACATTAAGTTTTTTGGCTTAGGCCTAGGCCAAAAATGGTTAAAGAATTGTGAAGAATGTACCTCAATTGTAATTGAATTCGCTGTGTATATTATTTTTATTTTATTGCGTGCAAAGTTTTGTATTGTGTGCAAGTTGTTTCATTTGATAAACTTTGTTACCAGTCTTATTAGCAATTTTAAATGTATGGCTAAGTAGCTTAGTACACATAAGCTTAGTAGGACATGATACGGATGGAACACAGACGAAATTCTGATAGGATGGCAACACATCTATAGGCCTATAGGCCTTTCGGGGTCCGGACAGGACATTTCTGAGGCGGGACATTGCACATGCAACCATCAGACACTGTTCATCCCGTGCGCAGCCACCACACCACACATAATCCACTATTCACTACCTATTAAGTTCCCACATTCACTCCACTGTTCACTGTTCAGTTCAGTTACCGTACTGATGAAGATTTTTGGAAAATGTGTTTGTTCAACTAAGAAAATAAGCGGTGAATATATAAACATATCTCATTTTTAATCAAGCAAAAATCGGGTACAGTTTCACATAGGGTCTAAATTTCTACCGTACCGAATGAAAATATCAATCGATACGATAGATACTATATGGCATCGGGTTGATCAACGTGATTGATATATTGCATCGGATTGATCGATAATATTGATATGTCACATCGGGTCAAAATTTCGATGTATATGTATATCTAATCATATAGGTAAGCTTACCTAGGCCTATGATTTGCCACATCAAAATTCACAATTTGTTAGGAATATAGGCCTAATTGTTGCTAAAAAAGTACTGGGACATAGTTAAAATGTTGATCAAAATCTGAAAACAAACCCCTAAAAAAACTTACAACTTACTAGTCAAAGCACTCTCGGATATAAGTTACCGGTATATATGATGATTGATTTTTCTTTTATAACATCAAAACAAAACACTATCACTACTATATCTATTTTCATTTTCATCCCCTCACCAGTGCACCACACTGTTCACACATCGTTTTCTTCGGTACGGTAAGCTTATCCAGTTTATTATCTTGTAAAAATCTATCACATTGCTCATATCTATGACCCAACTATCTTTATCAACTTTCTATTATAAATAAGTTAATAAAACGTTCTCTGAAATTCATTAGGCTACCAATCAAAATAACTAGGCCTAAATGATAAATACTGAATATGAAATCACTTAGTAAAATCTTGGTTTAAATGTTAAATAAACAAACAATAATATTTAGTAAATGACTATATAAAATACCGTACTCAAAAAACATATGATTAAAACTACAATATAGGCCTATAGTTTGATATTTTATCCGATGTGATGTATCGATCGATATTGTAATTTGGTACCAGAAATGTAGGTACTATAAGATACTGGCTGGGTAGCTGATTGGTTAAAGAGCTCGCCTTTGAATCTGAAGGTAGCCGGTTCGATCCTGAGGAAAGTTAGTGCTTTTTGATGGTTCGATACTGGACCCAGCTGCCTTTGGTCATTGGGCTATTAATTAATGATCCTGACAAATAAAACAGCTGATATTTGTCAGTAACAAAGCTACACCTCATCTGATCCATCACAATCATCACACTCACCCCTTCAGTCATACTCACCTTAAAATACGCACCACAGAGGGCGTCGGTGTTTCAAAATAAAGTATCTAAAGCAAAGTATCTAAAGAAAATGTACCCAAAATTACATATGAGGAACGATGCAGTTGACAATAGTTTTCCACTAGGCCTAATTTATATTTTGTCATCGATTTCGGTATACTACTTAACGTATCATATACGTAACTCTACTTATAAAGAGAAACGCATGTCGCCATTACACATACCTCGTTCAAGAGAAAGATCGTCTTCTGGCAACTTCCACTGCTGTCTTTCCGGGTAGCGGCAGCCAATCACAGAACGCCACGGCGACCTGTAGTTAGTGCAGCCATTTGACCAAACTAAATACTCTTGCTTATATGATTGTGTACTAATAATAATAATGATGATAACCTAACGATACTACATTACGATACTTTACCCCGGTATGGCAAACTCTGACAGTAGGCCCCAAACTACATCCTGAATCAGTTGAGCTCTCTTGAAAATAACTTATATATGATTGTAAATGAAGAAAGCCGAGCGTACATAATGGCAAAACTGATCTTCCAGAGCTACCGTTATAATTTTCTGATGGTGTCGGAAGGGGTAGGCTGCACTAGGATGGGGTACGGAGGTACACGACATTTGGCGAATGAATGCTTGTCTGGTGATCCATCCGACATGGTGAATCCTCTCTGTGTTCATCCTGCCATGTGTACCCGCTTCCATTTGATAAACAGGGAGCATTCATGAGAAAACCGTTTGTGACGTTTACTTTCCTTGTTCTTTCCTCCTATGTGTAGCTGTACCTCCTTTTTAAAGACAACTTTAGAGAAACGAGATAAAATTGTGGTTGTCAGTGGGTTTAAAGCCACCGGCTTTGATAAACTGAATCCTGAAAACGTTCCCTACAGGCTAATTTTGCAATCAAGTGCTCCAATACAACCTCTGAGTCATTGGTAAGGTAAGCTACCTAGAGATCAAAAATGGCCTTGAAGAGGTCTGGAAGTTTGCTGCTGGGGAAGTTGCCATTTGCGGCCAATCCCTTCATAAAGTCTGGTGACAAATCGAGACCGAATATAACAGTTTGGTCGAGGTGATAGAGAGAAGAAAAGAGACCACTCAGAGAGCTACCATGGAGAACGTCACTGCTGCCAATGTTGGAGACAACCATGTCCCTGCTGCCAGTCGATTATCCTGACGAACCTGAGGAAGTTCCTTTTGAACCAACTGAGGAACGTCAAGAACCTCGACTGATAGCAGAAGGAATTGCTGGTACCCCAGTGGACGAAAGTTCCCTTCACATCGTGCAGGACTAGGGTTTTGAAGATCTCGATGAAGGGATGTCAATTGAACTGGATGTATCTGATTTTGAAAGCCATCCAGTCCCCCCAACCAAATAGTCTTCACTTCAAGATTTACCCACTCCCATTAATCGAGTCACACCAACGAAACAGTCACCTCTTCAAGATTTACCCATGCCCAACCATCCAGGCATCCCAACAAACCTGTCATCAATTCAAAAATGAACTACTGTACTTCCATCAGATCAAGTCCAACTGATCCCTTGGATCAGCCTTGCCAACTATTCTGCTTGACCTTTAAAGCCCTTCTAGCAACTTTCCAACTACTCCCACATCAGGCCCTTCAATAAGTTTATACAATGATCCAACTCAAGACATTTTTAAATTAAATACTCAGACTAAATCAATCCCTTCACTTTTTAAAAGGTGTCTTCCATACCCGTCCCCAACATCAATCAAGAAGAATCTGAAAGCGAAAGAGCCAATGCCCAGTACCGCATTTCCCACTAGGCCTATTAGGCCCAGGCCTAGGGTGCAAAATTTTAGGGGCACTAAATTTTGAGGGGCTAAAAAGGGGATATTTGAGATTATTCATACGCAAATCATCCTACTAAAATATTAATAATACCAACAATCATTATTTATTAAAAACCGGTGGATACATATATTTTTCTTTCATTACAACATAGTATTGTAAATATTCCACTTCTATATTTTACAATTTTGGAACTTTCTGATGGAAGGTTTTTATCATTACTCAGTTCATTTCATTAGAAATGTAATGACGGGTTGTATTATCTAAACGTTGATACCAAGTTTGTAAGGATCTGACAACAAATAATGGAGTTATTGTGGTTTTTCTGCAGAAAAACACTGATTTTGCACTATGAGTATGAGTATGAGTTTATTTATAATATCAAAGACTAGCTGACTTAGCTTTGCTTCGCAACGGTAATCAAAATGTAATGCCAACCCGAGAAACGTTTTACACTTTAGGTGAGCTCTTTCGCTAAGCTCACTCGCCAGCTTCAGGTTTGGCTTGTTCGCTACGCTCACTTACCTCAAGTTTATTTCCTTTTTTTTATTACCAATTTATCCGCAACACTTTAAATGAAAACAGCTTTTTATAACATTATAACTTTGAAGACGACTCGGGCCGAACTGAACCCTATGGTGGTCGGGTGGAAATCATAAATTCTTCTTGAGTTTTTACGAAAAGGGCTTTCAATCAAGTTGAATCAAGTATATGGTTGATGGGGTTTTGAATTCTGTGAATGCTTGAACAAGTACATCTGACATTCAAAACCCAACTTTCAACTTTAAAGTGATTTGGCGTGCAAACTTTAAAAGAGAGAGCAAAACCTCAATTACAAAAGTTCTGCTGTAGATGATTTAATTCCACACTAGCAGTTTTTCATCAATTTACAGATCAGATACATCCTTAAGGCTCTACACTACAAAAACTTCAGAAGGTATCCGAATTTTCAGCCACCACAGCAAATTTTAAAGGTCTCTATTTGAATGGCTCCGCCGAAAAACGTTCTATGCGACAAAAACCTACTTTTGAAAAAAGCGGAAAGAAGATTGATTTCTAAAATTTTACGTAATTTTTAGGTTAGAATTATTTTTTGCCAATAATCTTTTAAAACTACATATATAACCTCGTATAGTAGTATTATACAACACTCTTACTCACCATAATCAGATTTTTAACTATTTTTATGTATTTTTAGGGGGTAAAACGTTCCAATCGTCTGTCATTTGAAACGTTTTTTCCCGGATTTAGCCTCTGCCGCTAAAAATCATCATGGAATGTAGGAGTACCAACATGAATTCAATAATGAATTGAATTATAAAACACTTTTATTATAATAATATTATAAAAAGATAACATTAAAGTATTAAACAAAACGTTAATACTGCTTAAAACGTTTTCTTAACTTACTATATTATTTGTTCAACATGTTATATAATGATAAAAATAGTTGAGCCCTAAAAATATTTTTGTTAGAAAAAAAATTAATTTTCAAAATTATTAGAAAACAATATTATAAAAAGATGACATTTTTAAACTTAAAGAGTAGGAATCAACAGGTATCAGGCCTTAGCACTTAGAACGTTATTCCACTTACCACTTCTGCTGGCAGTTATCCTGGTACTGGCTTCTTGGTTTTAGATATATATGGCAATTTGGCATTTCACCTTTCCTTTCTATTCTTATCTTTCCATTTCCCGACATTTAACTACCTTTTTTCCCAAAATTTAAACGATTTATGTCGCCAGGTGACAGCGGCACAGCCGGCGGAGGATCCGTATCGCGGCTGTTAGAACCTTATTCGCCAACAACCTCGCGAACTCCCGAAATGCCGGAATGGACAGCTAAAATCAGGGGTGCCAATATAAATATTTCCAGCGGAAAATATTCCACGATGTTGGGGAGGTCTGTTAGAACCTTTTTCACTAAAAATCTCAAAATTTGTATTTTTGTCGCATAGAACGTTTTTCAGCGGAGCCATTCATTTGTTAAACGATTTGGAGAGAGTAAATTTTTCTAGAATTTTCACATCAAGAGCTTTCAATCGAGTATGTGGTTGTTGGGGTTTTGATTCTGGGAATGTTTAGGGCCTAAACAATTTGTGTTACATTTAAATATATATAGATTTATTTTTGTATGTACAGGATGTCACTAAAAATTCCGTGACTGTTTATGCATATTTGTATTTTACACATTAAAATTAATCGGAAATGTTCAATTTTTATTTATTTTGGCTTCGTTTATCCACTATCCAACCAAGCCCTATCATCAGATGATTTGTAAGTCGTTCTTGAATAGAGCAGTGTAATTTTTTTGTTTAATGTTTGATGTTTCATGTTCTAATCATCATGCCTTCCGGTGTTGGGAGGTTCATTTCCAGTAATGGGTTAACAGCCTTGCGGACTTTGGATGTTGTCCTTGTTGCTGATTGGCACAGTATATTCCTGGATTTAGATATTTAGATATCATCACCTATACTAGTTTGTTGTGATAATAAATTGACAAACAGTGTGGGCCATTGAATTAAGCTTTGCTAGTAAAATACACTTGATTAAGTGATTTTTGAAACCTAACTTCCTTAACCATTTTGGAGATTGAGTGGTTTACTTTATCAGTAACAAATAGGCTACAGTAACAAAGTTCTATAATACTTCCAAATTTTAATGATATCCATAGGCCTATTGAAGGTTTTTAAAATACTTCTAATCGTACCCCATTAAAAAATTGTTGTCCTAGGCCGGACAAAGAAACTAAGAACTGAACCAAACTGATAAATAATATTGCATTTTAAAAATGTAGCATGCTTTTTTTAGTATTCAGTTTACACTGTGTTTTGAAACAAAGATTAGAAACAAAGATAACTGCAAAAGTGGTATGATTGATAATTCCAATGGAAATGGTTAACGAAGTTAGCAAGATGGCGGTTTGAAGGTTTACAAATCATTAATATAATTATTCACTGAAGAATTGTGTTCTAGTATATCCGTAGTAAAATCAGTCAAATATTTTTCCTGGTTTTTCAGATCAATCATGCCTGTCGCAGTGAAGAAACTTCATATGGCCAAAAACCTGCCAGATTTGAATAAGCTAAGTGCTGCTGCAATTGATGCCAATAGATGGAAAGGCAAGTCGTCTCAAACGTGAGTTTAACTGACTAACTCGTGACTTTTAAACTGAAACTGACAGTTAAGGCAGCTTAGATATTCATCCCTCAAAGTATATATATATATATATATATAATATAGCGTATGGCTCATTCAGCCAGCCACCAAGTTTTAAGAATAAGAAACATTCTGCGGTGCAGAGCACCTGACTCAGTATATGTAAAAAACTAAACACTAAAAATTAGATCTCTCTTTATAGAGCTAAATCCAGGGTGCTAAGACATTGCAGCCCAGCTTCACTTGAGCTATACAGACCGGCAATCCTTCGGGGAAAGCACTCAGTGGCACTTTGCGACTATGTGCTCCATAGTTTGATACTCTGCCCCACAGTTGCATGACTGGTCTTGTGTCATTCCCCATTTGTACTTCCAATAATTACATCTTCCTACTCCAGTGCGGAAACGATTGAGCATAGTCCACTGCTTCCGAGGAAGATTCATACTACCTACCGCTACAATAGGTCAGCTATCAAGAATTGGTTCCGACCTTGAAAAGCGTCCCAAAAGGAAGTCGAGTTTGTATGGATGGTGAAATTTTTTTCCATCAACTGGGAGGCTGTTCGTAGAGGTGTTTTTCAAGACCTCAGTCGGCCCACATTCTGCGGTAGGTAATCATGGATGGGCAGCTGTGGAGCAGATAAGATCTTAGTGTATTCCCTAATGAGTGCATCCCTTCGTCTTATTTCAGGTTTAGCGATGTTAACCAGCACCAGAAGCCAGGGTACAGGGGTTGCCATGAGTGTACCACTAATGGCTCTCATGGTCCTCTTTAGCTGGACGTTGATCTTTCTATCATCCATACTATTTAACCACACGGGATTACTCAGCAGTTGAATATACCAGTGACAGAGCAGTGGTTCGCAGAACTTGTGCGTTAGCTCCCCATGTGGAGCCAGCAAGGTGATGGACAATGCTAGTCCTGGTTCTCACTTTAGCTGCCGTTTTTTGTAAGTGGCTTTTAAACATGAGGGACCGATATAATGTGACTCCCAGATACTGTGGGTGGTCATTATGATTTAGCTCAACACCGTTGAATACGTTTTTAAGTTTTTTTGGCCAGTCTATTATTCAAGTGGAAGCAAGCAACCTCAGTTTTTGTTGGGTTTGAATTTAGCTTTCAGTCTTCAAAGTATTCACCGAGGGTTGTGAGGTCATTTGTTAGTGTTTCCTCAGCTTGTCGAAAATGCTGGTGTTGATATGCGAATGCAATATCATCTGCATAGATAAACTTAAAGACAGAGTTACATGAATGTTGGCAGTATACACATTAAAGAGCAGTAGGGCGAGCACTGATCCCTGTGGCAGGCCATCCTTTCGTTGCCTAAAAGTACTTTCTCTGCGTCCAAGATATAATTTTATCATCCTATTGGAGAGCATTGAGTTGAGGAGACACAACAAGAAAGAGTAAGGAATAAGGTTGTAAAATTTAACAAGGAGGCCTTTTCTCCAGACAGTGTCATAAGCTACAGTCAGATCCAAAAAAGTCACATAGGTTTTCACTCTTCGCTCAAACCCATCCTCAATGAAAAAAGTCAGAGCTAGAATCTGGTCACAACAGTTGCAACAGGGCTAAATCAAGCTTGTTCGATAGGGATGCTGACATTGAGAATAGGGAGGATTCTGTTATAAGTCAACCTCTTGAGCAGCTTATAACAAACACTTAAAAGGGTTATTGGACGATAACTTTCAGGCTGTTTTGGATCTTTTCCGGGCTGCAAGATAGCTACAATTTTGGATTTCCCAAATATCCCAGGGATGTCTCCGGTTTTCAGAGTGGTGTTAAAAACTTCAAGAACCTACTGTCTAGCCTTGTTACCCAAGTGTTTTATAAACTCTGGGAAAATGTCTTCTAAGCCTGCTGCTTTGCCAATTGGCATCGCATTTATCGCTACTTCCAGCTCATTGTAAGTAAAGGCTCAAGAGAATTCCAAAGGTTCTTGCTAACTCTTCTTTATCTCGTTAAGCTTGAAATTAATTTTTCTGTCTGCAGAAGTATGCACAGGTTTTGAAAATACGCAGAGGCGTTTTGCAATTTCACGAGGGCTAGGCTGTGAGGCATCGAGTTTTCTCTTGATTTACCACTGGAGAGTTTCCTGAGCAGAGTCCCTTTCAGGGGTAAATAATGTCACATGGGTTGAAATATAGACCTTAGTGTCTGAGTATGTGATCAATTCAAGAAGCCAGTGCTCTCTTGAGTGTGTGATCAATTCAAGAAGCCAGTGCTCTCTTGAGTGTGTGATCAATTCAAGAAGCCAGTGCTCTCTTGAGTGTGTGATCAATTCAAGAAGCCAGTGCTCTCTTGAGTGTGTGATCAATTCAAGAAGCCAGTGCTCTCTGCTCATTAGTTTTTGCTGTGGAGTGAGCCCTTACGTTTGCTTACATGGCTATAATGATATATCTATTTCAGAGAATATAAATATCTTATGGTCTAGTTTTAGTAAAAACAAGCCGCTAATACTGCCAGATGGAAAACATTACAAACCTGGAAAAATAAATGGAAAAAAGACGAGAGAGAGTAACTTATCTTTTCCAGCCCTTGGACGGCTTGACTGTGACTGGAATGGCCATTGACTTGGCCATGGGGACTAGGGAGTTTGATAAATTACATACAACTTACTTATTGTTTGCAAGTTAAGCGTTAAGATTAACTTAAGTGCAGTGTGTTGTGTTAGCATATTTTATGATTTGTATACTGTAGTAAGGTTAATTGTAAAAGAGGGCTATGTGACCCTAACTTTTCCAGTATAAATAAAGTATTTTTCATTTCATTAACCTAAACAACCTTTAAATCACTCTTCACGGTTTACATTTTCACCTTTGTTAGTCACCAATGTGGACACTATCCGTTACCACCAGCGAGCACATAACATAATAGAGAAGACAGGCGCTTGAACGCTGTGCACCCGAATTGGGGCAGAATCCGCCATGTTGGTCCGTCAAACGGGCTGAGGTCTTGGCCGCGGCAGCTCAGTCCACAGTAAAACACCGCAGCAAATACTCTGTCATTAAAAATAGTAGTACTGCAGTAATATTGTTGAAATTTTGAATTTACATACTGTAGACCCTTTTTTTTTTAATATCTTTATTTACACCATGTACACAGTACAACAAATAGCGTCAATCATCTTAGCCTATATACAATCCCATATTTTACAGTTACATTAAATATTTACATTTCACCACTTCATATTTCAAATAGTACAAAATTCCTCAAAAGAGTAACAATCTTTCTCTATTAAATACATTTTTAGTTGAAACTTAAACTTAACATTATCTTCCAAATCATTAATAACTTTTGGAACAAATTTCAAGAATTTTGTGCCAGCGTAGGAAGTTTTATTTTTGAACATTTCTAGATTATGTTTGGGTAGTGAAATCTCCTTCTTACTCCTAGTATTGTATTGATGATAATTCTTAGATTCTACAAACCTCAATTCATTGATCCGAATATACATTATACATTCGAGTATATACAAACTATAAACAGTTAAAATCTGCAATTTGACAAAATATTGCTTGACAGACTCATCGTTTTTAATTCCAAGCATTACCCTCAAAGCTTTTTTTTGAAGAACTAGAATTTTATTCAAATTTTTGTTGGAAGTTCCTCCATACACACCTATTCCATATGCCATATGTGACTGAATATGTGCATAAAAAATAACTTTTAATGTTAATAGATTACATAAATTTCTCAGTCTTTTCAATGCAAAAATTCCTGAATTTACTTTCTTAGCTAGATTTTCAAATTGTAAATCCCAACTTAAATTTTTGTTTACAACTAAACCGAGAAATTTTAAATTGTCAGTTTTTATTAATTCTTCATCACCACCTAAGATGAGAGGATTTGGTGGATTTCTACTTTGTTTTGTATGAAATGCAATAAAGTTTGTTTTCTGTATATTTAGTATTAATTTATTTTCAATAAAAAATTCAAATAATTTTGAAAGTTTTACGTGAGTTGCTATTTCTAATTCCTCATCTGTTTTAACAGCCATAATCATATTAGAATCGTCTGCATATAAACACAGGTGATTTTTTATGTTATGCAAACTACTTAAATATCTTGGCACGCCATTCATATAACAAATAAAAAGCAATGGGCCTAAAATTGAGCCTTGAGGGACACCATTTTTGACTTTTTGGGCTTTAGATCTAAATTTTAAGATTTTACTTTTAGAAATTTGAGAAATTTCCACATATTGTATTCGAATAGTGAGATAAGACTCAATCCATTTAAGAACTAGATCACCAAAACCAAGATTTTTTAATTTTTAAAAGAATTTTGTGGGATATGCCGTTAAAAGCTCCAGTGGCGTAACTGATTTTTACGGGCCCCCCTGCAAACTTATTTTCGGGCCCCCTCCGATAGGTCCGGTCACCGGTTATCTCTGTTTCCCACCAGTAAATCAGTGTCAACCAATGGTTAAGGTGGTGGTAGAGTTCTTTTGATTACTTATCTTTTACAAAAAAATATATATTTAGACAAAGTTAAAGTATTAATGCATGTACAGTTATTGTAACAATGCAGCCGCAAGGAATCTACTATATTTAAAAATTTGTATAGCCTGCTTTTATTATAGGCCTACAGTCTATCCTTTTAAAGAAATTAAGCCTATCTGATTATTTGTTCTATAAATTTACCCTCTCTTGGATATATTATGAAATATTAAAGTAACAAAACTCAATGTAGGCTATCTTATTTGTGTTTTATTTAAAGTAAGGGGTTAACCAAGACTTGCTTGTTGGTTTTAATTCACTTTGGTAACAATATCATGGCAATTAGGCTTTGCGGTTAACGTCAACTATATACCTTTCACACGTGACAGCTGTTCCAAAACCCATGCTTAAAAGTAGCAATATTTTATTTTTATTTAACTTTCATATTTCTTTGACTTTATGGTCAATAATGTTGTTTAATAAAATTACAATTATTAAACTTAGTTAAAAATACATATTTTTCTGGGGTTTAGGCTGTTTCTAAACTTATAATTGCGCTTGGACCAAAAAACTTCCAAATAAAAAGTTTACAAAACCTACCTGCTACATTTAGATAGATGGAAAGTACATCCACCACAGATATTCCTCGTAATGTAGTATAGTAGGCTTATTGTTAAGCTAACACCAAGGATTCTTAACTCTAAGCACAACGAATAACACGTGTTTTAAGAAGGAAAAAACAAATCCAATATTTAAAGTAATTAATGACATTATTGTTATCGGCATTTACAGTGTTTTTCCTATAAAAAATAAAATCCTCAAGCTTAAAATTAATTTCCATAGTTTTGTTCATTTTAGTAAAAAATGTTTTCATCGCTATTCCTCAAAAGTATTGGTTTTGTCTTCATTGGAACTTCTCAGCACTTACGGGAGTTTTGGGAAGCAAATTATATTATTACCGTACCTCTGAAACGTACGTGTCTCGTTCTCTATTACTTAGTTTACTTAAGCAACTAAGATTTTCTTGGTACATTGTGCTTCATAGATAATTTTTCATTAACTTTAATTTTGAAAAGGATTCGAAAATTAAATTGCAGCAACACACAGCGCGACGAATTGCATGGCGCGGCGGGCAGGTTGAGCCGACAATAGCTAGCGGCTAGCGGCAGACCAGCAGACTGCCGAAAATTAACTGTAAAAATATTTTGATATTTTATAAAAGTTATATTCCAGGCATTTTGAAAACATAATGGCGCCATATAAAATGTAAAACTGCTATAACATGAGTAAACAAATTATTTAACATAAACATATTCCCAATACACGGGCCCCGTCCGCGGGCCCCCTTAGCTGCGGGCCCCCCCCCGCACCGCGGGGTCTGCGGGCCCCTCTGTTACGCCCCTGAAAAGCTCTTGAGAAATCCATGAAAATTCCTACAACTTTGTCTTTTTGATCAATCGATTCTATTACAGATTCTGTAAAATCAACTAGTGCAGTTAAGGTAGATTTATATTTGCGAAAACCATGCTGTTCATTGTCAAACAAGTTGTTGGTCTCTAAATGATTTAATAACCTGTTTTTCATAGCAGACTCAAAAATTTTGGAAATTGATGGAAGAATGGAAACTGGACAATAGTTTTTAATATTAGTTTTTTCTCCTTTTTAGCGAATTTCCCATAGGGAATAAGCTATTACCGTAGGTCTCATGGAAAGACCTAAGCCCGGGACCATGTTACTTTTTCGTTTTGAGGTGCCCAGAGACCAAAAATAATAGTCATTAAAAATTTTATATATATATATATATGTATATATGTATATATATATGTATATATATAGATTCAAGATTCAAGATTCAAGATGTTTATTGTCGTAAAACATTTAACAATAAATGTATTGACAACGTCAATGCAGTAACATAATACAAAAACAATTGTCTATGGATTACAGCAGATTAAAATTAATTAACATACAATGACATGGGCACAGAGACAATAACAAAACATAAAAATACTGCATGAGAATTGCACAATTAAAAGAATACAAGATAATATTTAGTCATAGACACATAACAATAGAGATTACAAATAATTGGTCACATTGCAGGTGGTAACTTAGATGAGACATTTAAAATCGATACTGAAAAAATCATTTACTTTGTACAAACATTCATTTCTTAAAATATTTTTCACTTTAGCTTTAAAATTAATATTATTCAGCACTTTAATTTCATCTGGCAAAAAATTAAAAAGTTTTATGGCCATGTAAGACCAATTTTTTTGGGAACTTGCATACTGAAATTGCTGTAATCTAAATTTATCCCTATTTCTTGTATTATACTTGTGAACATCACTGTTTAGGCCAAATTTATCCTTATTAGTTCTAACATAATTAAGTAAGTGCAATACATAAAGAGAAGGGAGACTTAGTATGCCAAGTTTTATAAATAAAGGCTTACAGTGAGTTCTGCCATCAACACTACATATTATTCTAATAGCTCTCTTTTGTAAAACAAAGAGTTTTTCAGCTTGAGCACCATTTCCCCAGATAGCAATACCATAACATAGTATGCTTTGTATTTGTGCATAATAAACTTGGACTAAAGTATTCATGTTTACTGCAGAACTTAATCTCCTAAGCATATAAATACCCTTGTTCATTTTTTTAATAGTGTCATTAATGTGCTTATCCCATGATAGTTTAGAGTCAAGCCAAATGCCCAGAAACTTCAGTGTTCTATTATGCTCCATATTAAAATTATTGTTTCCATAACTAAAATTAATATCACAGATTTTTTCTAAGTTTAAGGACAAATTATTTGCTAAACACCAGTCGTTTATTACAGAGGAACTACCGTCTAAAATTTCTTTTATCACAACATCGTTTTTACCACAGGTTTTAAGACCAAGATCATCAGCAAACAGTACACAATCATTGTAATCATTATCAATATTAGCTGGTAAATCATTAATATAAATGTCAAACAATATAGGGCCAAGTATCGAGCCCTGAGGCACGCCATATTTAACTAATCTACCAGAAGAAAACAAACCATCTTTACATACAAATTGTGTCCTATTACTTAGATATGAAGCTATGAGGGAAACTGAAACCTCTTTAAAACCATAATGCTTTAACTTAGTAGTGAGTACATTGTGACTAACAGTATCAAACGCTTTAGACATGTCATAAGATCTAAAATTAACTGTAACCTCCTTTTCAAGACTGTTAACAACCTTATCAACCAAGCCAAGCACTGCATCACCTGTGCTTCTATTAGGCCTAAAGCCAAATTGTTTATCAGAGAAGATACCATTACTTTCAAAATAATTCAACATTTGACTCTGTAAAATTGACTCAAAAACTTTGGAGATTACTGGCACAATAGAAATAGGCCTATAGTTAGACATATCTTTTTTGTTGCCTTTTTTAAATATTGGTAACACCTTGACATTTTTAAGTTCTTTAGGGAATACACCATGTAAAATACACTCATTGAAAAGATAACACAAAATTTCACTTACATAGCTACTTGATACTTTAAGAATAACAGCATTGATCCCAAATACATCCAAGCAATTACTATTTTTGACACTATTCATTGACTTGAAAAACTCTTCAACACTCACCTTACTAAAATTAAACACATTGTTGGGTGGAAGACAGTTTGTGAGATAGTATTGCATGCTATAATTGCTGTTTGTTACACTTCCACTAAGTTCATTGACATGGTCAACAAAAAAATTGTTAAAATCACCAGATGAAATTCTTACATCTGTTGGGGACTCTTTACAATTAATATTAGTTAGGCTATTTACAATTTTCCACAAGGCTTTTGTTTTATTTTGGGCATTAACAACTAAACTGTTAAAATAACTGATTTTTGCTTTTTTTATACTTCTTTTATAAACACCTCTAAAAAAAGTGTACTCTCCTTTCACCAAAGGACTATTAGACAGTTTTGCAAGATTATACAGCTTGTCACAATGTTGTTTTAGTCTAACTAGTTCATCAGTGTACCACTTATTATCAGATTTGGCCTTTCTAGTTTTTGATTTTTTTAACGGAAATGCTCCATTAACAGCCCATAAGTACAATTGCAAAAAACATTTGAATTTAGTTTCAATACTATTCTGTGAATAAACTTCCACCCAATTTACTTCCTTTAATAGAGCAATAAACAAAGCCACGCTGTCATCATTTATAATTCTAATCATATTTGCATGATTTAAATCTTTTCTGTATTCGCCAGATTTATTTACATCTAAATCACATTTATAATTAAAAATAATCGCATTATGGTCAGACAATACAGTATGAAACACTTGACTATTCCATCTACTGTTATGTATGTTTGTGACAATGTTATCTATGCAGGTACCATTATTACCTAAAATACCAGGCCTAGTAATGTCATAGGTGGTTATTAAGAGGCCAAAGGACTCTAATAGGTTTTTGAGATCTGTATGGAACCTGTCATTACTAAGAAAATCAACATTGAAATCTGCACCAGCAATTACATTATAGCTAGGTCTTAAACTAAACACAAGAGTTAGGACTTCATAGAAACAGTTCAAAAAGTTATTAAAATATACAGAATCATTGTTAAAGGGTCTATATATCGACAAAACAATTAACTTTTCTTTAGGAATCTCCACAGCTACAACCTCGCAAACCATTTCGGACAATAGAAAGTTGTTTTATAGATTCTATTTCCTTGAAAACACAGCCCTCCTCTACAAATTAGGCCACACCACCATGAATTCTTTTAGTTCTAGAGAAGATAGAGGCTTGAGTAAAGCCAGGTATATTGAGAAATTGTTTTTCTGCATCATTTACCCAGTGTTCAGCAACTGCTAATGTATTTACTTTAAATTTATTACAAATATAACTAATGTAATCAATTTTGTTGCTAACACTTTGTACATTCCAAAATAGTAGATTTCTATTAATATTAATTGAGTCTTTCAGGTTAGACTTGAGATCAAGATTGCAATTATTTATACTATCATCAGCAGTAGGCCTACTGTTACCGGTAGGCCTAGGCCTATTTACCCTTCCACAACTAACTGCACAGTTAGGCCTAATATTGACCTGGTTGGACGAACTAACATCTAATAAATTGTTATTTACTCCCGAGATTTGAAATGACCGAAACCTCTCGGTCACCCTTTCTAGTTTTTTAGAGGTATGGGACTAACAAAAGTGCTGTTAGCAATAGAACTAATTTTAGACACAAACTCAACAATTTTGCTAACCATGTAACTTTTGCCTAGGTTATTCAAGTGAAGACCCTGGTTTGTATGAAACTTACGACCTAACATACTTAAATCTAATAGAGTAACATTCTTAAAATATTTACATAGCTTGGATAGTTCTGCGTTGATTCGCTGGACTTCAGTATTCACACACGACCACACGGGGAGATCATGCCGGAAAGGCACATTGAAAACTGCAACACTAGTGTTCCTCAGTACCTGGAGTCTTCTTTTCAAGGCCCGGACCAAGTTTCTGCCTTTATCTTGAGCGATGTCGTTGGTTCCACCTAGTAGGACCGCTACATCTTGCTTCCCCAGTGCATTGCTATCTTGATTACACCCTTCAGTTACTTGCTCAAAAGTTGCTCCCGGTTTTAGAGAGCTACTGATAACATAATCATCTCCCAGTTTCTTCAATAGGTTGCTGTAAATATCTCTGCCATGGCTGTCCATATACAGGTTTAGTTTACTCTTAGGCCTATTTCTACAAGGTGCAGGATCATTATTAATACCATCCAGAACTCCTGAGTTGGACGTCTCCGTCATAACTTTCAGACAAGATGACTGAATTGACTGGTCATCAGAATTATGTTCATCGTCATCGCTAGACAAGACGTCAAACTGATTTACATCAACAAAAGATGTTGCATCACTATTTAAATGCCTAGGCCTAACGTCAGTTTTTCCAGATCTACGTGTAACAGTCTGCCATTCATCTTCCTTCTTCTTAGGCTTAGTACTCGAGACATCAGTTACATTTACAAGCATAGGGTAACATTTTTTGCAGTTAGTATCACTAAGCCTAGTTACTTGCTCAGCATTACACACAGTTTTTTTTAGTTCATCATTGTCTGCTTTTAGGATTTTCACAACTGCTTCGAGGGACCTTATCGATGAAATCATCTTCACTGTTTCATCCTTAAAGATTTCACATTTAGCACATCTGATACTAGTATTTAGTTGATTATTATGACTGTCATTTGATTGGGTCAGCAATTCGCTGTTTAACTTAACTTCCTTTTCCAGTTTAATTTTCAAAGAATGTATTTCATCCTGCAAATCCCTCTCTTTTGCTTGGCTTGATTTAATTAAACTATCAATTTCTTCTTCTTTCGCCTTAATTACATCTTCCAGTTCTAATTGACGTTCGGATTTCTTATTTTTAGCAGTAAAGAGACTTTGTTTCAATTTTTCATTTTCAGCTACCAAGACATGATTCAACTCCTCAGCCAGTGAGCAATTAACCTCAGAGTCACCAATTGAACTATCTATCTTCACCGAAGTGCAACTGGGGCATTCCCACCTACTAATTACACTTTCTGGGAGATTTCTTACTTCACCATAGGTTAGATTGACACATCTATAGTGATTCCACAACTTACATTCAGTGCATAAAATAGCACCAGTACTTGCAGATTTACCACAAATGCCACAGGGATATTTTAATTGTTTTTTATTGTTGTCCATCACTGTGTACACATTAGGCCTACAGCTCACAAAGTGTTGAAGAAATGATGAGTTGGGTTGATCCACGAAACTTTAGCCTAGATCGGCTTCCAATTTTTGACTAAAGTTTTAGGAAAAATGGGTTGATCCCCTTATGAAATTTATGGATGAATATCTTCAGTATGTCTTCCTGATTAATTTTATAACAGATTTAGACTTTTTAAAAAACATTAAACACTATTAAAAACCACTTTTCCCTAAGCCGGCACTGAATGAAAAGTACACGTCATGAGGCAGTGCTGCCAACCCCCTCTATATATATATGTATATATATATATGTATGTGTCCCTAGACACGATAACTCTCGTAAAAATGGTCCGATCGACACCAAATTTGGTAGAGATGTGTAATCCTATGTTTATTCGGATGAGTTCGAAAACCAGACATATCGACCTACCGGAAGGGGTAGTTTTGGGGGGTTTTGTACCCCAAAAATGGGTTTTTTGCATTTTTCATAAGTAAATTAAAAAAATTTTCAATTTTTATTTTGACCATTGGATTTAGCTCAAAAAAACTCACAATTTAGTATTTTGAAGCTTTGCTCTATCTCCATTGGTTACCGAGATATTACAAAGTCTAAAGACAGTACATTGTCTTTTGGGGCTTCAATGTTAATCTTATGGAGAATAAGGATGTGTTAATATTTCACTTATTAACCAATATTTTTGGATGAAACTTAGTATTTAGCTTCATTTGGTTGAGATTCATCCATTTAAGGTAAAAATCTTGGTTTTTTTTACTTATCATGGCAGCAAACCTGCATACTCTGTTCCCAAGTTAATCATATGGAGAATAGGCAAACTCTTTTATTTATGGACAGATATTGATGAAACTTACTATATGGCTTTATATGGTCGAAATAATTTTTTTCTATGCTAAAAACCTACTTTTAGTGTCCCCCATGGCAGCGTACCTGCATACTCTTTCCCTATATCTTAAGGAGAATAGACATTTATTTCCCTATTTATTTTGCACGTAATGAAATTTTGTTTACAAGTTTAGCTGGTCAAAATTAATATTACTAATTTGGAAATTCGCTGAGTACGCAGGTCTGCTGCGACGGGGGGTATTTATAGATAGGAACTACCTTTGATATTTTCAACTTATCAGGAAATACACCTGTGATAAATGAAAAAGTAATTAGATGTGAAATTTTCTTAATTAAAGGATTCTTTACAAATTTTATCAATCTAGTTGGTACTTCATCAAAACCATTGTCCTCAATCTTTCCATCAAAATATTGTTTTTTACTTCAACTAATTTTTTATTGTAAAGTTTGTTTTTGTCCTTAAACATAATTTTAAGTTCGGGTGATTTTGTTTGCCTTACTTTTTTACTTAGCTGAACAAGACTTTCTTTTTCCTCCTTTAGCTCTGGAGTGATCCAGGATTGGTTTTTATTAAATTTTTTCTTAGAAATTACAGGAAAACATACATTAAAATAGTAATTAAAAATATTATGAAAACAATCATACTTTTTATCAACAGAAGAATTATATATATTGAGCCAATCTTCTTTTTCTTAAAACTTTTTGAAAAGCTCCATATTAACTAAAGAGAAATATCTCCCTGTGAAAGTTAAACTCCTTCTTTGTTGTGATTGGTGCTTTAAAAGTTCCACCACCTGAGCATCATGATCTGATAGAAGTGTTACCAGCCCTGTAGCTTTAACATCTTTTTTATTGATATTGGTTAAAAAATTACCAATGCATGTTTCTGAAGTTATGGTAACTCTTGTTGGAAAGATACCCTTGACCAAAAACAAAGAAAGAAAGATCAAAAAGAAACCCTTGAGATAACTTTAGTAAACATTAAATATTTTTTAACACATACATTTTACTTAGTAATAAATATTTTAATGTAGTCTTATAGTTTAAATGTTTCAAACAAACATTAAAAAGTTGTATTGCGGGAAAGTTTTTTATTTTTAGGTCAGAGATTTTTTGTCAGCGGAAAAGTTGTTCATAAATAACCTGATTTAATTTTTAACTTTATCTTTTTATTCTACGATGTATGGTTTTCTAAAAAATCCAGGTATGAGAGCAGCAAATGCCGCTCAGTCCGTTGACAAGCCGCGCCGGCCGCTGCTTTATCGCTATGCAGTATTTCCGTTGCTTACAATGTTACTACCAGGCTATATTTTTTATTTAAAAATCTTTTCAATGGGATTAGTAAAACATACTATCATTTGGGAATAAGTTAAAAACTTTACTGAAGTAAAACGGGTTTTATTTACGAATCATCTTCACCTTTAGATCTAGTAGCGCAGTCGGCTATGTTAACCATATACGTGTTTGCTTTTAGACAAAACATGGTATTTTAAATTAAATCAAAAGAGCAAAACACAAACTAGAAAGTAGAAACAAAAACTAAACACGGATAGAGCTGTTTTGTTGGGTATTCTAATTAATTCATAATCAGAATGACTTCTTAAGAATCCTTATAATAACTGGATTTTAGGTAGTACGTGACATAATTATTAATGCAATGTGTTCCGTATACTTTTCACTCGTAATTGACGAACTGAAAATTAAACTTTGTTACAGAAAAATCTTTCTTAGTTTTTGTCTAATTCCTAACATTAGTCCACCCACCAAGGGAACTCGCAATAATTTGTTGGATTTTTAATTACATTTCTCATCTCCTCAAAACATATTAAATTTATTGTGTATTGTGACATTCGTATACTAACTCATCACTATAGGAATGATATTTTAAATTAACTTTCTTTAAACATTTTAAGCTATTATAGGCTACGTATTTTTGTCAAACAGAATATTTTTACTTATTTTATTACTAAAAAACTCACTTTAACACTATCTTAAAGGTTTTGACAACGGTACTGACACCTAGAAACTAAAATTTTAAATGTGTTGTGTTGTTTATACGGGTTTTAATTTGTTAGGCCTACATTTTTCACATTTCATACCATTATTAAAGTAACTGAGCTGGGTGGCCCTACGGCGCGACCTCGCTGGGCTCATTAACAATGCGTTTGTGAAAACACTAAGCAATTTATCCAATTTATCCAATTGGTAGAAAAACCAAGTATTACGAATCAACTCTTTGCCTACAACTTTCGCGGTTTAAGTTTGTTTCTGACCTAAAAACAAAAAAAGTTTACGCTTAGTAACTTTTTCAAGTTCACACTATTAGGTTTCGTTGTATTTTGTATTGTTAAAATTGTAATTCTATACCAATCTCAAAATAATTTACACCGTTGTAATCCTTAGTTCTTCCAGATTACAAATATATAACTTTAATTGCAAGTTTATTGAGGCTGTGGGCTGCAGGAGCTTGTTATGAACGCAAGTACGCCGGCATGGATCGTCTTCAGTGCGGCGATTTGGCGAAGACGCTCGGGATAGGGCCGGGCCACCATCTTGGTCTGTTCAGTCCCCCCGTCACGACTGCCGTGTTCCGTGTAGCTGCTCTATTATGTTATGTGCTCGCTGGTCACTACTGACATGTCAAGTCTTGTGTCAACTTTTAGGGAGAGTTGAATTAACGAGTGTCAAACGATCAAGGTTCCAATTTAGATTGAAAACAAATATTTGGATTACTATTATCATTCTTTATTAATACAAATAATATAATTATGTAAGAACATCCTTTCAAAAATGGTTTTTGTGTTTTAGGCTGATGAATTCTTTTAAAGCTTTGTATACAAATGCTAAAAAGCAGTTGGAATCAGAGGAACCAGATGAAGAATTAGTTTACATTTATCTCTTTCGAGCGATGGAAATGTGGCAAGTGATTAGGAAATCTTCGGATTATGAGTCAAATGATAAATATTATCAACTTATGTTTGGCAAAGATGTGAAAAATATTATGACTTTATTAGAGACATACAGACAAAAGCTGATTGAAAGGTTAGTACTATAATTACTTTGTTAGTAACATTTATTTTTCTAACACGTATGCATATTATAAAAGAGTAATGTGTCAGTGTCACCTCACAAATAGTATTTAACTCTTTTAGGAAGGAGGTTCAATGTTGAAAGGTCTACACTTATTTTGAATGTAAACCTGTTAAGGTTTTATATACTTTGTTTATTGGTATTTTTTACCATGATGAGTTTTGACACTGAATGGCACAATATTGGCACTACCAAAATATCAATACATTTTGTTCTACACAATACATGTTCCTCTTCACTGAGGGAAAGTTTTATTTCTTTTAAAATTTTATACTTTAATTAACTTGTTACAGTACGGTAGTATAAAAGATATCAGACAACCTAAACTTGATTCTTAACTTTTGAATGATCTGGTTAGATTGCCTACCTAATTTTTAAGAGGATAAATTTTAACACTGCTTTTTCGATTTTAACAGTATGATTTGTGTACAAATACTTTTTGTGAACACCTAAGCTCAGAGTAAAAACACACAGGGGTTTATTTACATACTAGTATACGTGTTGCTCGAAATTGAGCAATTTTTTTAATATAGTACAAAAGTTACTTTTAGCTCTAAATCAATGCCATCCTACCAATCCAATATTGTGAATATCTTTAATCACCAAAACTACACGTATTTACAGCTGATTTATCAACAGATGTTTAAAATGCTTTATTTAATCCCAATGTTATTTAAATGGGAAATTTTGAGATTTCAATGGTGAATAGCGCCTTTATTTTCGGTACGATTCTCATCAGTTTTTGGCGGAAACAACTACAGACCAAGCCCTATCCAACGACACCAAAAACTTGGAAATCGGTTGAAAATTGTAGGAGGAGTTCTCAAGACAAAAAAACCCTTAGCGTATTAAATAAGTATAGATGGGCTATAGCCCAGGGCGACAAAATTCGAAGGGCGGCAAATTTTAAAAAACGGCATTTTTTTAGGTCTCAAATTTAAAAACTCAAATCTTTGGAGATAGAAAATTTTTTGAAGAATTATACAGAAAATTTGAGAACCGAAAGTCACTATTTTCTAAGCGAGATCGTACTATGTCAGAGCAAGGTGTCATTAAAGAGCTTTAAAGGGGAGCTGGGAACACTCAGCACTACGTTGATTTGTCACGGTAGTGATCCACACGTCGGCGCAAAGAAACCATCCACCACCTCACAGTCTGTACATACATCCGCCATCACCGAGCTATACCACTACAGTGCGTGTGATTTGAGGTTATTTTAGGTTATGTGGCAGTGATAATTAAAACAGTATTAGCGATCATCGAATGAGAGGGGCGCCGATAAATAGAAGATAATAAATTGTATTTTTTTCTCCATTTCTACGCGATTGGCTTTTATATAATTTGATAGGGAATGGTCTGGCCCTAGCACTGGTCTTTTTGTCATTCGTTATATGTAAGATTCTAATGTTAATTATTTACTCATTCTACATTATTACTTTATTGGAACCTTAACAAACCATTAGGTAAATTGGCACTGAGTACCAAAAAGGTTTTAATTGGTTTTAAAGATGACTCATAGGCCTACTATCAAACAGATTCTTTGGTGTTTAATATTTATGATAAAAAATACACACAAAAATATTTTTTATGTAGATTTTTTGTTAAATTTAAGTTTTATTTCATATTGAGTGAAGTCCCCATAATTTGAACAAATTGGGTCAAATTCGGCCCTTGTCCGAACTATTGACACTTAGAACTTTAACGAGAAAAAACTCATAAATAGCCATTATGTAATGCATAATATTGCAGTTTATCTAATACTTGATTTTTAATACTGTATTATAGGCCTAAATAGGGTTTTGTATCTATAATAAAATTAAAAAGACTTTGCCAATTTTGTATTGCTACACTCAGACGTGTCTAACCAACCTAAAAAAATCTATTGAGAACAAAGTCGCAGTATTCCACCCTATTCCACCGGCCATGAACTACGCACGCGCCTATGAAGGCTGACTGGAGCAACAGCACTTGTTATTGTGTCTCGGATTGGTCAAGGAATTAGTCAAACACTCTAATAGCACTGCTTTGAGTCACTTTTTGGTAGTTCTTACATGTAAACATTGTGTAAACATTTCTGTATAACGCAAAAGCTTTAAATTTGAAATTCCTTATAATCACTATTTTTTCCTTTTTGTGTCCCCATACTCTTCAAAGTAGCATGGGAATTGGGACAATAATTGAGGATATAAATTAGGACATTATGGCGAAGGGAGGAGGGGCAGCAATTTTTGAATAGCCCAGGGGCGGCAAATTTCTAAATCCGCCTCTGAAAACACATTGTGAACCAATGTTTTTTATTGTTTAAAAACAACTAATTAAAAAAAGTTAAAATCATAAATTAATTGTTTTCTCAGGTATAATGAGCAGAAGGAAACAATCAAGAATGGAGAGGTCGAAGACAACTTGAAAAACCAGTTCCAACTAGTCCCTGGTGTTGTGCTGAAGAAACGCAAGGAAGGAAAAGGCCCTGGTAGCGATAAAACAAATGGGGTGAAACCTCCTACATTTACCGACAAGAAATGTATAGAAGATTTTAATCTGTATCTTACTACAGACGTTTGTCAGCCTGAAGAGGAACATCACGGTAGGCATATATTGTAATTCTTATCATTAAATAAGATTTTCGTCAATCATGTTTTTTAAGCATGAAAGAAAAATTAAAAGTAAGTAATCTATGATTTTTTAGCTGATTTTTTTTCTTAGTCTTTAGTTAAAAGTTCAATAATTAATGATTAGGCTGTTTGAATGAATACATGACAGAATGGTGGTAGATTAGATTGACATATGTTATATGTTATTCAGCTAGATGTCTTTTAAATACACCACACAACTAATTACAAATGCAATTATTAAATTGCATTTGTAATTAGTTCTCCAATAGTGACAAAACACTATGGTACTATGTTTATGGTAGTAATTTTAGTACGGTAATTATTGTGTTGCAATAATTGCTGTGCTGGTAGTTGCTTATCGTCTCAGCAGACCTGCATTCTCAACGAATTTCCAGAGGAATTTGAGATGTTTTATTTTCCCCATTGCCATGAGTATGGAGGTTTAATGCCATGGGATGTTGTGAATAAATGTTAATTATTAGGAAATGCGATGGTTAGGTAAGGTAAATAGCAAATTGTATCAATTTTGTGCTTGGTTTGCCCAAATTATAAAATAAAAAATGTATGGTTGATTTAGTGTGATGTAAATATTATTAATTTACAACCAAGAAAAAGTGAATCATATTTGTAGCAGTGTCATCTTTCATAGAATCTCAAGTGACTTGTGGAGAACGAAGGAAAATTTTGTGTCAGTGTGATTGCCAGCAGGCAGCCAGCGATGTTAGATTGTGAATGCGAGTGGCTTGTATCTATTTTAGTGTTGAATCTTACTTAGTATTGAGAAATAAACAATTATACTAACGTGTATTGTTTAAAAATATTAGTAATACTATGTATGCCTTCCATTGTTATTAAAACAATTAGAAAGCTTACTTACCAAATAACAATTTTTTACTTCAGATAAATAGTGATTATTTTACTTCATTTACAAATCCACCGAATGTTTTTATTTTATTTTGTTATTTTGTGGAAAAGGTTATTTTAAATCAAAAAGAATAAACTTTTATTGTTAGATTCAAAGAAAATTTGAAGAAACCCCCTGCAAATTATGCTAAAGAACGGCTATGTTGAATTTTTTATTTTTATTTAAAAAACTAACTGTGCCTATTATAAATAGGTTACGTGCCTATTATAAATAGGTTACGTACCTCCGTCTACAGCTCCAATAAATCCAAACTAATCCTGGACTACCATGGTTTTGACAAATAAATTGTCATCATCGGGTCGGCGTTGAGTCATTGAGTCGGCATTCACCTACCGGCCGGTACGCGTTGTATAGTGCACTAATAGTTTTTTAAATGTTAACTTATTCGTGTTATGTGTGTGTGAATTTTAACTTTTTGACAACGAAATGACGTTTGGTCTTGTGAAATCGGACCCGATGATGACAATTTATTTGTCAAAACCATGGTAGTCCAGGATTAGTTTGGATTTATTGGAGCTGTAGACAGAGGTACGTAACCTATTTATAATTGTCTTAATCAGCTTCGGAGGCTTAACAACATGAATAAAATAACTGTGCCTGCCGTCCCATAAACGCTTATGAAATTGTTATGTTTTATATTTCTTTTTACATGCTTATATGCCTACTTGTTCACAAATATGTTTACTTAGAAAATATATGTACAATTCATCATATTTATATACAGGGTCCGACAGATAAACCTGACAGAAACATTTTATAAATGCCCTTCAATATATTTTTGAGCGCAATATATTTAATTTAATTTGCTTCGGACTTTTTCAGTTTTGAGTTCAGTGGACACCTTTTTAAGATTTTAGCTTTGATTTATGTTTATTTTGCATGAAATAAATGTTTGTTACAACAGAAGAAAAGGAAAACTATTCATACTTTTTACATTTACTCCTTTCCTGACAATTCAGAATTTTCAATCATACTTAAATAGTAATGTTATAAAAAACAATCATGGCCTTTTCTTGATGAATTACTAGTTATTATTTTAGAAATCCGGTTAACAGTGTAAGAATGACATTCTTTTGCAAATTAGCAATAAATTAATTTATTATGCTGATAAATAAATAAACTATACCTTGTTAGCGAATTTCCCTATAGGGAATACGTTATTACGGTAGTAGCCATGGTAAGACCTCAGCCCGGGACTACTTTACTTTTTCATTTTGAGGTCCCCAGAAGCCAAAAACACCATTCGTTCATTTTCATATATATGTATATATGTATATATATATATATATATATATTATTAAATATATATATATTATTAAATATATATCTATATATATATATCTATGTGTCCGTGGTACTGATAACTTTTGAAGGGGACCTCCGATTTTAGATGAAATTTGGTATGGAGGTGTACGACCAGGTCTATTTTCATGAGTTCGCGAACCAGCATTGTCAGGTTATGGGAACGGGGTTTTATGGGGTTTCAAAGGGGTCAAAAATGGGGTTTTGGCATTTTTGGACCTTAATTTTTAAAATTCATCAATTTTAACTGAAACCATTTAAAAGAGCTTAAAAAACAAACAATTTCGTATTTTGAATTTTTATCATAGCATAACTGGTTACGGGGCAAATCCAAAAATGTGTTTTCCATGTTATTCTTATGGGAAATCAAGAAAACCCTAAATCTTGCTTATTTATTGACATAACTTAATCAAATTTGGTATGTACATTATCTCTATATAAGGTTTAACTTATACATGCTTACAAAACCCATATGGCGGCAAACCTACATACTCACCCCCATGGGGTTTATGGGGAAAATAAAAAATTGCCAGAGCTTGACACAATTTTTTGTTTACATTCACCAATTATTGATTAACTTAGATTTTCTAACAACACCCAATTGCAGCAAACCTACATACTCGATCCTATGGTGTTTTTATGGGGAAAGTAAATAATCTGAAATTCCATTGGAAATTCGCTGAGTACGCAGGTCTGCTGCGACGGGGGTATTTTATTTGTATAATATTCTGGTTTTGTTATTGTGGCTATTATGTTGTATTAATTATGTATTTTAGTTCACAAAAACACTCCAAATATTTACTTACTCAGTACGTTTTCAGAATACAATAAATTTATGGAATGCGAAGCACTTAAAGAAAGAGTAATCGCATCGCTCCTTGATATACTCATTATCGACATAAGACCGCAAGAAGACTATCAACAGTCGAAGATCCGCAGCGTCCACAGTGTGAACATACCAGAGTCGTCAATTGTTGCTGGGTAAGTCATATATTAAGATAGTCATAATACTGTCTATTTAACCAAATTTAGTTAGTTAATAATTTTAAAGAAGCCTAAATAAAAACAAGTCAATCTTTTTACATGTAGCACCATATAAAATATGGGACAAATATTCCGTGATTTTAAAAATATTTAGGTTATGTTTTAGTCAACAAAACCCACACAAATTTAGCCACGATTAAAATTGAGTTCCAAGAGTTTGCTCAGATCGTTTGCAGAGTGACGGAGAAAATCAACTTTCATGATTGTGAGCACAGAACTGAGTGAAATATGAGTTGTCAAATTACACAGCTGCACCGTTGTTTCTCCAAAAAGAATTTCTCATTGCAAGAAACTCGTCAACACCATTTCATGAGTAAAATCTTTCCTCCCCTTAATAATACAGTATTTTTTTTTTCTTTGTTTTACCGCGAGTTTATAGTTTTCTTTTGATTGCAATAAATAATTGTGAGAAAGTATATTTATTAGCCCTATTATCCATTGAGCTATCTTTATTGTTCAATCTGTAATCATTGTATATGCAGTGTTTTTTAGTTTAAGTTAGCATTGTAAGAACTGTACCTACTCGTTTCCATGTACAAATGTACACTTTTTTGGGGACTTTTTGTTGTAACGTTATATTTGTGTTTCTTCAAGTACAGTAGTCCTGGAAATTTAGCTTCATAAGGATGTACAACAAAATATACTTTACAAAACCACACTAAAATAAGCTCATAACCTACTTTAAGGTTAGCGGTACATTGAAAAGTTAATAAATTCTGCACATCATTAACTCCAGTCTTTTAGATTTTTAATCGCTTCACCAATCATAAGGCATTTTCAATTTCTCAGCACAATGAGGCTTATACAACAAGCTTTCCTTTCAAAAACATAATTTTATGGAATTATTGTATAAATCTGTGCAGTCTGAGTGCCCACAAGCTCGGTAATCTGATTCCATTGGAGAAGGAGAAGTTTTACTGGAACCAGAGGGACACGTACAACCAACTAGTGCTGCTAGACTGGTACTCGGAACAGAAGGACGTCATTCCGACTAGTCCGCTCTACAACTTGCACAACATTCTGATGAAGGTGAGTCCATTACAGTAGGCTCCATAGTTGCAAGCTACCTTTTAACTGGCCTACAATGTTATAAAAACAATTTCCTTTTAACTGACCATTTTTTTACACAGTATCACTTTCAAAAGTGTTATGTTGCCAAAAACTTTGTTTTTGTATCCATACGATTTTAATAAATAAATTTTACATGATTTTATATTCGTTTTCGGTGAACAAACAAAGTGATCCCTGGACAGCAGTGAATGCTGCCGGAAGTGAATTAGTTTGTTTATCTTTTTTCTCGTAAATCACAATACAAAATTATAATTTGCTACACATAGATTGTGGATCTCATGGATATCAGATATTGGCCTACTCTATATTTCGTTGATCTCGTTTATGCACTTACATGTGCATGTTGAGTACCGATTTAGCCAAAAGTTATTGTGTAGTTAGGAACTTTAGTGTACTGAGTTTAGTTACTGTTTCTGGTTTTTATCATCCTGTGTCGTTGAAATTTGTATAAAAGTACAAAATAAGTGACATACATAAAAGGCAGCAACCAATAACAGAAAAAGAGAACAGAATTCCATTGTATTCTGTTGTAACTTTCTTTTATTTTATTTAATGTTACTCATTTTGCATTTAAGCCATAGAAAACTGTAATTGACAAAGAAAGGTACGTTGGATTAACTGGCCCGTTGGTTATCGATTGCGGTCTGGTTCCGAGGTGGTCGTTTATGAGGGAGTCTATATGTATGTTATCTTATCCCTCAGACAATTTATTTTAATTTACAGAGCCATTAAATTCAAATACTCAAAATCAAAGGTCGTTACTTGACTTATTCATTTTGCCCATTCAGAACAACCATACTCATTTTCCATTAAAATACCTTACTCCTCAAAGGGTTAAATCGAGTGTTGGTAACTACTGCTCACAATAGTAGGATGTCATTGTCGATGAGCATGCTATCATTTTTTAATTTTTTGTATGCTTCCAAAAAATTACAAAAAGTTGTATTATTAAAAGGTTTTTTCTTTTAACTTGTAAAAGCTGTAGATAATGCTTTAGTCAACTTTTGATCTAAACCTTGATTTCAGATTTTTGTGAGATTTTTTCGAGGTCCCTGATTTTATTATTTAATTTTTCTTACTAAGAGGTACTACTGCTTTAAAAAAATATATGTACATCATTTTTACATTACCATATAAAACATTTTCTCTTTTAGTGGGATTTGGACTGTATTTATAAAAACCCCCCTGTGATCTTAAACGGAGGCTTCGAACGTTTTCTGGATATGTATCCCACATTCACCACAAATGCCAACATTCCGTTGCCGGAGAAGCCTGTCTCCAGTCCATTCATTCAGTTAAGTAAGTATTAGAAAGTATTACAAAATGCTACATGTAGCAGTTGCTAGATGAACAATTTTCATTTAATATTGTTAGATATAATAAGAGCTAAATAACGTGTTCTTGGATCTTTTTTTGACTCCAAATGGATAACAGAAGTTTTGCTAAACTTAGGAGAATCTTCCTCATTTACAGTGTTGTATGTGGAATAATTTCTAGAATCAAGAGTTTTATTGTCATTGACCTTTTTTTTTTACAAAGGAATAGACATTGTTAATATAATAAAACATCAAAATACAAGGCCTGAAAACCTTACAAAGTCTAGCTGAGATTCTATATCAGGTACTAACAGATATAGAGTAAAGATAAAAAGAAAAAAAGCTTAACTTTTACTTATATATTAAAATTCAATATTTATATTTGTTTCACAAAATTCGGTAATGTCATAAAAAGGATTGTCAATTAACCATTCAAACATTTTAGATTTAAATATCTTAAAGGAAACAGTTCTGTCTGAATCGGGCAGTTTATTAATAAAACGTATGCAATTAATTTTATGACTGATACTACTTTTTTATAGTCTGTGAGCCGGTATATCTAATTTAAGTTTACATCTTGTATTATAAGAATGAAAATCTTGTCCAAAATTTAAATCATGTAAGTTCATTTTAGTATAATGCAGAATTTGATAAATGTATAAATTAATTACTGTTATAATTTTAAGTCTGATGAAGAGAAGTTTACAGTGCTCCACAGGACCCGCCCCACAGATAGTGTGAATCACTCTTTTTTGCAGAATAAGAATTTTGTTTATATGTGTTGAATGCCCCCAAAGCATAGTTCCATAAGATAAATGCGACTGGAAAAACATAAAATAAGCTAATCTTAAATAATTAAAATTAACAAAATCTTTTAGTTTCTAGATCAAGTAATTGATGCGGGAAATTCTTTTATAAGTATTATCGATTTGTTCTTGCCAATTTAATTTAGAATCTATATGGAAACCAAGCAATTTGACAGAACGTTTTCCAATCTCATTGGAGAGGCCAATTGAATATTTTGTTTTTTGTCTTGATTACATTTGAGCTTGTTGGCAGAAAACCAAACAGATAGCCTACGTCACATGTTGCATTTTCTGCTGTGTTAACTTTTTTAAACTTTTAACAAAGGTTGTATGACCCGTTCTAAATGTAACATTTAATAGGTTTTTGTGTAAATCGCCTTAGTACTTAAAAGAAAATGCTTTCAAATTAGATACAAATTATTTACAGATCAAAAATATTTTAAATTTTATCAAATTTTGCATTAACTAATAAGTTTTTTTAAGGCTGTGGAATTATTTCCTTTGCAGAAGGTAGAGTCGTTTCTACAGTAGAGTCGCGCTTATCCAAAAATCCGCTTAATCCAAACACATCCCTTCAGAAAAATACCAATTTTTCCACTAACTTTTAAAAAAAAAAAATTGAAGAAAACGTGGTGTGAAAAAATTTACTGTCTCACAAAAAGTTAATTAGATTGCTTTATATAATAATGTAGTTAAATATTTTTAATTGGCTCTAATGTAAAACAAAAACTAAACATTTATAAACTAGCAAAATCGTTGTTTATTGGACATCATTAATGTTTATCTGTTGTCAGCTGGTGTATACAGCACAGCACAAAAACACAAACAAAACAAGAGGTACTGGTAGTTTTTGTACAGCATACAGATCATAAAGCTAACAAAATTGAACTCTGCAAATAACAACAAAAGTCAAGAAAATATTCTCTAAACTATATTTTATATATACTAATAAAACTATATACTAATATGATGAATATTAGTAATTTACACATTTTATAATATGTTAATTACATTATATAAATAAATGGTATCCGCTTAATCTGAAAATTCTCTAATCCGAACAGGTTCCGGTCTCAATTATAGTCCGTTTTTTTTTTTCTTTAACCTGATCCTTCGCTCGAGAATATTGGGGTGGGGGAGGGATTTAAACTGTAAAAAAAAAACATTTAAACTCGTGACAAACATGTTCGAGTATCAGATTTCCTCAAATAACGTTTTAAATAAGTTATAATGTCTTTTAGTAACTCCTAGTCAGCTGTTAAATTTTTAAGCCAAACCTATTCTTTGCTAAAAAATAACAGTTCTAAAATAAACTGATAAAATACAACTGCTGCCAATAATATTGTAAAACTGATACACAATGTGTTGTGATGTCAAATTACCAGCTGCTATGCAACAGTGAAATAAAACAAAAACAACAAAAAAACTAAAGGGCTCCAGCCAATGGGATATTAGCAAGGATAAACAAACCCCCACCACCATCTCTCCCTAGAAGGGTCAGCTTTAAAAAAGGACTATAGTTCGGATTATTGGGACTCTACTGCAGATGTATATTTATTTTTTTCAGTTCTTGATATTCCGTATTTTCTCACTCCATTTGGCTTTTTAAATCCCCTTGAGTGCAGTGTTCTACCACCCACTTTCTTTGTCTGTATGGGTGCATTCATACAACTCACTATCAAAAAATTGAGGCTGATACATGGACGCATTCTTCATGTTGTGGCAGTGCATTTTTCATCTCTTTAACCCACTGAGTTGACACTAAAGTTGGCCAACCCTTGTTGTTGTTATTGGTGGATAAGGAGACCCCGGCCGAACCGTTGAGCACGTCTGCCTCTAATGGGCATTTTGCGCAAGCCCCCGGAAGGATGGGATATTGAAGGAAGAGAAAGGGTGAGACACGGGACTGTCCACTCATGTTCAAGTTAGGGGTTTCTATGCCCGTCGCATTCCTCACCCCCTGCTGTCTTGAACATATGTTCCAGCTAGGGGTTTCGATGCCCATAGCATTTCTCCTCACCCCCTGCTGTCTACATATGTTCCAACTAGTGGCTTACATGCAGTTCGCATTGACCCCCCACTGTCTTGAACATGAATGGATTATGAAGGAAGGGAAATTGTCATAGTGGACAGCCAAAAGACTTACCACAGTGTTATGACAACTTCGTTTGCTGTACCCAATGTCAACTTCGCAACTAGTATAAACCAGTTTTAAAGTTCTCCTGGGAATGGCCAACCCTTCTGAGAGCCTTGACAAAAACAAAAAAACTTTGGTAAAATTTGAGCTCCATGAAATGTATACAGAACCAAATGAGTATGTTAAAAATTTTTAGTTTTGCCTTCGAAAATCACAGGAAAATAAAACGAGGATTACTTCTCATTGCCATGGGAAGCGCTTCTTTCTACCTCGCTTTTTTATCCTTCTACCACATCCTGTTAATTTTAAGAAAACTTCCTTTACTTTTGCATATTCTCTTCAGCTGCACTATGAGGTATGTAGATTTACTTTCCCATTCCAGAAAATGTTAATTGGCTGATGGTTCTCTAAAATAATCCTAATTGTCATAAAAACTATTAGACTATTCCTGTATATATTGAGGGAGTTGCAGTTTTTTTAATTCGTTGTGTGTTAGGTATGTGTGATGTAGACGGATGTTGAGGATATCTTGAGTAAACCAAGTTATTTTTTTATTTTTATTTCAGGTGACCATAATATTGAGTACCCGATGAATATCCTCGAAGAAGAAAAAACGCTCCCAACCAAACCAACCAAGAAGGTTGATGATGGCGATCATATTACACCGATAAGCAGGCCCACCGTTGACCGGACTACTAAAGTGAGTTTGCACAGTTAGTATCGTAAATTGACACTCTCCAAGAGATAGTTCTTTTGTGAACATGAGATTCTAGATCTTAAAATAATTATTAAAATTAGGGGTGGGCGAGTACTCGAGTTTCGAGTAGTGGCTCGGGTAATTAGTCCTACTCGAACTCGAGTCGGGTAGTTGCAAATACTCGAGAATCGAGTCGAGTAGTCGTCGTCGTCATTCCCGGCGGCGCGCACCCGCAGCCGTGACAATAGTTGTTTACGCCTGGCGGCCGGCGATCTCGCTAACGAGCACAAAAACACAGCCGGCCGCCGAGACGATCTATTGTTCAGCTTATATATTGTTCGACGCCCGGCAGTAATTTATTCAAGAGGGGTGTTTTTGGCTCCTGGTACCAAATGCTACTTTCTGAACCAATTGTCGTAGAAAACTAAGGGATGGCTCGTTTAATTCGTCTAATTCTTACAAATTAAACAAAACGTCAACCAAAGTTGTGTGACTTTCCGAAAGGAAAGTGGCAAAGTGTTGTTAAATAAATCAATCTTTAATTGAATTACTGTTTTATAATGTTAAAAGTATCTTATTATAATTTAATATAATTTTTAAATGAAAAACTTCCAATCCCATTAAATATATATTTTTTTTCATTAAACATTACAAATACAATTATTAGATTTTGAGGTTCATAACTTAAAACCTTCATTGTTTTTTATTGATTTTTTTATCATACACTCCTTTTTAATATAGCAAAAAATAGTTAAATGAATACATAGAAATAAAAATAAAAATAATTAGGTCTAATAGTGTATATTTTCAAAGGTCAATTTCTATGATAATCTCTAAGTAAGAACCTGTCTCAGTTAAATCAATAAGTAAAAAAAGAACATTTCTTGGGGTTATAAATGGCGTTGGTTTGTTGAACCACTTCATTCCTTAGTGTTAATATTTATTATAATTTCAATTTCTTGTTTTTTTGTTATTTTTTAACTGAGCAGGCCTTTGGCCTATTTATGTAATCCAGTTTTGTTTTCTTTACAATTTTTCCAATTGTTTTTATCTATATTTTGATGTACATAATTTTTCTGTCAATTCTTTGTACAAAACATTTAATATTTCATTCAATATCAATTAAAATATCATCCTGTTATCCATCAAGCGAATCATTGTCCAATTTTCTATGAATTCTCAAAGATCCCAATACATACTAAAATCAGTTACATGCATCATTATTTCTATACTCAATACACTTTGTTAATTATTTTCAGCCTAACCTACTTACCGACAAAATGGATAAATCTGACAGTCTGGAAATAAATCAGAGTGAACGAAGCGTCTCCATATCAGAGAAACCCTACCAGTACATCGGTGAAGAAATAATGGAGGAAGAAAAGGTAAAAACAGATGTTCAATTTGTTGATAACACTCTTGTTGTACTAGTGTACACTGCTGGATGCAAAAATTAAGTCTTTTCTTGGATTAATGTCTGAAATAATAAAATTACACACTAAGTTAAGTTGGTGGTAAATTCTGTAGGAACTTCTCGACCTTTCAAGTAAACTAACGTATAATTTAATAAACATGTAATATAAATCTCTCATTGAACCAATTACAGTACACTCTCGTTCATCGGACTCGGCGACATCGGAACTCCGCTTCATCGGAACTGAAAATCTGGATATTATTAATTTTTTTCCCTTGCGAAATAAATCATTTTTCCGTTTTAGCGCCTTCAATTTCCTTTCGTTCTATCGGCACAACAGTGAAGTATCACATTTTGCATCAAACGTCATCAGGCGTTTTCCATAATCTACCCATCAATGTGATTTACGAGGCCGTGGAGTATTCGCACAAAAATAGAAAGAGGAAGGGGCAGGAAGTGAACACCCGGTTCGATCGCTTCCCAAACTGTTCTTCAGTCTGTCTCGCGTCGCGACTGCACCTGTACGTGGAAGTCAGTTGACTGCTGCAATATGAGTGGAATATGAGAAAAAAGATTTTGGATCTTTATTTCCTGCGTTGTTTTTATTCCTATCTGTTCATTGTTACCATGTTTAAAGTTTGAGTGCCTTATTTTCATAAAACCTCTTGTGTTATCTTAAAAACAAGAGTGAATACAATCACGATAGTTCACCGTACGGGCGGAAATGATGACTCACGACGGACTCCGCTTCATCGGTATTTTTTGACATCCGAACCGGCCGTCCGCCACATTAGTTCCGATGAACGAGAGTGTACTGTAACACCATTGGGTCTAATCTTTTTTAAATGTTTCTAGAGACAACTTCATGTTCCTTTCCTACCAACACCAAACTTGTAAAAATCAGTTAAACATTGCAGAGGAGCAGTTGTAACAACAAATTTAAAGTGTAATAATGTTTTTAGTGTTAATGTTTTTTTTTTTTTTTTACCATCTTAAGTACTTTAATGTCTTATACAGTTTAGTAAAATAATCTTAGAATAATTTTTATGACAAAGTATATTTTACCAATTATTTGCTCAACAGTTGGTTCATTGATAATTTTTAGAACCTGGATGATTTTCTCAACTTGAAAAGTGTCATAAATGTTAAAGCTCAATAAAACATATCCTATACTATAAAACAAGCACTGTTTGTACAGGCAAAATTTTTTTCCCTACAGTAAGGATTTTTTATTTTTTTGTTGAATATGGGGGTTTTGGCCACGAGATATTGATTGGAGCTGGTCCCATAGTTGGGAAAAATCTGGTTTCGGCACTACAGCCCCTCAAAGTTTCCATATTATCCTTATTGAGATTTTTAAATTGCCTTAAAAAATCTGCTGATATCTGTAGATACAAACCAATGTGTTACATCATTAACCTGTAATCTTATCTTATCTTATCTTATACTCTAAAACAAGCTCCGTTTGTCCAGGCAAAGTTTTTTTTTGCTCCAAGGATTTTTGATTTTTTGATTGAATATGGGGGTTTTGGCCACCAGAATTCGATTGGAGCTGGTCCCATAGCTGGGAAAAATCCGGTTTTCACGCTAGAGCCCTTCAAAGTTTCCATGTTATCCTTATGGAGATTTTATTAGTGGAACAAAAATCAGCTGATAGTTTAAACAATTATACCAAAGTGCAACACCCGTCGGCTTAGCGAGTGAGCGAAGCGAACGAGCTCGTCTTTAAAATGGAAGAGGACGAGTGAGCGGAGCGAACGAGCATTGTGTGAGAACAAAAGCAATAATTTTACCGAGCTTAAGCTCGGTCCCCCTGATACTTTATTAAAATTATACCAAAGTGCAGCATCCTTTGACTTGGCTGGTGAGCGAAGCGAAAAAATGAAGAGGTTGATTGAGTGGAGCGAATGAGCTTTGTGTGAGAACGAAAGTAATAATTTTACCGAGCTTACGCTTGGTCCCCCTGGTACTAAAATATAAACTAAACTAACTTTTATGCATTTAGAGAATCTATTTTTTAACACTAGTGTAATTGTTACTCGAAATCAAGCAATTTAATTTTGTTTATCACTTATCATTGCTAATAATGTTAAGTGTAGTTCTCAAAAAAATATTCCTACACCCTACACATCCAGTATTGTAACTATCAGGGTATTGTAATCGTAAAAAATACACTTTTTTACAACTGTACTTGAACAGATGTTTAAAATGCTCAAATCAATCCCAATGTTATTCTAATGGGAATATTTCAATCATGGATAGTACTGCATTTTAAGTCCGATTTAGTGGAAACAACCACAGACCAAGCCCTATCCAATTGTACCAAAAACTTGAAAATCGGTTGAAAATTGTAAGAGGAGGACTTTTTTGTACAGTTACAAAAAAAACTTAGCGTATTAAATTAGAATAGATTAAGGTATATTAAACATAAAGCTAGTAATTTTTAGTTATGTTTTAATTTTGTATCTTTTATAATTTTATATTTACAGGTGACACCTCCTGTTCCTCAGAGTGTTGTAGCTGTTGCACCTCCTGTTCCTCGGTATGTTGAATATTATGTAGCTACAAATAGTTGTTTTATTAGGGTTGAAAATTTTTTAAGTGAAATGATATGGTTTTCTAAATAACATTTCTTAGTTTAGTTAATATTCCTGCCTGTAGACGCCATGATCTGTGGTTGACAGAGCTAAACTTCGTAAATGTAGTAGACTCACAATTATCAGGGAGTGAATTATTGGCGGTGTGCCATAACTTTTTCACTGAAAACTCCTTTTTCTTGATTAGTGATTTTACTCTTAGCGATAGTTTTTTGTTTGTTTTGTTATTGTTAGCTAGCGAGCTCTCAAGTGATTGCTTTTCTCACTTAGCGATTGTAATCGGTTATCTACGATCGTTCTGGTATGAATCAAGTTCTGGGCGATCGTTCTGATAATCACGGATTTCCTTTTGAATAGGATTCTTCTGAGAAGCGAGTGATGAATTGTCACAATCTAATATACACATTATCAATGATTGCATGTGGGGTATAGAAGTTAAGACACTGATTGATGTCCGCGGTCCAGTCCGTGCTCCTTTACGGGGCAGAGGTGTGGGCAGGCGCTCTAGATAAGGAGTGCTACAGGTTGCGACTCGCCCGGGTTCAGCGTCAAGCTGCGCTCCGGGTGTGTTCCGCCTACCGGACAGTGTCCGAGCCTGCCGTCCTGGTGGTCGCCGGAGTCATTCCGGTCAAGCTCTTGGCAGGGGAGAGGAAAGCGATTTACCAGAGACAAGGCGAGATCGGCAAGGACACGGCAAGAACCGAAGAGCGCTCCCGAACCTTCCAGCAGTGGCAACACAGCTGGGAGCACGACACCCGAGGACGATGGACTGCGCGACTCATCGAGCAGGTCCAACCATGGGTGGAAAGGCGGCATGGCGAGGTGGACTACTACCTCACGCAGTTCCTGACAGGTCACGGCTACTTCAAGTCGTACCTGAACCGGATGGGCAAGACCGGTTCACCGGATTGCATCTACTGCCCGGGCGTTCCCGATGACGCGGAACACACCTTCTTCCGCTGTTCGCGTTGGGAAAGGCCCCGCCTGGAGGCCACAAGAAAACTCGGTGTTTTTTCGGTGGACACGGTCTGCCAAAAGATTATGGAGGATGAGGGCAACTGGGATTGTTTGTCACAGTTCGTCCGGGGTATCCTCCTGGAAAAGAAAACCGATTTGGACCACGAAGTGGCCAACAGCTGACATCCCTTGACCGAACAGCTGGATAAGGAGCGAGCCCCATGGGCGTAAGCCAAATTTAGGCCTAGCCTGACGTAATGTGATAAACAATTCCAGGTTAGAATCCTAAAGAGTAGAGGAGGTTTTTTAGTGGGTAAACCCGTTTTTTAGGGGAGTCCCACACTACAGGCTGGCCACCTGTGTGCGTAATGCATTTTCCCTGCCTCTCCCTCAAAAAAAAAAAAAAAAAAAAAAAAAAAAAATAGAAGTTAAGACACTAATTGAAACCCCAAGCGATTTCAGCGGATGGAACTAAAATGACTTAAGTGACACGGTAGTACGGAAAATTTATGTGCAGTATACTAGATATATGGCATAACATGGTGGACGGTCTAATAGCAAAAGAAACATAATCTAGAAGCCAAGTTACCATACTTTGTCATTTTTCTCTTTCTGAGACTAAATTATCAAAATTATTAGTGCATAATTCAATTAGTCAGTTTCCCATTCAACAGAGAAGTTTTCCATTATGTCTAAGAATTTGTAACTTGTCTTGTACATTATGGTATTTTTTAGAATGGCATTTAAAACTTTGAAAATACAAAAATAAAAAACTCCTGCCATGTAATTGGACAGCTGTTCAAGAATTTGTAAATATAAAATTATGTGTCTGCCAAATACCAAATTTTATTTAATTGTTTTACTTCAGTTTACTTTTCAGTTTATTTGATTGATTTAGGCTATATACAATTAAGTAATTCCTATGTATTTTTTACAAATACATGCATTACATTTAAATATTTACAGACCATCAGAGAAAAAAGAGAGTCACATTCCGAACGTCCCTCCCCGTCCAGTAACTCCTCCAAGATCAGAAAAACAAAAGCTCATCTCCAACAAAGGTGAGCTTCAACGGTAAATTAAATGAGGGAGATATACAGGGTGTCCAGCTTCAACCTTTACAAACTTTTCCAGGTTATTGCCCATGTCAAAATAAGCAAAAAAGTTCCTGTAAACATATGTCCTAAAATGCTTTGTTAACCCGCTAGCCGCCATTTTGTTTTTTACACTAAATAATTTTTATTTCCGTAACGGATCATTGTATTAAGTTAATATTTGGCATAAACCTTCACTATAACAATGCCCATTTTCAGTAAAAAAAATTATTTTTTAGCGAATTTTCCATAGGGAATAAGCTATTACCGTAGGTCTCATGGTAAGACCTAAGCCCGGGACCATGTTACTTTTTTGTTTTGAGGTGCCCAGAAACCAAAAATAATAGTCATTAAAATTTTTATATATATATGTATATATGTCAGTAACAAAGCTACACCTCATCTGATCCATCACAATCATCACACTCACCCCTTCAGTCATACTCACCTTAAAATACGCACCACAGAGTGCGTCGGTGTTTCAAATAAAGTATCTAAAGTATATATATATATATATATATATATATATATATATATATATATATATGTGTGTCCCTAGACACGATAACTCTCGTAAAAATGGTCCGATTGACACCAAATTTGGTAGAGATGTGTAATCCTACATTTATTTGGATGAGTTCGAAAACCAGACATATCGACCTACCGGAAGGGGTAGTTTTGGGGGGTTTTGTACCCCAAAAAAGGGTTTTTTGCATTTTTCATATGTAAATTTTAAAAATTTTAAATTTTTATTTCAATTATTGGATTTAGCTCAAAAAAACACACAATTTAGTATTTTGAAGCTTTGCTCTATCTCCATTGGTTACCGAGATATTACAAAGTCTAAAGACAGTACATTGTCTTTTGGGGCTCCAATGTTAATCTTATGGAGAATAAGGATGTGTTAATATTTCACTTATTAACCAATATTTTTGGATGAAACTTGGTATTTAGCTTCATTTGGTTTCATCCATTTAAGGTAAAAAATCTAGGTTTTTGTACTTATCATGGCAGCAAACCTGCATACTCTTTTCCCATGTTAATCATATGGAGAATAGGCAAACTCTTTTATTTATGGACAGATATTGATGAAACTTACTATATGGCTTTATATGGTCAAAATAAATTTTTTCTATGCTAAAAACCTACTTTTAGTGTCCCCATGGCAGCATACCTGCATACTCTTTCCTATATTTATCTTAAGGAGAATAGACATTTATTTCCCTATTTATGAGCACGTGATGAAATTTTGTTTACAAGTTTAGCTGGTCAAAATTAATATTACTAATTTGGAAATTCGCTGAGTACGCAGGTCTGCTGCGACGAGGGGTATTCCAATGTGTAATTTCAAAATAGCGGCCATTTTAAAATTTTAAACTCAAATATCTTAAAAACGGTAAATTCTAAAAAAATGTTACAAGAGACAAAAAAGTTGACAAATTAAATTGTCTAAACATTGGTACCAAGTTTGTAAGGATCCAACAACAAATAACGGAGTTATTGAGATTTTTCTCTGAAAATTACCTAAATTGGCATTAATCATAGTGCAAAATCAGTGTTTTTCTGCAGGATAACCACAATTACTCCGTTATTTATTGTTGGATCCTTACAAACTTGGTGTCACTGTTTAGATAATTTAATTTGTCAAATTTTTTGTCTCTTGTAACATTTTTATACAATTTATCGTTTTTGAGATATTTGAGTCTAAAATTTTAAAATGGCCGCCATTTTGAAAATACACATTGGAAAAGAATAATTTTTTTTACTGAAAATGGGTATTGTTATAGTGAAGGTTCATGCCAAATATTAACTAAATGCCTAAATATTAAAAAGTGTGTTTATCATTGTGAATTCAACAACACGTGCAAAAATGATCATCAAGAAGCTAAATATTAACTTAATACAATGATCCGTTACGGAAATAAAAATTATTTAGCGTAAAAAACAAGATGGCGGCTAGCAGGTTAACGAAGCATTTTAGGACATACGTTTACAGGAACTTTTTTGCTTATTTTGACATGGGTAATAACCTGGAAAATTTTGTAAAGGTGGAAGCTGGACACCCTGTATAATTTATTTCTGTTGCTTAAGTATTTTAGCTCAGAAAAGACTTTACATTGTAAAATCGTTTACTACCGATAGGGATTTTTGCAATTAGCCTACATTTTTTACCTTATTTTATAACAATCCTCTTGTTTCTGAGAATTAAAAAAGACCATTATTGAATTTTTGTAATAGTTTTTTAAGTAATTCCCTTCTTTGTCAAAACTTTTTCAGGGCTTTTAACAGGTTATTTTGTTATTTATTTATTTTTTTTTGCTCTTGGTTATTTTTTGTTATTTTTTTGGAATTTGGTTATTTTTGTTATTTGGGAGATTTTGGTTTTTTTTGGGAGCAATTAGGTTTTTCATTGATTGATTTGGATGAAGCTCGTAAAAACTAAATAAATTTTTGAAAAGGAAAAAATGGAAAAAAGTAAGAAATAGATCAGGGAGGATGTTTTTCTATTTTTAAATTTATTTATTATTATTATTGCTTTGATACAGTGTTTCTCAACCGGTGGTACGCGAGAGCATTTCAGGTAGTACGCGATAGACAAAGGAAGAAAAAAATTTAATAAACAAAAATAAAAAAAGCACTTAACTACATGATGCCGACAGCCGTTTTGGTCAGCTCAGTTCTGCATTACAACGCTTTTACACATAATTTGAGAGGCTCCAATAGATAGCTTTACCTCTTCCTTACTTTAGCAATTTTGTACCAACACAACAAATAAAATTATTTTAAGTTAAGACTCCCTTTTCCAAGCATATTTATACTAATGAATAATGATTGTGTGTCCAGTACCCGTCTGAAACCTTGAATTAAGCCTATTTTAAGTTCTGTATTTACCTTGTACTATTTGAAGTTATACAAGACATGACCGGCAGTAACAATGAAATGCGAGGGAAAATTAATTTTGTCATATTCACAGAGAATATGAAGTTCATCACTTGGTTACCCTGGAACACATTCTGTGTACTCCAACGAGGTTACACCAACTTCGTTGGTAGTTGGTGTATTCGTTGGGTAAAGCCAAAATCCAGTCAAGTCAAAATAGTTTAAGCCGTGGCGGTTGTATTGTAGGCCCTATGAAACTTTGTTTATAAAGCTACAGCTAGCAATTTTTAGTTTAAAGTGGAAAACATATAATATAGGCCTACTTATACTATTACGTTAATTAATAATCACAGTAATACTTGTATATAGCTTAAAAATTAAATGTTCATTCCAATTTATGTTTTTTCTCAATTAAAATAGAACTTTTTTAATTAATTGTTTTAAATGTGAGTTTCATTTTTTCTCATACTTCTAATTATGGCCCTATAATGAGATATATTTAAAAGGAAAACAATAACCTAGGCTCTCTCTCTGGTTGTATTTGTATTGCGCGGGGAGGGGGGGAGCGGGTATGTATGAGTTTGGGTGGTACGCCAAAAAATTTTAAAGCCTCAGGTGGTACGCGGGCACCAAAAGGTTGGGGAACACTGCTTTAATAGATGATCACTTACCTAGTTCAAAATTATCCTACATAATTTTTATTGCCTTCAAATTTGTAATATCCCGATAAAACCCAGGTTTTTGGAATTTTTAGCGACATTTTGGGTTTATTCAAGGTTATTTTTTGGTTATTTTTTATCATTTTGATTATTTTTTATATTTTTATTGACCTCAAGAACTGTTACAAGCCCTGCTTTTTCAAACCTACTTTTTAGTAATAATGATACTATTTTTTGTGGTCAGGTGGTTCCTAAAATCAAAATTAATACTTTGTTTTAAAGTGGATGGGTGGGCTGAGTTGAATTTTTGTAAATATTTTACATTAATTAAATGGTATATTCTGTCAAGCTCTACCAACTTAGATTTAGACACTTAATTCAAGCAGTAGATTAATATGAATTTAAAAAAAATCATGCTAAGAAATCATTGTAAATGTGATCTGAAGGAAAGAAAGATTCAGGGTTTTTATGAAGGTTTCCTTTTCATTAGTGCAATAAGAAAAAATTCCTTGATAATACAGTTTTTAACAAAAATATTTTGTGTTTAGTTCTCAATTTATTTTTAAACTAAAAAATATGTTGAAATTTACTGTCTTTAGGACTGACCTTTATCAGTCCTAATTTGATGGTTTCTTATCGCCTTAATTAATCTGTCCTTTTCTCTCTAAATAAATAAATTAGATTAGATCAATTAAATGATTAGGGGTTTTTGTCATGTTATTTAACAAGCTAACATTGTTTCTGTATTATTTGAAAAAAACCCTTTATGCCAAGTATATTCATGAATAATATTTTTCTTTGTATGCCTTACTTCAGTATTCTGCGTAATTATTAAAATTATTATAAACCTACATAATATAGGTTATATTATATCTTCACTCAAAGATAGCAGTAATACTTGGCATTGTGTATTAAAAATTCTATTTTTTACAATTATTTTTGATCTTGCTCAAGTGAGTCAGGCAACACATGTAAACTTAGACACAACCTTAACATTTGGTTCCAAATATAATTTATAACAAATCACCGATTAATATTAACATCCTCGTAGATTAATAAAAGCAATAGATTTCATTATACTAAAAAATTTGAAATATGCAAAATTATCTTGTTGTTCTGGTTCAGTTTTACTTCAAGTTATTAAAGGTGTAGGGATCCCTCTTAGTTTTGTCCATAACATTTTCAAGTCAAAGATTATTTTAACCAGCCCTCTCAAACATTTGTAATACTGTTGGTTGTGTTCAAACCGTAGATTCAATGATGTGTATTATTTTGTAGTTACGCCTAACACTGTCACAGGAGATGGTGACGGAGAGATCTACTTGGAGAGGACCAAGTTTGAAACACCCTCGAGAGGAGGGCTGAAGAGGTCAGCTTCCTCACCTAACATCAACAAGGTAAACACAATCTTATTGTTGAAGAAAAAATACTTTTTTTATTCACTTTGCATTCAGTTCTTTTTTTGTAATCAAATTACAAAGTATTTTCTTGTTTTTAATAGTTTAACAGAAGATTTTAGATGTATGGTCGTTTTAAATCTAAAAATGGCCATTTTGGGTTTCACTCCTGATTTATGGTAATCATTCTTTAACAGTGGATGTTGGAAATTCCCCACAAAAGTTAAATATGTATGTTTTGTTAGCGCTTTTGGCAATTTTGCAAGAGCTGTTGTAGAATTTGTTATAGCTGTTCCATGGGAAATGATTACTGACTGTCTGTGAATGCAATTTTTATAAAATTGAAAGCAAATTACATGATATTTTTCTCTGTACAACCTCTCTGTCTGGTGAGTCTTCACAAGTAACATTATCTGTGCATGGGTTTACAGAAGTCAGCCAGGTAATATTACTTGCCAAGAATCTCACCCTGGTTAGTTTTAACCTTCTACATTCTGCTAATATAGAATAAGTTATTAACGTTTCACATCACGTCTAATCTCACTTGATATTTCTTTTAGCACTTTATTAATTAGACTATCTTTAATTTAAATAAACTGAAAGCTATATATTTTTGTTGACACAAAAATCGCATGATATATGAAATAGTAAATAATTAAGTTTAACTGTATATTTACTATTTAGATATACTACGGTACCTTTTTGTGTTAAAGTGCTTTGAAAATATTAATTCTATATATTTATGTGTGAAAAAAGGAATGGGCGTAACCTCGCTTTCTGCCTTAAATTTTCTTTAAAACACTAAACGATGGGAATCTTCACAAAAGCTTATATGATTTCCTAATTTCTTCCATACTTATTTATGAACTGAAGTAATGGTTGTAGATTTTGAATTAATGTTTGTTTAGATTAGCACCACTGCTAACCTGAACAGTAACACTGGTAACCACTGTTGTAATACGCTAAAGATGCGTTTGATGTTTTTTATTAAGTTGGCTTTGTGAGATAAATTTTGCTTTGTACTGATTGAGAGCATGTTGCAGCTGGCTGATGAAGATCTGGACCAGTCGTCAACGCCGTTGTTTGACCGCAGCATCAAGCCGAAGAACCTAACCGGCTACGACTACTCGCCGCGCGGCGCAGGCACCGACACCGTCTACATGGCCGACACCAACAGAAAGGTGAGGCTCTTCATTTCAGTCACTGGATAGTTTTATACAAGGTGTCTCAGAACTCTTTACCAACCATTATAGGTGTTATTCCAGGACCAAAATAACACATCGTTTCCAAAACTCCACAGTTAACCAAACGGCCATCACTTAGTGATTTACCAAATAATTTTATATTTAACAGTTTTTTATACAGTGGAAGCTCTCTTAACCGACAACGGATCAACCGCCCATTAGATTTACCAATCGTTTTTTTAAAATATACAAACTTCCGCCATGGGAGCCGATGTGGCGATAATGATCTAAAAATTACTCATAATTCAACAGGTTGATCATACATTTCTGTAGCAAGTAAAATTAAGTCAGTTGTTTTTTACAGTGTTAACAATCTTTGCTTATTTTGTTTTTGAAGAGTTTGAAACACCAAAAATAACATTTTTCTTTATTAACCAATTGATTGTGTTACGTACAATTGATCGTATTGCAACAGTTTTTTGTACATTTTTCATTTGTTTTATTGATTTTAAATTACATTTCTAGTAATATATTCAGTTTAACCGACCTTTTTTGTTTTACGACCATAGTCTGGTCCAATAGAGGTCGGTTAAGCAAGTTTCTACTGTAAATGGGTTGAATTTAGGTGGGATCTGTTTATTCTTTGAGAGTTGCACCTTGGTCAAGACTGATTTGCTACTTTTTACTTGTGTTTACTGTGTGTGTGCCACTAGGTCTTGAAATATGCAAGATAACCGTATTTTTACACGAAAATGCCAATAAAACTATGACATTCATGCCAAAACTGGTTTAAAATAATGCGCCATATTTGTGTTACCAAATGGTAACGCTGGGTCATATTGGGTTTGACCGGTTCATCATCACCACAAGTTAGAAACGGGTCAACCAGAATCAAAATAAAGTTACCCCCCGATAAATAATGAAATTTAATTTAACAAAAATTAAGCCTAAATGAAACACCATTTCGGGAAATTAATTTATAGCTAGGGATGGACGGGACCCGAAATTTCGGGAAATTTCGCGGCCACATTCCATGGACACCAAAGAAGATCTATTGTTCAGCTTATCTATTGTTCGACCTCCGGCAGTAATTTATTCAAGAGGGGTGTTTTTTGCTGCTAGTACCAAATGCTACTTTCTGAACCAATTGTCGTAGAAAACTAAGGGATGGCTCCTTTGATTCGTCTAATTCTTACAAATTAAACAAAATGTCAACCAAAGTTGTGTGACTTTCCAATCAAAGAAAAAATGGCAAGGTATTGTTAAATAAATCAATCTTTAATTGAATTACTGTTTTATAATGTTAAAAGCATCTTATTATAATTTAATATAATTTTTAAATGAAAAACTTCAAATCCCATTAAATATATTTTTTAAGTTTAACATTACAAATATATTTATTAGATTTGAGGTTCATAACTTTAGACTTTCATTGTTTTTTATTGATTTTTTTTATCATACACTACTTTTTTTAAATAGAAAAAAATAGCTAAATGAATACATAGAAATAAAAATAATTAGGTCTAATAGTGTTTTTTAAGTTCAATTTTTATGATAATCTCTAAGTAAGAACCTGTCCCTGTTAAATCAATAAGTATAAAAAATGAAAAATAAACATTTCTTGGGGTTATAAATGGCTTTGGTTTGTTGATTCACTTCATTCCTTAGTATGAATCTAAATTATATACTCCCGAATGTGTAACTCACTCACTCACTCACTCACTCATCGGGGTATCAGAAATTCGTCAAATGTCGGTAAAGTAGATCTCCTATATATCACTTACTACAGAGTGATTCCCAAGCGAGAACTAAACTTACCGGACTGTATTACTGAGAAAATTGCCAACATACTGGAAGTCGGGGATTACCGAAACACCGTTTTTAAGAAATTTTATAACATTAACCAATTGTACCTTTATAGGAAAAGCGGTCTATTCACCGAGAGTAATTTCAATGTACAGGGTGTATCTGAAATTACCTCTCCAGACCGGAAGTCACTGATGTCAAATACAAACTCTCACTTTAAATAATTTTTTTTAGTTTTACACGGTTTTTAAGAAAACTTTACAATTTGATCTTGTACGCGTAATTTTAGCAGTTTATTGAATATTTGAGGTTGAAATTTAGATTTTAAGCAAAAATGTCTCGGCACAAAAATGTCTTAGATTCTTTTAAATACGTTTCCAACAAAATTGTCAGTTTGGTCCAAAATGTTTTTTTATTAAATTTACAACATGACGGAGATTAATGAACATGTATTTAAATGTTTAGTAAAACTAATCACGTGATAATTGATGTTTTATGATGGCATATTATTTTAAATGAGGTTCTTAGACATTTACATGTTTGGTAAGTTCTGTTATATGTAAAATGTTCAGACATAATATATGTTAAATTTCCCCCAGTTAAAAAAAATAATGTCATGCTATTTATTATTCTAAATCAGTATGATTAGGGTTTTTAAATATTAAATTTTAAAGTTGCTTCAATATAACGTCTGGTCCCCTCTGTATTGAAATCAGTGTCAATCAACAGAGCAAAATATGTTTACCTACAACGGCACAATTTTTTTTGTACAATTTTAAAAGAGGTGCAAGGTTGGTATGGGACACCCGGTAAGACAGTATCATATTTGCACGATAGTCCTCCCAAAAATTGGTTCTTTATTTGGGATGGCACTTAATTTCTAACGAACTCATTAGGAAGTACATCATTGACTTTACCTGATAGCATGCTAATTTAAATTTTACAATTCAACAAAAATTTTAACTAAAATAGCAGATTACACAATTGATTTATCTTTTAGTGCGTACTAAGTTGATGTTTAATTTAAAAAGGTGGCAGTACAGTATTTTCATTTAAAATAAAAAAAGCTTTTTTATTTCCTGCCCCAGAAAACTATCTGATTTTAAAATTTAGCGACCAAACATTTTTACCCAAAATAAATATGACATTATTTTTTTCTACTCTAGCGGCCAAATTATAACATCTGAGGCAATCTTCGCGAACATCTTTCAAGTTACTACAAGTTTGGTTCTATGAATTTTTGCCCCCCAGTCCACACAATTAAACATAATTAAATGTTTATTTATTTTTGCGGGGAATTTTACCCAATGTAGATGTAATTTTACAACTACTATAATATTTTACTCAGAACTTTCACTTTGCACATAGACATATCTTGCACAGTACCAATATCAATTAAATTATCAAACTTAAAAATTATCATGATGATTTTCAATATCACGTATTCTTCTTTTGACTGTGAGTCGGAACGAATTGCTATATCAAGCAACTGATTGTTTTACTTTGATTGTTATTTACTGACCTGGTCCTACGGCTAAAACATACGTCCTTTGATGTGTATGGTAATTTTAATATTTTAACCATTATTTAACATACTTTTGTTAGTAACTACTGTATTATTGTATTTAGAAGCTTGAAGTTTTTTTTATTTGCCTTGACAGTAATATTTTAGGAAATTAGGTAAATTTTAAAGTTTTACACCATTAAAAACTGAAATGAAGGAATTGTAATGAATGCCAATATATTTATTAAACTACAAATATCGTTCTTTTGCCTTCCTGTTTTGTGGTACAAACTACTTCCATCAAAACAGATATTTTTCCCCACTTCCATTCTTTCTGAAATACACTCCAGTCATAAGTTATCATAATAGTATCTCCATTTTTTTTACACATACAATTCTGATCGTAATACCTAGAATAATACATAGTTAAGTATTATTTCACAACTCTCAATATTTTTATTTTTTATATTGACATGAGGGGAACTAAGAAGGGGATTTAAACGAAGAGCCGTAGGTTATTCAGCGAACACAATGAGTGGTATTGGAGTGGAGCCCTCAACTAGCTTCATTGCATGAGAGTTTTATAGTAATTTTTATAGTAATTACGGAATTGGGGTAGCCAATTAGGGGGTGGACCCTCCATCCAGCATAACCTAGAAATATTTACCTAGAATATTTACATATATTACGTAAATTATTATCATTCCGCAGTTAAAATCTTGTTAGCGAATTTTAATTACGAAGGGGTACTAAAACCGATTCATAGGAGTTTTTCAAAGCTTTATTTACTATTGATTGTGAATTTTGTGTATTAAACCGTTTTGTTACTGTCTTCAACGTATAGCTCTTCCGTGTAACTAACTTATTAACTTATGACTTTTAATTATTCTACAAATTTAGGGCAACCCCTAAGGGGGCATGGGGGCGGAGCCCCCATCGAGCCGTAGGCGAGTATTTATTATAATTTCAATTTGTTGTTTTTTTGTTTTTTTCACTGAGCAGGCCTTAGGCCTATTTATGTAATACAGTTTTGTTTTGTTTACAATTTTTCCAATTGTTTTAATCTATATGTTTATGTACATAATTTTTCTTTTCATTCTTTATAGAAAACGTTTAATATTTCATTCAACAAAACTTTTATAAAATTTTGAATGGACTTTTTTTACATGTATATTGATTAGTGATTTGATTTAAATATTTTTGGTAACAAGAAAATTTATACTTTATCCTTATCTCATTGTATACTGCAAATATAAAAATTAGTTATTTTAAATCTTTTCAACAAAAGGAGGATAATAGTACCGTATACAAAAACAAGTGGAACAATTTGGAAACAGAACTGGTTGATATTTAACATTAATTTGTCTTTATATGACATTCAGATAAAAGTCAAAACGAATATTTCCCGATAGCGTCGAGAAGAGCAATCCCGTCCCGATCCTGTCCTGAAATTGGATGGGAAATAAAACTTCCCGTCCCGTCCCGTCCCGAACTAAAAATCCATTCCCGTCCATCCCTATTTATAGCCCTAAGTACCTGCGGGACTGACCATGTGCTCGGTGATCTTAGACAATTATTTTTCAGTAACAATCTCAGTCACATACGCTGGAATGTCAAGCCTAAAAACACCGTTTTCTTTATTCGCACCTCTCAAACTCACGCTTCTGACTAGCGGAATGTTTTAATATAAGCCTAAGATGCCAAATTAAAATCAAAACAAATTTACAAAATACGGCAATCCAGGGCAGGGATACTTTACGATTCCATTCAGATAGTAGCTCAAATAAATATGTACCTAACAGTATTTTTATAAAAAATAAAAACAACAAATTAGGATGAGCAATAAATCACTGACTGTGATTTTGTCTCAGATATTTTCAAGTCGCAGTCACAGTCTGTTATAAGTTGTTATAATTATCAGTGAAAAAAAAAAAACGACGACAAAGTCACAGTTTTCTTTACATATTGCAGTGTCAAAGTCACAAATGCTTATTTCTGCACTTGTCACTTATTCTGATTACGCACTAGGACAGACAAAGTACGGAATCAGCTGGAAATCAGCTGGAATATTTTTTAGGTCCTAGGACTGAAAAGTCAGCTGCTTTCTAAGTGTGATTTATTAATTTTCTAGTGAAATAGTGAAAATAAATTATAGGAATTGCCACATGAGCCCTAGTTTAAAATTTCAAAGGCACTTTGTCTGAGTCACCGATATTTCCCTTGTTACCGTCAAAGTTCTATATAATAATTTAATGTTAGTGATATTATCTTCTGTTATTGAAATAAACAATAGAAAATATTGCAATAACAATAAAACCCATGTAAAAGTGAAAAAAAAACAAAACTATAATACTTTAATAATTTTGAGGTATAAAGTCTTAATCTTATCAACTTATTTTCTCTCTATAATTTTTTTTCTTTTTCTAATATTTTTATTATAATATTGTTTTTATCATTATGCACGAAATTAGCCTGTATTTTGTTCTCTCAATAGTACCAAAAAGTGTTTCTTTTTTGTCCTTGGACTAAAAAATCAGCTGGAATATTTTTTAGGTCCTAGGACTGAAAAGTCAGCTGCTTTCTAAGTGTTATTTATTATTGTTCTGTGAAGAATAGTGAAATTAAAACGTTATATTAAAGCATTATTTGTAAATAACAGAAATATAAACATTGCATATTACTTACTTTGTAAATATAACCTGAAAAATACAACTTTATAGTTAATATTTTTAACTATTAAAAGTGTAATTCATTATGATAAAAAACGTTGTTTGTTTGGTTCAAACTAGACAAGGCCCATCACACTAATTTCCCCCAATTATTCCCAATCATCTTCTCTTTTTAATCCCTTGCTTTATCTTATAATATTTTTCCCCCTCTCATTCTTTATTTTCTTTCTTTCATTTCATATATATATATATTGATTCTCAATAAAGTTATCTCCACCCTGTATTCATAATTCAATTAAAATGTTTCAATCATATGTTTTTATTTTTCACATGTTTTTATTTAATTCAAATCTAATTGTTCAAAAAACCAAGTTAGAAGCAAGACAATATTTAATATGGAAACAAAAAAATAATTTTAATTGTAATTGTACTTGAGGAAAAAGTGAGTGAATATTTCAAGAATTATGACAAGGACTTTATCTATATAGAAGAACATGAAAAATAATACAATACGGACTCATACCCATTGAAGAGTGTGTAAAGAAAAGGTTGGTGCTACATAGGTCTTACCTAAAACTTTGTTTTGCAAATTAAACTTAATTATAATCCTTCAGTGTTGCAATGTTGTAATTGTTTCCATATTTTAATGTATTATTAATTTTTTTTGTATTTCAATTCAACAAATAACTTTTGGTTTGCCAGATCCCTTCTAATTCTGGCTGGTCCACTCATCGAAGGAAACTTATTTTTTTTTTATTTTTAGTTTAAAACCCCACAAAACCCCACATAAAGTTTTTGGTCCTGATCGAGCCGGATGTTAATTTCAGTCCCATGGCTATTTCTCTCATGTTATTTTACCAACCCCCTCATGTTGTGTTGTCTTACCAACCTTACCTCAATAACTATGTACTTTCCCAAACCCTAAATTATGTCCTACTTTTCACTTAGTATACCACTCATCTTTTATGCTCCTCTTTTATGTGTTTACGTGTCTGGCCTTTGTCTAGCTCACACATCATACTCCTAACTGCTCATTACCCATAAGATTTAAGACTTAATCATCACGGAGTGATTAAAGAAAGTAGCAGTACCACCAAACTACGTACTGTTTTCGACGCCAGTTGTAAAACTAGTTCTGGCTTATCCCTCAATGATATCCTTATGACTGGCCCCAAGTTGCAGAACAACATTTGCGACCTGCTCTTACAATTCCGTCGCCACAATGTTGTCTTTTGTTGCGACATTAGACAAATGTATCGTCAAATTACTATTCATCCAGAAGATCGTAATTTCCAACTAATTTTGTGGAGATCTAACACAAATCAATCCCCATCTGTTTTCCAACTAAATACAGTGACTTATGGAATGAATAGTTCTCCTTATTTAGCAATTAGAACTTTGCACCAGCTAGCTGATGACCACGGTAATGAATTTCCACAAGCAGCTAATGTATTGCGTAACCATACATATGTAGATGATATTATCACTGGAGCTGACACTGAAGATGAAGCATTAACACTTCAGTCCCAACTTATCTCTTTGTTAAATCGTGGCTGCTTTGAACTGAGAAAATGGGTTTCTAACTCTCCTAAACTCCTAAGTAACTTACCTGACACACATCTAGAAACACCTAAGTTTTTGCAAAACTCAGAAACACCCCAATTTTCAGTTTTAGGGCTTCAATTGTCTCCAGAAAATGATTCATTCTCATACAATTTTCAGACTCCAACTTCATTCAAACCTCCTACCAAACCTACTGTATTCAGCACGATAGCTCAGATTTATGATCCATGTGGATTCCTAGTCCCATTCATCATGATGGCCAAATGTTTTATGCAGCTTCTTTGGACGAAAGGCCTGTCTTGGGACTCTCCACTTCCAACCGATCTTCGTACTCAATGGAAATCATTTACTGATGAAACCAAATTTTTACCACAAGTATCAATAAATCGTTCTCTAAACCTATCGTCGACTTGTAAAATGGAATTACATGGATTTTGCGATGCATCGGAATTGGGATATGCTGCCGTTACGTACATACGATGCGAATTCCCAGACGAATCAGTGTCTGTAAACTTACTCATGGCTAAAAGTCGAGTTGCTCCTTTAAAACGGGTCACAATTCCAAGACTGGAATTATGTGCAGCTTTTCTACTAGCTCAATTGATTGCACACATTCAATCCTTATTTTCCACGTTTAATTCACAGAACACCCACTTATGGTGTGACTCAACTATAGCGTTAACATGGATACAAACTCCGCCTAACCGATTAAAGACGTTTGTAGCAAATCGTGTTTCTCAGATTCAAGATCTAGTACCTACTGAAATGTGGAAACATATACATTCAGAACACAATCCAGCTGATTGTGCATCTCGTGGAATCCGTCTCCCAACTCTTGTCAATCACAACATCTGGTGGCACGGCCCAAGTTGGCTTTCTTTGCCTGCGTCACACTGGCCAACGTCTAACTTCAATCCCATCACTTTGGACTCATCTCATGAAATAAAGTCAGACCCTTTGCCAGTTTTGGTAACGGTTCACAAACCTGAACTACCTATTTTAACAAAGTTTTCATCATGGATGACTCTTGTTCGAGTTATGTCATATGTGCTAAGATTTATAAATAACTGTCGCAACATGACCCACCATTCTGGTTGTTTAACTGCTCCAGAATTGACAAATTCACGCAACAAGATATTTTATCTCGTCCAACAATCCACCATGTATGACGAGTTTCAACTTTTGTCTCAAGATAAACCTTGCTCTAAACGTCTGATACGCTTAACACCTTTCATCGACTCAGACAATTTAATACGTGTCGGTGGACGTATTAACCAAGCACCTGTTTCCTATGACACTCGTCATCCAGTTGTTTTACCAAAGCACCATCATGTCGTTAATATACTAATTGACTATTACCATATTCACTACCTTCATGCTGGCCCTCAATTCATTCAATCATTGTTATCAAGACAAGTTTGGATTCTATGTGCCCGGAACGTGATCAGATCCCGCATTTTTAAATGCATTAAGTGCTTCAAGCTTCACCCACAATCATCGACGCCTTTAATGGGTGATCTTCCTCCCTGTCGCATCACTCCTGCTAAACCATTCGCGTCAACTGGAATTTATTATGGAGGTCCATTTAACATCAAGATCACAAACTTACGATTCATTAAAAACATCAAAGTTTATATTTGCATTTTTATATGTATGGTGACTAAAGCCGTCCATATCGAAGTAGTTCATGATCTATCAACTCCTGCTTTTATCGCTGCATTAACCAGATTCATCTCTCGACGAGGACAATGTAACAACATATATTCCGACTGTGGTTCGAATTTCATCGGAGCTAATCTTGAACTGCAAAGAATTATTAAGAATATCAAGACTAAAGAAAATCGTGCATCCATCAACAAGTTCGCTTCAGAACAGGGAATCAAATTTCATTTTAATCCACCTGCTTCACCTCATCAAGGGGGCTTATGGGAATCGGCTATCAAAAGAGCTAAACACCATTTATTACGAGTCATTTTTTCGACAATACTTACTTACCCTGAGTTTACTACTCTCACTACTCGAGTGGAAGCCATGCTTAACTCAAGACCGTTGACACCACTCTCCGCTGATCCATCCGATCTGGCAGCACTTACGCCAGGACATTTTTTAACCGGCGCTCCTCTTGTCTCGCTTCCTGAAAATGACTTGTCTGATGTTCCTATTAATCGTTTACACCATTGGCAAGCAGCTCAGGCGTTATTCCAAAACATCTGGAAAAGGTGGACCGTCGAATACTTTCATACGCTGCAACAACGGCCAAAATGGACAACTGCAACGAAGAACCTAAACGTAGGGGACTTAGTACTCATACAGTCACAAACACCAACTCTACAGTGGCCCCTCGCCAGAGTGACTCAAGTATTCCCTGGAAAAGATGGAGTTGTACGAGTGGCTGAAGTCCGAACACCAAATAACTCCTTTCGCCGCCCCGTCGTGAAGTTGTGCAAGTTGCCAATTGAATGATTGTTGAAGTAAGGATACTTCAAGGCCGGGAGTATGTTTGGTTCAAACTAGACAAGGCCCATCACACTAATTTCCCCCAATTATTCCCAATCATCTTCTCTTTTTAATCCCTTGCTTTATCTTATAATATTTTTCCCCCTCTCATTCTTTATTTTCTTTCTTTCATTTCATATATATATATATTGATTCTCAATAAAGTTATCTCCACCCTGTATTCATAATTCAATTAAAATGTTTCAATCATATGTTTTTATTTTTCACATGTTTTTATTTAATTCAAATCTAATTGTTCAAAAAACCAAGTTAGAAGCAAGACAATATTTAATATGGAAACAAAAAAATAATTTTAATTGTAATTGTACTTGAGGAAAAAGTGAGTGAATATTTCAAGAATTATGACAAGGACTTTATCTATATAGAAGAACATGAAAAATAATACAATACGGACTCATACCCATTGAAGAGTGTGTAAAGAAAAGGTTGGTGCTACATAGGTCTTACCTAAAACTTTGTTTTGCAAATTAAACTTAATTATAATCCTTCAGTGTTGCAATGTTGTAATTGTTTCCATATTTTAATGTATTATTAATTTTTTTTGTATTTCAATTCAACAAATAACTTTTGGTTTGCCAGATCCCTTCTAATTCTGGCTGGTCCACTCATCGAAGGAAACTTATTTTTTTTTTATTTTTAGTTTAAAACCCCACAAAACCCCACATAAAGTTTTTGGTCCTGATCGAGCCGGATGTTAATTTCAGTCCCATGGCTATTTCTCTCATGTTATTTTACCAACCCCCTCATGTTGTGTTGTCTTACCAACCTTACCTCAATAACTATGTACTTTCCCAAACCCATTAATTATGTCCTACTTTTCACTTAGTATACCACTCATCTTTTATGCTCCTCTTTTATGTGTTTACGTGTCTGGCCTTTGTCTAGCTCACACATCATACTCCTAACTGCTCATTACCCATAAGATTTAAGACTTAATCATGGCGCCACCTAAAACAGCAGAATTTCGCATAGAAACCTACCAACGTTTAACGTCTGTCACCAAAGCACGACTAATTTCCATTAAAAAATCAGTCGATGACATCATTGAACAGGCTACTCCTTTAACCAAAATACAGGAAAAGACCTTGTCTGCTTACCTCTCAGAAGCAAACACGGAAAAACATGACTTTGAAGGTAACTTTAAACGTATTCTGCATGGTATTTCAGACCAAACAATTGATATTGAGTCACTAATCTCCGATAAAAATGAAATACATGACCTTTACATTCATATTTCTAGTTACATTGAGTCTTTAATTTCAGCGAACGATTCTTCCACTGATCGCGAGGAACTTAATGAAGTTTCTAACAAATCCACATTGATTGATGGACAAGTCAGGTTACCAAAAATTAACTTGCCCAAATTCAACGGTGATCTTGCCACTTGGTCGTCATTCATTAACCTTTATGATACGACCATACATAATAACAATGCCCTTTCAAACGTTGTACGTTTCCAGTACCTATTAGGCTTGCTTGAGAACGAACCTCTAAACCTCGTACGCAGTCTCAGTATCACCTCTGATAACTACATCATCGCGTACAACCTACTACGCGAAAGGTATCATAATGAAAGGCGACTCCAACTTTTACATATCAATCAACTATTAGATCTTCCTAATGTGTCTGCGTCAAACATCAACGGGGTCAGACAATTCATCAATAGTTTCAACGAAAACACTCAAGCTCTTCAAGCCTTAAATTATGACATCCAAAACTCAAATCTCTTACTTTCCGTAGTATTACTGAGAAAATTGGATCTCAAACTTAGCCAAAAACTCGAATCCGTTCGCAACCCTACAGATGTTTCCGACCATTCGCTACCTACATCACAGCAAATAATTTCATTTCTCAATAAAGAGTGCAATAATTTGGAAGATGCTATGCTATCCCAAAAAATGCGGTTTACTACTGATCAAAATAAGCTTAATAACACTAAAGTATCTAACCAACAAGTTTCGGTCAAGAAAAATGTCGCTATGACAGTCACACAATCTTCACGTAATAGCAGTAATTTCACCCAGTCTGTTCCTTGCTTTGTATGTAACCAGTTGGGTCACAAAGTATACGTGTGCTCCTCATTTTTAGCTCAGTCGCCAAACGAACGATTTAAACTAGTGAAACAATTGCAACGATGTGTTTCGTGTCTTGGATTACACTCTACCAAAGCATGTAAGTCTAAGTCTTCATGTAAAAAATGTGGTAACCAATGGCATCATACTTTGTTACATTTTGACCATGATAAGACAGATCAAGTTGTTCTTCCACCATCGAATGTAACAAAACAAACAAACAACCCCTCAACTAAGCCTGCTCAGTCCACAACAAACACATCTGTGTCCCTAGTTTCAAACAATCAATCAAAGTCAAACACTACCGTATTGCTAGGTACATTACTAGTTCAAATCACATCGTCAAGTGGTGAACCACATGTATTTAGAGCTCTCATTGATTCTGGCAGTATGTGCAATTTAATTACCGAACGCGCTGCTATGCTTTTGAATTTGAAACGAACTAAGTCAACAGTTCAACTCTCCGGAATCGACCAACATGTCACTCAAAATAAAGGACAGATTTTCATTGATCTTAAAACTTTGTCTGGGAATACCGTAATAGAAGCTCAGCCTGCGCTAATTCTCGATCAATTGACAATCGATCTTCCTCGCTCACCCATCTCTTCAGAAGTTTTAGAACTTACTCGTTCTTATGAACTCGCTGACCCTACCTTTCACGTCCCAAGTCGCATTGACTTAGTTATTGGAAGTGCTATCTTTCCTCATCTTCTCACTCAGAATCAGTTTTCACTTGGTCCTAATTTGCCCACTGCTTTGGGAACTCACTTTGGTTATGTACTTATGGGCACTGCTCCGTGCATACCTCCAGTCAACCATGCCACTGGAAACCCTATATCAACCCTCAATGTATGTCTCCATGCTATGAATGACTATGATTTACACTCTGCAATTCAGAAGTTCTGGACTCTGGAAGAAGTCCCTTCTAAACGTACTTTCTCGAATGAAGAAACTCTTTGTGACAATCACTTCTCCTCAACTCATTCACGTGATGAAACTGGCCGCTACATTGTAAGGCTTCCCTTTAAAGAATCTTACTCTTGTCTTGGTGAATCTAAACGTGCTGCTGAGACACGGCTCTTTGCTATGGAACGTAAGTTTCACTATAATCATAACTTTTCTCAACTTTATCATGATTTTATGGACGAATACGTAAATCTAGGACACATGTCTAAGCTATCACACCTAGATCCCAGTCAACCTCATTACTTTCTTCCCCATCACGGAGTGATTAAAGAAAGTAGCAGTACCACCAAACTACGTACTGTTTTCGACGCCAGTTGTAAAACTAGTTCTGGCTTATCCCTCAATGATATCCTTATGACTGGCCCCAAGTTGCAGAACAACATTTGCGACCTGCTCTTACAATTCCGTCGCCACAATGTTGTCTTTTGTTGCGACATTAGACAAATGTATCGTCAAATTACTATTCATCCAGAAGATCGTAATTTCCAACTAATTTTGTGGAGATCTAACACAAATCAATCCCCATCTGTTTTCCAACTAAATACAGTGACTTATGGAATGAATAGTTCTCCTTATTTAGCAATTAGAACTTTGCACCAGCTAGCTGATGACCACGGTAATGAATTTCCACAAGCAGCTAATGTATTGCGTAACCATACATATGTAGATGATATTATCACTGGAGCTGACACTGAAGATGAAGCATTAACACTTCAGTCCCAACTTATCTCTTTGTTAAATCGTGGCTGCTTTGAACTGAGAAAATGGGTTTCTAACTCTCCTAAACTCCTAAGTAACTTACCTGACACACATCTAGAAACACCTAAGTTTTTGCAAAACTCAGAAACACCCCAATTTTCAGTTTTAGGGCTTCAATTGTCTCCAGAAAATGATTCATTCTCATACAATTTTCAGACTCCAACTTCATTCAAACCTCCTACCAAACCTACTGTATTCAGCACGATAGCTCAGATTTATGATCCATGTGGATTCCTAGTCCCATTCATCATGATGGCCAAATGTTTTATGCAGCTTCTTTGGACGAAAGGCCTGTCTTGGGACTCTCCACTTCCAACCGATCTTCGTACTCAATGGAAATCATTTACTGATGAAACCAAATTTTTACCACAAGTATCAATAAATCGTTCTCTAAACCTATCGTCGACTTGTAAAATGGAATTACATGGATTTTGCGATGCATCGGAATTGGGATATGCTGCCGTTACGTACATACGATGCGAATTCCCAGACGAATCAGTGTCTGTAAACTTACTCATGGCTAAAAGTCGAGTTGCTCCTTTAAAACGGGTCACAATTCCAAGACTGGAATTATGTGCAGCTTTTCTACTAGCTCAATTGATTGCACACATTCAATCCTTATTTTCCACGTTTAATTCACAGAACACCCACTTATGGTGTGACTCAACTATAGCGTTAACATGGATACAAACTCCGCCTAACCGATTAAAGACGTTTGTAGCAAATCGTGTTTCTCAGATTCAAGATCTAGTACCTACTGAAATGTGGAAACATATACATTCAGAACACAATCCAGCTGATTGTGCATCTCGTGGAATCCGTCTCCCAACTCTTGTCAATCACAACATCTGGTGGCACGGCCCAAGTTGGCTTTCTTTGCCTGCGTCACACTGGCCAACGTCTAACTTCAATCCCATCACTTTGGACTCATCTCATGAAATAAAGTCAGACCCTTTGCCAGTTTTGGTAACGGTTCACAAACCTGAACTACCTATTTTAACAAAGTTTTCATCATGGATGACTCTTGTTCGAGTTATGTCATATGTGCTAAGATTTATAAATAACTGTCGCAACATGACCCACCATTCTGGTTGTTTAACTGCTCCAGAATTGACAAATTCACGCAACAAGATATTTTATCTCGTCCAACAATCCACCATGTATGACGAGTTTCAACTTTTGTCTCAAGATAAACCTTGCTCTAAACGTCTGATACGCTTAACACCTTTCATCGACTCAGACAATTTAATACGTGTCGGTGGACGTATTAACCAAGCACCTGTTTCCTATGACACTCGTCATCCAGTTGTTTTACCAAAGCACCATCATGTCGTTAATATACTAATTGACTATTACCATATTCACTACCTTCATGCTGGCCCTCAATTCATTCAATCATTGTTATCAAGACAAGTTTGGATTCTATGTGCCCGGAACGTGATCAGATCCCGCATTTTTAAATGCATTAAGTGCTTCAAGCTTCACCCACAATCATCGACGCCTTTAATGGGTGATCTTCCTCCCTGTCGCATCACTCCTGCTAAACCATTCGCGTCAACTGGAATTTATTATGGAGGTCCATTTAACATCAAGATCACAAACTTACGATTCATTAAAAACATCAAAGTTTATATTTGCATTTTTATATGTATGGTGACTAAAGCCGTCCATATCGAAGTAGTTCATGATCTATCAACTCCTGCTTTTATCGCTGCATTAACCAGATTCATCTCTCGACGAGGACAATGTAACAACATATATTCCGACTGTGGTTCGAATTTCATCGGAGCTAATCTTGAACTGCAAAGAATTATTAAGAATATCAAGACTAAAGAAAATCGTGCATCCATCAACAAGTTCGCTTCAGAACAGGGAATCAAATTTCATTTTAATCCACCTGCTTCACCTCATCAAGGGGGCTTATGGGAATCGGCTATCAAAAGAGCTAAACACCATTTATTACGAGTCATTTTTTCGACAATACTTACTTACCCTGAGTTTACTACTCTCACTACTCGAGTGGAAGCCATGCTTAACTCAAGACCGTTGACACCACTCTCCGCTGATCCATCCGATCTGGCAGCACTTACGCCAGGACATTTTTTAACCGGCGCTCCTCTTGTCTCGCTTCCTGAAAATGACTTGTCTGATGTTCCTATTAATCGTTTACACCATTGGCAAGCAGCTCAGGCGTTATTCCAAAACATCTGGAAAAGGTGGACCGTCGAGTACTTTCATACGCTGCAACAACGGCCAAAATGGACAACTGCAACGAAGAACCTAAACGTAGGGGACTTAGTACTCATACAGTCACAAACACCAACTCTACAGTGGCCCCTCGCCAGAGTGACTCAAGTATTCCCTGGAAAAGATGGAGTTGTACGAGTGGCTGAAGTCCGAACACCAAATAACTCCTTTCGCCGCCCCGTCGTGAAGTTGTGCAAGTTGCCAATTGAATGATTGTTGAAGTAAGGATACTTCAAGGCCGGGAGTATGTTTGGTTCAAACTAGACAAGGCCCATCACACTAATTTCCCCCAATTATTCCCAATCATCTTCTCTTTTTAATCCCTTGCTTTATCTTATAATATTTTTCCCCCTCTCATTCTTTATTTTCTTTCTTTCATTTCATATATATATATATTGATTCTCAATAAAGTTATCTCCACCCTGTATTCATAATTCAATTAAAATGTTTCAATCATATGTTTTTATTTTTCACATGTTTTTATTTAATTCAAATCTAATTGTTCAAAAAACCAAGTTAGAAGCAAGACAATATTTAATATGGAAACAAAAAAATAATTTTAATTGTAATTGTACTTGAGGAAAAAGTGAGTGAATATTTCAAGAATTATGACAAGGACTTTATCTATATAGAAGAACATGAAAAATAATACAATACGGACTCATACCCATTGAAGAGTGTGTAAAGAAAAGGTTGGTGCTACATAGGTCTTACCTAAAACTTTGTTTTGCAAATTAAACTTAATTATAATCCTTCAGTGTTGCAATGTTGTAATTGTTTCCATATTTTAATGTATTATTAATTTTTTTTGTATTTCAATTCAACAAATAACTTTTGGTTTGCCAGATCCCTTCTAATTCTGGCTGGTCCACTCATCGAAGGAAACTTATTTTTTTTTTATTTTTAGTTTAAAACCCCACAAAACCCCACATTGTTTATCACTCGGAGCAAAAGTGTCTTTTAAGTGCTTAATAGTTTTTAAAAACTCGACTGCGCCTCGTTTATAAAACACCATTGCGCACTAAAACGACCACTTTTCCTCCTAGTGATGAAAACTACTATTGGTAATGGCCTACAATGCAAAACTACACATTTTGTACAGAGTTTCTATTGTCATGGGGAAGTCTGGTTAGATCATGGAAAGTCAGATCTCAGAGCAAAGACTTATTTCACTATGCCTCGATCCCACAAATGAAAGGTGGGAAAATTAAAGATTTAGAAATTTATGATCGAGGTTAGAAATTAAGAATTAATTTCAAAAATTAATGAAAGGTGGGAAAGTGAGGACACAATAGTAAATATCATCTTCTATAATCTTGTAATTCATTTTTTTTTTTTACTATAAAACTTACAGACGATATGAGATTTTTTCTTTTCCTTCTTAACCCTCCAGAGGTCGCTTAAAATTTAAAACTCGGTCTAGGAGCTTTCTTTTGGGTTTTAAATAAATGCACAAAATATATTCGAAACTCTTTTATTGTTTGAAATAAAAACAGAAAATGATTATGAAATAGATTTCACGCTATAATCCCTGCAAAACAGAGTTCCCTATGACCCGGAGGATTCACGTCCGCTAAGCATCCTCTCGAGGTTCAACCATAATTGATGTGTCAATGTAATAAATTGTTAGAAAAAAACCGAATAATTTTTGTTTAGCACTAGGTAGACTTTGTATGGCCTATGTAAAAAATGTTTATTTATTTATGGCACTTTTTAATGGCATAGTTGATTTAACAATGTAATTATTATAACTGTTATGTAATATACAAAACATGTTTTACGTTTTTACTTAAAACTTAGTATTTTTAATAACAGTTTTGTAAAATAGTATAAAAATAGTGGAAATAACGTTGTGGATTACAAATAAAAAAGCTTTTGTATAAAATTCAACAATCAGAATTCCAAGAATTCCAATCTATGCTGAGATAGATTTATTGCATCTCTGTTCCTGGTAAAAAGTGACTGAATATTCCTGTGGAAATTTTGTTAATGAAACTGGCTTTTGACACATATTATACATTCTAGTATATATTGGTCATATACAGTTAGTATTTTTATAATTTTGAGAAATGCTGTTTAACTGGCTCATTTATGTGTAATTTAAATATTATTCTTAAAGTTTTATTTTTGAAGTTTTCGAATTTTGTCAAGGTTTTGTTTTGATGTTCCTCCATATATAGCCAATCCATAAGATAAATGAGAATGTCCACGAGCAAAATATATTGATTTTAATGTTTCCAAATTGCACAGAAAAGACCTCTTTTTAACACATATTATAAACCAGACGCAATTTCTTTATACACATTGAACATGACAGTCCCAACTTAGGTGACAGTCTACGTTTAATCCAAAAAATGTTGTGGCATTAATTTGTTCAATTTGATTTTGATCAATATATATAGATATGTTAGAGTTAAGGTTTTCTTTATTTTGGGCTGTAGAAAACAACATTTAATTAGTTTTTTCACTGTTTAAAAATAGACTATTTGTAAAAAAATAAGATTGAATGTTTTGTAGCTGCTCTGTACATGTGAATTCAAGATCTTGGTAACTTTTTTATGAGGAAATTAAATTAGAGTCATCGCCATATACAACCAATTTGCTTCTAGTGGTATGATTGTTTTTAATACTGTGGGCATTCCTTGCACATAACAAATAAAGGATCTAGAATGGATCCTTGATGGACACCATACTTGGTAATTAAAGGTTATGAATTATATATTTAGTAATTTTATTATTCTTTGAAGAAACAATCTCAACGTACTGTTTTCTGTTAGGGATATATGAACTGAATCAGTTTAAAGATAATTTAGTTACTCCCAGTTTTTCCAATTTGATTAAATGTATTGTATGAGAGATGCTGTCGAAAGCCTTATAAAGATCCATAAAGACTCCTACTACTTTTTTCCCCTCATCAATTGAATCGATAATTGTTTCGGTAAATTCCAGAACAGTGGTAGTCACGGATTTCCCCTTACGGAAACTGTGTTGTGCGCGCCAGGCGTAGACCGGAGCCCGGGACCACCCCGGTCTACCCCTGGCGCGCAACCAAAAGCAAGGGTTTTTTAGAATCGTGTTATCTTCTGCTAAATGAAGCCTAGAGCTATAAATAAGGTGTCATATTGAAGAAGAATAACGGTACTAATTTCCCTCTGTTACACTTTTGTAATTAGTTCATTAAAACCAATAGAAAACTTCAGTTAAAAATCAAGAAAAAACAGATGATTATAGACAGTTATAGCTGAAATTAGAAATTTTATTTCAAAATTCTAAAAAGATAGCCGACTAGATCCTTTCTTCTACTTTAAAGAAAAAGTTAACAGCCAATCTCTATCTTAATGGGTTAATTCTGAAACACGATCCCCGTAAACCTCTGCAGCCATCAAACTTGCCTAGCGCTTTGGCCGCGAGGCGGCATTCGGCATTGTTGTTGTTTTGGCTGGGGTAGACCGCAGCCTTAACTCATCTAATACATACTTCCCCGCAGATATAATTAGTTGGAAAGCAAAATTCTAAGATGAAGTTTGAATTTTAGTAAGGGAGGTTTTCCAGAAGTGTCAGGAAAAAGTCAAGGAAAAACAAAATTTAATTTTTATAGACACCTTGGTTTTGTTAAGCACTTAAATTTGTTGCCTAATAATTATTAAAATTTCAATAATCAATTTTTATATTTTCTCAAAATTTGGAGTTTTTTATGAACAGCTGACAGTCAGTAATTATTTTATTATGACTAGAAATTGCCTAATGGTAGAAATTCAACCAAAATTTCAGTTGATCCAGGCCCAATTAGTTTTTAAAATATCGAAAACTTAAACATCTGTTTAACGTCCTGATTTTTATTACAACAGCTAGCTGTTCAATGTAATAAAACCAATCAATTACCCTTCTTCCATTACCTTCATCTACTGTATATTAAAGAAGTCTCTATTGAGTTATATTTAGTTTAAAATATATACCAATCAACATTCTATTAATATTTATATATTTTATTTACAAGCAATACAGTAATAATGGACGGTCACTAAGATTGTAGAACGGTTTCTTAGGAAAAGTATAAGATTCCTTATGAGAACAAAAGTTATGCAGTTTGCAATATGCCGGATATGATGTAATACTTTAGCACTGCAGTTATTGGGTTAGACTTGTACTGCTAGAGTGCCCATGCTGGTCCATGTGACTGTGCCGTTCACATGTCGCCCCCTCCTCCCCCCTCACTCCCCCCCCCCCCTGTCAACCCATCACGAGGCACGAGCCACACAGCAACTGTGTATGACTTCTCTCCCGTGTTCTCTAGACCTGTGATGCAAAACTGTAACTGGGTTGCACTGCTTTGATTTTGATATTTGTCAAATTCGTATTGACTGGTGTTTTTTGCTCTGAAATCAACCTTTCTCTGGCGAATATGGAAATACTGGAATGATGAAATAAACTAGGAGAACTCGAATAGGATTTGTTTCAAAATCTATCTTGTTCTTTTATGAAATAAACATCTATCATATTCAAATAAACGTGAAATAAAAATATTTTTTATGAGATTAAAAGGGAAACTTTAATACTCAGGTCGGAGCTCTTGGGTACAATTTTGTTTCTATTTTGCCAGTAATAACTTCAAGCTCTGCCCTTGATAACAATACGAAAATGTTTAAAATTGCGTTGAAACTGAAAGTGGTGTGTCATCTTAAAAAACGCTTAGCGTATTAATATATTAAACATATTTACAAGTGTTTTTCAAATACAAAAAAGTGTAAAAACAATCCTTAAAACTATCTTACACATCAGGGTGTGTTGGAAGGGTGGAATAATCCTTAAATAATAAATAAAACATTTGACAAGTTTGGCAGAGTAGCTTTTTAGATTAAATAGCAATCATTATATAACCAAGTACTGCTTTACCAGCCGTAAAACAATCATCTGTCTTTAAAAAAATAACTTTTTTGAAGCAACAAAATAGAAAAAATTTTAAACTTATTGAAAATGTAAGATTTTTAAACTATACTGTGTTTAATTGAACCTCTTAAATATCAAATTTATAAAATTTATTTACTAAACTAATCTAAAACTTAAAATTTAAGATTTTTTATTTTTAAAGAAGAATTAAAATGATAATATTTTACAAGTTTATAAGCATTTATTTCATTACTATACTCATACAATTTATAAATAGGTAATTCTATAGGAAAGATATTTTTGTAATGTGTCAGTTTCAACCCCAAACATGCTATGTACGATCCATTCTTAGAAAGTTAGCATCGAGTTTTTTTGCAACAACTAACAAACCCTATAAATTATTTTATATTTTCAAAGCAACGTTAAATATGTCATAAAATAATTCCAAAGTGATGTAAACGTACTCTCATTAACGTTTGTCTTACATTCAAAACTCGAACATTACTCTTCTATAATAAAATATCACATAGCGTTCACTGTGTTGGTTTAATAAATGTGTAAAAATCACAGGAAGAGTACAATAAGAACAACTGTCTTGAAAAAAATAATCTCAAAGTTTTTGTGCTTATGTGTGTATAGTAATTTGGGATAATTTTTCTTCTTAGACTGTTTAATGAGTTAAAATAAATAAATGAATTTTAACAACAATTGTTAGACTTTTTTCTCTTAGAAAAGTTGTGTAACATAATTTTGTTAAACTGACTCTAAAACATTTTGACATTATAAAATCAAATAAATAGTATTAATTAATACTAGTATTAATTAAAATCAAATAAATAGTATTAATTTAATTCTGCCTAAAAATGAAACAATAAAACCAACCCTCTTCCAACAATAGGCAAAATTTTCACTAAACATTTTCAATGTGAAAAAGCTTAATGGCATAAACAGTTGAGGGTTATCACCTAAGCATCCGGGCTTTGAAATCCTCGTGAGCACCAATTTTTTTTTCACTTGCTGTGTTTCTTGATATTCAATAATTTTTATTTTCTCTGCAACCATTTCATGATTCAAAATATTGTATGATAGGCCCTACTGTTTCTTGAGCTTTTAATTGGGTCATGTAAATTTTGTTTTAAATAGTTTTTTGTTTTGTTTTTATTTTATTAATTTTTATTTGTTGTAATTTAGTTATTGTAGTACAATTTTCAATCCCATAATTATTTAACACACACTTTATCCAGAGTGTGCATAGTGCATGTTTTTAAATTTTATTACACCTATGATCCCCAATAAAGCACCAGAGAGTCCTCAAAATCATAAGTAATTTTTACCTTAAAAAAAATGTTTTTGGTTGTAAACTACTCTAAAAAATATAAACTACAGGGAACATTGCGATTTTTAACCTACATAGCAAATTTCATAAAACTCACACCAATAAGGTTTTTTTCTCTTAAAACACTTCGTAAACTATTCGTTTTTATTCAAGAAACCGAAAAAAAACAAATTTTAAAATTCTAAAAAAAGTCAATACTTTCTCGATAACGGGATACAATAAAATCCAATAATGAAACAACCAAAGACAACGAGAATCTTTTCTGGTGGTCCTAATATTTCTTAAACAAATTAAGCACAAATCAATGGCGGGTTATTGTTAGCCCGTGTGACGTGTTCGCCGGTGGCAGTGGTGAGGCAGTGTCGGGTGTTAGGGTCCACGTGACACTGGTGCTGGGCCAGTCGCGTCTAGGGCTTCATGAGTGACTGTGGTACCTGCCTCAACTCCCCTGCTCTACCACCGACATGGGGCTCATCTTGCGACTACATTTTACACTTTTTCTCATATTTAAAAAGGTTCGTTGCGAAAATTTGTGGATTGTAGATTTTTTCATGTAGATTTGGTGTTTACGGGAAAAAGATAGAAAAAAAATTTGTTATGTTATTGATTCATTTTTATTTTATTGGAACAAGTTTAAAAAATATATGAATGGAAAAAACAATTCTTCAATCCATGGAAAACGTAAAAAATTAAAAAAAAAAAAAAATTGGGATTGAAAGTTCATTTTTTTAGAAATGGGAAAATGCAAATACTTGTGGTTGTAAGAACATTTTCTGAGTCTGTGTTTTATTTTAAGCCCATTAGGTTTTGGAATAAATGTAGTTGAATTTAATATAACACACATTAAGCTTTGGTTTAACTCCAGTTTAAGTGTGAACTAGTGTGGAGAAAGCCTAAATAAAAAAATCTGTAAGTTATGACATCATGATCTAGAATAAATTCATTATCATGAAAAGATTAAGCCTTTTTTTATTATGTATAAATATCTTTATATCATACAGTATTCATCAAAATAAATACCCCTTACTACCTTTCTGTTAGTGCTGCAAAAAGACAAAAGCTACCATGAAAATACATTTTATATAAAAAATAATTGTCTATTCAAAGAATAGACTCATGCATGAGTAGTAATGTGCAAGTTAAAAGAATTAGAGGCTGTTTGAAAGCTCGCGCCCATAGTCCGGTAATATCTCTAAGAGGTGTATAACGTAGTCAGCAGTTAAAAATTGGGTTTTGGAGCTTGCAAATAACTTCTTCTACTTGAGTTTATCCTTGTTTGTATGCAACTTTAGGCGTGCGGGGGGGGGGGGGGGGGTTACAACCAGTGAAAAACTATATTGTTACTTGAGCTTTATAAATTAATAATTTATTGTATTATTTGGTACCTGAATCTATATTTAAAAAAAAAAAAAAAAAAAACATTCTCTCAACAGTTGTTGATTTAGTTCTTATGAAAGCTCTTTGGTATTGCCGCTGTGCTGATGTTAAATGGTCATTTTAGTGGTGTCATCAAAAATACAAGTGAATCGTAAAAGATGATGTAATCAATAAAGCAAATGTTCAGATTGTTTATAAGGTAAAATTTTTAATATTTTTCCTCTTAACTTTTCATTGCCAAGCATAAGTCCTTTATATATAACAGTTTTTTGTGTATTGATAAAAAAACCGCACATAAAACTGTCGACAATTGTACCATGTAACATGATATGCTAATTGTTTACCGGTAATATGTAAAATGTCACAAATTTAAATGAAACATTTTGTTCCATTGTGTAACACTAATCAGCATTAAAGATAACAAAGCATTCAACCATTAGATTGTGATATGACCTAATTTCTGATAAAATTATTCAATTTGTAGTATAGTCAGGCTCACTTTGAATGTTTAAATAAATTTCTTTTCTGACAATGCCGGGTAAACTTGTTCATAAATGTAAGTATTTTGTTGCTTCAGTGTTGTTTGGAAAACATGTGAATTTTTCTTTCAATAATTGTTATGTTTATTAACAGTTTTTCTGCTTGAATATATGTTCTAACTTGTTTGCCACCACAGTAAAAACTAACTTTTTTATTATTATAATACTATAAAATAGGTTTATAATAATTTTTAAAAATACATGTTGTTGCCGCTAAAGATAAGTGATTGTATTCCTCCTCCCACTTCAATTTTTTGTCATATTATTGTAATCAATGCTGGTAGAAATTCTATGTAGAATCGTTGTGAGAATTGCCTCGGACATTTTTACAAGGCATTTGCTACCTTTGGTAAGTGTTAATTGTAAGTGTTAAGTTAATCAGTTATTAAAATTCACACTTTGAACTTATTTTTGGTGAAAAAATAACAGCAATTTTTTTTTTTTTTTTTTTTTTTCCTAAACAGATCTTGTTTAGTACTACAATTGTTTGAAAATTGAGCAACCAACTTTACACTGTGCTTTTACACTTTTTCTTGCTCAATTTTAATTACTCTTTAAGGGTTGTTATACGCAAAAAACAAAACCAAAAATACATTAAAATTTAAAAAAAGTTTGTTGGTGACACTTGAATTAAGTGATGTTAAGTGATTTAAGCCTACCTAAATTTACCTTTGAATTTACCTTTAAAAAATGCTCGCTTTGATCAGCTGAAGACGTGAAGCGTATCAATTACCTGCTAGTGTGGGACACCATTCCCCAATTTCTATAGTTGTGGGGGGGTTAAGGGGCATCTGAACAATTTCATTGACAAAATAAAAACAATGTAAATATAATATAAAAGTGTCTTTATAGTAAAATTTTTTTCTCTCGCAGTAAAGGATCCTGACAAAGCCTGATATAAAGTGTTATAATTCCAAAGCACGTTATTTTCATTCAAAACAACCTATTTTTCCTATTCTTCTTGTAGTATTATACTTACGTTTTGTTTGGATTATAAAAAGTTTAACATGACTAATTCATTCAAAAATGAAAAGGAATGTAAAGTAAAAACTTTAATTTGAAAAAGTAGGCTAAAGTTTTTTACTGCACTTAGGGGCAATTGTTAAAATTGATCTCGGTCTTTTGCCATATAAAATGTTTGTAATTTGTCATTTAACAGCCCCACCCCTCTTGAAGGTAAACAAGCACGAATTGTAGTTTTCAAAAATGCAATTAGTCAGTTTTCTTGTTTTTGGATTTGCTAAAATATGTGATGATTAAAAAATGCTAGGAAAACATCTTCTTCCCAATTTCTTGGTTGTCACAACTTCCCGTTTGTACCGAGCGTCTGTTTTTGCAGGGCCGGGGATTGACAGGATTGAAGAACCTGGGCAACCTGTGCTACATGAACTCGATCATGCAGTGCATCTCAAACACCGTAAAGTTGTCAAACGAGCTGACGAGGTTCAACGTGAAGGAGTACCGCGGCGGACGACAGATAGCGAGCGAGGTGAGCTCTCTGCTGCGGACGCTCTGGCAAGGCGACACTCGCTCCACGTCTTGCAGGAATCTCAAGGTGAGCAGCGACAAGTTATTGACTGTACAATACTAGACTTCCAATCCAATGATAAAATTTGTTAGCAAAATTAGCAGCGTCATGCGATCTTTTGGAAGAACTGAGAAATAGAGTAATTCCTAACCAACTTTGAGAGCTTGTAACGGTGCCATCTTGTTGAAATTTATATAATGTAACTAATTAACTTCGATAAGTATAATAGTACCGGTACTGTGATTTCTCCTATAAAAAATTTAAATATCTAATCAGCCTTGACACCTATGTTATAAAACTATTCTACAATGGTTCTATTCACTTAAAACTGCCTTAAAATGTCTAATTATCCTTTTTTTATGCAGTACATGTTTCGGACTTAATTACAGTCCATCATCTGCTGCAAGGTTCCAACTAAATACACATTATACACATTGTTCAATGTTTGTATTATGTAGAATGTATTGTACTTATAACGTTATGTTCTTTTATTTTTGACAAACATTGAACAATGTGTATAATGTGTATTTAGTTGGAACCATGCAGCAGATGATGGACTGTAATTAAGTCAGAAACATGTACTGCATAAAAAAAAGGATAATTTGACATCTTAAACAGTTTTACGTGAGTAGAACCATTGTAGAATAGCTTAAAAAATGTTATTGTTAAACAGTCTGCTGGCTGTTGAGAGATTAGAATAGATTAGGTTTGAAATTTGATTCTTGTCACAACCGAAACTGCTACAGCGGGCCTCTCTATGTTGGCCTCATGGGCCAATTTTTGTTGACACATTTCTACGTTAGGCTAACAGTATATAGTCAGTGGCAGAAGCTTTGAGCAAGACTTCCATTTGAGGGAAGTAAGCTCACTTGTTATACCAACTCAGGGGTTTGTCTCAGATGTACTGTAGCTTGAATGAGGCACTTGAGTGAGCGAGTAGAAGGGCTGATCAGATGGGGGTTGGTTTAAGGAAGCATCTATCTGCTGCATGGGCCTCTTAATGGGGATCCGCCACGTTAGAAATTTTGAAGTCAGAGGATACAGGAAAAAGTAAGGAAAACTACAACACCTTAATTATCGAGTTTACAGTAGTTGCCAAAATTAGAGAGACTGGAGGCAGATGGTCTTGGCCCGTCCTAATCCTTTGTTGACAAAACATCCCCTATTGTCATTCGGCCGACCGGTTAGGCACCGGAAGGCCGCCCAGGTCTCAGGGAATTCTCAGAATTTTAACCACTGCCTAAATTGTCCAATAATCGAACCAATGCACTTGCAATAACAATTGATGGCTTATATGCTTTGTGTTGAATAGACGATTACAACAAAATTTGAATCATAGTTGTGCGATATTTTATAACTATTTAAAAAATGAATAAACCTCGGACAAAGATGAGTTACAACTGGATGCTCCTCTGAGAATTCCCCGAGACCCAAGCGGCCTTCCTGTACCTAACCGGTCGGCCGCGTTGCAATAGGGGATGTTTTGTCAACAAAGGATTTGGACGGGCTGGGACTACCTGCCTCCAGTCTCTCTAATTTTGGCAACTACTGTACACTATGAATGAATCCAAAAAAAATATTATTACAAAAACGCAAAAGACCCTAAAAAAGATATTCTACTTCGTGGGAATTTATCCTCAGCCTTATAGTGTAATCTTGACTATAATCCATTTCTTAATGTTATTGAATTTGTAAATATTTAAGATGGTGTGTTTGATTGCAGGGACGAGTGGGAGCGCTACGTCACAGCTTCTCCACCATGGAGCAGCAGGACTCCCACGAGTTCCTTACCATCCTGATGGACTGGCTGCATGAGGATCTCAATGAGGTAATACACATTAAGTTTTAATGAAAGCGTAATCACTGCTCCTAATCTATGTACTTTTTGACTGTGACAAAAAGTGCTCTAATTTGGTTTTATATTATGAGCTTAGCGTAAAATTTGGTTGTGTTTTGTACATTCACTTCAAATACATTAGGCCTAATGAAATAAATAAACTACGTTTTAAAATATTCATTAGATTAAATTTAAAGAAAGTTTCCAATTAGGCCTAACAGAGTGATTGACATTGTTAATACCAAACACAATCTCAGAACGATGCAACTGAAATTTACATATAATTTTCATTCAAACATCCCGGTCAGCCAACCAACAAACACTAAGTATTGCACCAATATTGCAAATTTACAAAGAAACGAAAATTGTCCCCGCCGCAAGTGCTCTAATCTCATTAGTAAAGGAATGTTTTTCAAGGAAATAAGATGTATAAATGTACAGTATGCAGAAACATTCTGTTTAAGCAGTATGCTATTAGGTTAAAGATTGAAACAAACTGGGACATTCCTGTAGTCTGTTCAAAATTAATGTGCGGTTGAATTGCATTTTTCAATGCCCCCGATTTTTCCCGTTGCTTCCACTACCAAAAATCCAACCAATCAGAATCAGGTAATATTATTACAGCTGTTTAATTTCTCCTATCACTTAATGCAATTTTTTATTTTTCGTAACTGGTTAATTCTTATCGGATGGTTATTTTCTTGACGAGGTAGCCTCTGGATCTCTACTGAATAAAAAGTTTAAATCATACATTACTGTTTAGAGATCTGACTTATTTTGAGTAAAAACTAACTATGGCAACTGTAGACAATGATTATTTCCTCCATATTTTTACCCACTAATCCATGTGATCCCCGCAGCCTCCGATCATCAGGTCGCTAGAGGGCGCGGTTGTCGCAACTGGAGAGAAGGCGTGGGGCGAGTTCCGCCAGAAGAACAACTCCGTCGTGGTAGACCTGTTCTACGGGCAGCTGAAGTCTACCGTTACCTGCGACCACTGCCAAACACAGTCCGTCTCGTTTGAACCGTTCTCAAACCTGTCGATACCGTTGCCATCATCACAGGAAGAGAAAGACAGGACATTCACTCTCCAGGTAATGTAGAGTCATTTTTATGAAAAATTTTTAAGTTAGGATTTAATGGGGAAAAAACCACTAGGCTTAGACATAACAGAGTAGGGTTCAGATTGGTTCTAGTTTTACTGAATGATTTTTTAATTTATGATACAATAGACACTCCGTTAACCGACCATGGATCAAGCGGCGCTCAGATAACCGCCTCCGCATTGGCACGAAAGATCAGTTTATCTGTCCTGAATATTAAAAATGGTCGGTTTAACCGACCTTCCTTTACTTCCTTTCCCATACTTATCGCTTTACTTAAATAGTAACTTATCCGATCAGGTAATCTTTTTTATGAATCTCATTGGAAAATCACAGTGTAATGAAAAGTCACTCAATGTCAGTTTATCATCTTCTCTTTTGGTTGTTTTTCGCATATATGTACAGAGTATTTTTATTTGACATTATATTTTATAATATAAGCCTAATACGATAATACTATTTGTTTCTCTAAATTTGTTTACGTATACATACACATGCGGTTACATTATTTTACATGTCTAGTTGCCCCCTTTAACCAACCTTTTAGGTTATTCGATCCAGGCCCAGTCTGATAAGTGTCTATCAAAGAGCGCCTACTGAACTGTGCTTGTGATAGTTATATGCAATAACACCTCAAAAATGCACTCAGTAATATATCAACATTTCTTGTTGTATTTTCAGGAGTGTTTGAAACTGTACCTGAAAGGCGAGTCTATCGTAGGCTGGGTTTGTCCAAACTGCAAGACAGCAAGGAAAGCAACCAAGAAGCTGGACATTACGAGACTGCCTCCGGTGCTCATCGTTCACCTTAAGAGGTAGGCCTACAGTGTCATCGAGATGAGTTGTACACCAGAGCAAACCCAAGATGAGTTGGAGACGAGAATCGTCTGGATAAGTATGAATGGCCGGCCAAGCAAACAAATTGTTAGCGTAGGGTTTTCAATTATCTTTTCCACTCTGATAAAAAATTTCCTTTTTTCTGATTGAAAGAAAAGGATTGGTCCGTCTTCAATTTAAAGGATAAATCAATCAATCAATTTAATAGCCATTCATAACTTTGTGTATTTTCTGCAGTAAGAGATAATCTGTTCTCGATTACCCTCATAGGTCTTGGTTCTCTCTGACCTAAATATAACGTAGTGTGAGATTGAATTTTAAATAATGTTAGTAAATGGGTTTGTACTTCTTCACCTTGAAGTTTTCTTTTCTTTTGTGATCTAAAATTACAACTCTGCAATGAAAGATCGTTCTCTTTTTGTTAGGCTATCCTTTAGGTTATGCTTGTAATTAAATATTACAGTTTTAACAGAGTCCTTGTTTTTCATATTCTGTGGCTGCAGTCACAATTTTAGTAATTTCAACAGTGGAATGATGTTGGTGTGGTAAAAGGATTTAAAATATTTTTTGCTTTAGATTACTTTTTTATTAGAGTTAGTTCTGCTTGGTACAACCAAATCATCATCCCTAGACTTTTTATGTTTAAAAGTTTTTAATGAACAACAAAATGGTGGTAAACTATGGAAATTTACGTCTTTCTGTATTTATTCCAGTTTATATGTGTGAGGCAAGCAGTTTTATATCACATTACGAGGATTTGTTGTTGTTTGTACTTAGGACTATATACAATTCTCTTTTCTTGAATATTAACTTGCTCCATCAGCTTCAATGAATTGTTCTAAATGCAACGCTGGCTTTCTACACGCTTGGTCATTGTTGATTACTTTGTGTTTTCTGTAGACTATTCACATTTTCAACCTAAATAGTTTCATCCCATTTTGTATAGGTTGTTTTTAGTTTGGTTGTATTATGAAAATTATTAAGGTAGAAAGTATTTTTTTGAAAGTTTAGGTACTGATTATGAAGCGATTTAATCTTCCTACCCTAATAACAATGATGTCATCAATGATAACCGTCTAGCGAACCTTCTCGTTAACCTAACATATGACTGTTTCCTGGACTCCTTGGCGTCCCAAGAATATGTCAGCAAAAGATGAAACATTCTGTTCTGACGACCATTAAAATGTAACATATGACTAAGTAAGGATGAACCACATTATTTCTAACGTTTGATAAAAGTTGTTACTAATATCAGCATTTTAAATAGTGAGTGAAATGGGTACTTTACATTAATTTTATTCTTACTTATAGAATACATTAATATTAATTTATCCTTAAGACTCCTCACAAGAATTAAAAATTTTATCATAAAATTAAGATATTCTGTCAAAACACAAAAATGCCAAATAAAAGGTAATAGCAAAGGTTTTGACAGCAAAAAAACTACTTTAAGGCTTAAACTAATCCAAATCAATTAGGTTGTAAACACATTTCATAAAACAGTTTTTAATTACTTTCATTTTTTTTACATTCGAAAAGGCAAACAAATATGTTTGTCAAATGACTAACATGTCACTAAGAGGATGGTATTTTTCAGTATTGACACATGCAATTTATGACATAAATTGAAATACAACTGAAAACACTCGATTTGTTATATATTTTTAAGTAAACAGCATACCTGGTAGCAAAACTTAAGGGAGTAAAAAGAACAGAGTTCAATATTTTTAATAAACTTGAACCGTCATTAGAAAATTGTAGGACACTCTTGTTTTTATGTTGATACCTTTAAGTGGTATAAACCTAATTTTATCCAGTCAAATATGAATGTAAGAGAACGGATGAGTGTTATGATTTGCTGATTTCAGGTTCTTGAATGACATGGTCGGAGTCGGGTGGTGTCGGAAGCGAATGAACCTGGTCGACTTTCCCATCAGTGACTTGGACATGAGGCCCTTCACACATCCAGAGAGTGAACTCAGGTTAGACGTCACTCTAGCACTGTATTTATAACAGTTTAAAGAAACAAATTATGATTGTAGCAATGGCTACCAACTCAAAATTTGGGGATTGCTTTTCAAGCCCTGTCGCTTGGAATTTTTTTGTAAAATTTCAGAGTAATTCAATTTTATAGTTTATTTATTGATACAACATCTTATAGTGTGATAGAACCTTATTTTAAAGACAGGCTTGAGAGAATTGTAATTAAAAGGTTTGCCACATACGTTTGACAAATGGCCAAAAATAGTTGGGATAGGCAAGGGCGGGAGATGGGCTAGTTTTCCAAAATTATTGGGCCTTCGTAATATCTTTAATAACGAAAGGCCTCATCAAAAATTAAATAAATTGATTGGATTATTTGAAATTATTAATTTGAAATTAGTCAGATACTTACAAACTTGGTACTATTATTGGTTAGATAATTTAATGTAGCAAATTGTTTGTGTTTTGTGATTTTATTTTAGATATTTGGGTGTAAAAACTATAATAGGCCGCAATTTAGAAAATACGCATTTAAAAATTAATTCTTTTCCTAAAAATGGGTATTAGTATTATAAAACTTGATACCAAATATGAACTGAATAATACCATCCATTACGTAAATAAAATTATTATGTGAAAAAAACTAAATGGACACTTGTGGCTTAAGAAATCATTTTAAATCCATCTTTATACTTTTGTTTGTCTTGACCCAATGAACCAATCTTATTTTTTTTAAAGAGAGTTCACTAACACTCTGTACATACACTTAATCATTGCTTGAAAATTAGTTGCAGTTAAGGGGCTTATAGACGGGGATAGTAGCACGGTGAGTGCGGACGGTGAGTGGAGGCCTGTTCACATCGCTCTTGCTGTAGGTTATTATAAGGATTCGGTGCTGCAATCTTACTTTTTGCTACGGTAACTAAATGATTATCTCATTTGAGGTAGTATAAATCCATTTATGTATCTTGATTGATGTATACTGTATACTACAGCTGACAAATTTCTAAGTTAAAACAATGAATACAAAATTTATTTTTAATATTTCGGAATCATATTTTAAAATGATTGCGTGATAAATAAAAAAGAAGTGTTCTATTTAGAAAAGTTTGGATCATTGATCATGCTTGATCAATGACAAATTTTTCGTGTTTATTGATTTTGTATGTCTTTTATTGCAGCCCGCGTATAATGCAAATCGATCCTTAAAATTTACAGTAAATTCCTTTGATGAATTATACATTTTTTTCGTAACTGTGGTAATGCCGCCGACGACGACAATTTGTGTGTTCGTCGGCCGGTAGATTTTCCGTTATTGAACGAGCCTATACTATTATGCATACACCTAGAAATTAATTTAATTTCAAAACAAGGAAATCAAGTGGAATGGAAAAAATGGTACTTTTAAAATCCAATAATATTTATTCTCCATAAATACATGCATACAGAACAAACGATAATCCATGAGAAAGGTCCTCGCGTGCAAAGCCTGTGCACGGGGCAGATTTCAAAAACCAGTTCACATTTAATTAAACAACAGCTAATCTTTTATCACTAGTAAAAAACAAGTTTACTCCATTATGAAAAATACATTTTAAAAGTTTTTTTAAGAGAGCAAAAAATGAACAAAACAAGGAATAAATGCAAAAGCTTAAAATTCTCTGCAACATATAAATAGAATCAAGCAAATTCGAGGGTGTCACCTTTCGCAACCCAAGAACCCAGCGGACAATTTTCTTCTCATAAACAAATGTACTGCACTGCCTAATATTTCTAAGTTCCCAAGACAAATTGTGGTAAATTATATGGGCCAAGTAGAAAGATTCAATTAGTAGATTTTTATACCAATACGAGAATTTGTTATTCCAACAATAATCCTATGATGGGTGGTGTAATGGCTTTAAATACCTAACCAGGTTAATATTTTTAAAAATTGTTGTTATTTGTAACAAATCGTCCTTAATAATTTAAAAATATAGCGTCAACGTGCAGACAACAGCTTATGAAAATTTAATTATTAAGTGTTTCTTTGAAAATCTATTTTCAGCAATTCCATTTCGAAGCAAAATCAGTGCACTGTAATTTTTATTTTTGTTGGAATAATCATCACTCTGATATTCGGAAGAATATCATATTTCTTCCGAAATACCATTTCGGAAGAAAGGAGTAGCCTCTATGGTAAACTATTAGTTGTTTACAAAATCAAAACTTAACCTCAGATAAAACAATAACAAACAAAAAGCGTTAAAAATAAAAACATGTGATCACAAAATAATCAAGCACTCTCCCATTCACGGTGAGTAAAATCAAATGTGTTTTGATTTTACTGTCCAGGAAAGTAACTGTACATTTCCATGTTAAGTTTTAACAGGAGAGTAGAATAAGCCTATTTAGACAGTGACATGTGTTTAACGCTACTGTCGTCAACGGCCATTCTCCTATGTTTTAAATGGAAAACACCAACAAGAAGCGATGTGAACAGGCCTCCACTCACCGTCCGCACTCACCGTGCTACTCTCCCCGTCTATAAGCCCCTTTACTCTTCAAATCCTGCACTGTTACTATAGATACACTTAAATCATGGCTTGAAAATTAGAAATTTTTACCACGATGATTACTTTTTCAATTATAAAGAATGTTTATTCAGCCTACATTTTTTTATAATTAACAAAGTGCTCAGTGCGCTAAATTTTACAATTTGCAATGTGGTGTAAAAAGTACACAGTGCATGGTAACATATATTTTTAAGGTAAGCCTGCAACTATTAAAATGTAAGAATAAATTTGCTTAGTACTCTCTTAGTGACCCTCAATTAGTTTTTTAAGATGAAATTTTTGGTCACCAACAATCTTAAATTGAGTTAAAAATTACTGAAGAAATTTTAACATTCACTCAAAAAGTTCATTAACAACAGACCATCACCGATGTTAGTAAGTTGACATTCAAGTCAGCTACATGCAACTTTTAGTGTCTGAAGCCAAAATTAATGGGACATATTAAATTTAAATATAACTGAACACATATCTGAACTATAAAACCTAACATAAAGGTCATTGCTTAAGAGACGTAGACTAGTAAGATGTAAATAAAATATTGAACTTTTTTAAATTTTAGGTTTGGTACATTATTCAAACGTATTAAAACTATGTGTTTACCTACTCATGATAAGACATTATTGTAAGCAATTAAAATTGTGACAATAATTATTATTTTAATGGCTTAAATATTGTATGTACTCTAATAAAAACACAACATAAAGGACATAATCTGCCTAAATACTATAATGCCAGCCTACAGTGATTTATTGATTCTTTTTTGCCTTTTTAAATCTTGTAAATCAATCAATCAGTAGATGGAGTCAGTCCCCTTTGTGACTAAAAAAGCGCCACTTTGGTCTGGCTTCCAAGACAATCAAATTAACAGAAGACTGCGGAAACACACCAATAAGTGGAAGCCGTCAAATATGAATATAAGCTAATGATTGTGAGCTCCTTTTCTAAGTCTAAATTTCTGCCCACTAAAAATGCAAAGAATAATTTATTTTTATTTTTTATTATTAAAGTAAATCATAGTCATGATTTATTACGATAGATACATTTAAACTATGACTTTTGGATGTTTGAAATTGTTTTTCACTGATAACTTTATTTTATGCACATTTTTTATTAAATAATTTTTAGTCTACTTAAAGTCAAATAAAAAGTGAACTAATTATTTAAACTAATAATAGCAATATTAATAAAGTTATTTCACAACTTTTTAAACCATAAGAATTTTGTGAACTATAATATCTACAGTATATGCAATGTAAAGAATTCTTAACACGTGTAAAAAATTGCTTTATAATAATATGCATTAACCCAGCTCCAAAATGTTCACGAATTGTTATTGCAAAAGACAATTTGTTCTTAACATAAAAATTCATTTTAATAATAAACTGGACTCAAAATTAATTAAGGGTATTAATTTATAAATTTCTTTCTAACATTTTATAAACCACCAGTCTTTGATGGACCTGAATAAAATGAATACACATAACCCCAATAATGTCTTACTTCATCTTTAGTTATAAACGTTTGTATTCAAATAAACTAGTATAAAATCTTATGATAAAGTTTTTAATCTATGTAATTAAACTCTTTCCTGCATGTTGATCATTTTTCCCCTTAAGATAGGATGAAAGGGCTCCTCTAAAACGTCATGCAGTGATTTGCATGCTCCCATTTTGTGCCTTTATTTTAAGTCCGATGAAAGTGGTAGAGGTTTTAAACAAAGATAAAGACTTGGGCTATTTGATTCGCTTTTGGATTTTTTTTATATATTTTGAATACATACTAAGCTATAATAGTTCAAAATTGATCTACTTTAAACTAACTTTAGACCATCAGAGCTTGATATGGATTCAAAATATTAAAAAATCCAAATTGAATCAAATAATCCAAGTCTATCTTTTATTTAAAACCTCTCTCACTTTTACCAAACTGTGAATGAAGTAAAAAAAAAAATAAATAAATAAACAGTATCAGCTAACTGACACATACTTTCTCCCAACAATATAAAAAAATGTGTTAAAAGCTTCAAACATTAATGTCTTGATGACTCAGTCGGATAGCTACCAGCTGAGCAGCGCGAGTTTGACCCTACGCGCGTTTGTGACTTTTAACAACGTACTGTACTGCGTTTACCGTTAAACGAAAAATTGAATTTTCTCCGCAACCACTTAACGTAGAGCAATAATTTAAAACACTGGAGTATTTAGTTTTTTGAGCTTAATTTAATCGTAATCAGTAAAATTTATTTTAGGATAACATTTATTTTGAAAATAAAAAAATTTGTTTTTTAAACGCTTTTTATTGTATAACTTTTGAATGCGCATTTTCTCGGAAATGCGGGTGGTGTCATTTTATTCAGCATTTTAATCTTAATAAACCACAAAGTTTTAATCAAAATCGTTCGAACCGTTTTTAAGAAATTTTGATTTTTCACGTTTTTTGAGGTTTTTTGGGGTAAACTACCCTTAAAAATCAAATATTCAAAAAAATGAAAAAAACGCCTGGAATTATCATGGATTTGGACCTAAATACCAAATTTCACCAAAATCGGACCATTGGGGCACTCTCTGGCTCTGTTTACATCCTGACACACACACACACACACACACACACACACACACACACACACACACACACACACACACACACACACACACACACACACACACACGCACGCACGCACGCACGCGCACACGCACACGCACACACAGACATCACTCCGAAAACCACTTTTTTGGACTCAGGGGGAACCAAAATGGATAAATCCACCAACAACTCAAATTCGAAAATTTTGACGAAAACAATACTTTCTCCATATACTATGGTATAGAGGGAGAAAGTAAAAAATCCAAATTGAATCAAATAGCCCAAGTCTTTATCTTTTATTTAAAAACTCTCTCACTTTTACCAAACTGTGAATGAAGTAAAAAAAAATGAGAGCAGCTGAGGCACTCCACAATGAATTTTTGACCTGCAAGACCTCAGAATGGTTGTGCAATAATTGAAACCATATTCCATAATTGTAGCAACAGCCACTTGATTGCTCAGTCAAAATAATCACTCCATCCCCTTAACCCCCTCTTGGTAAGTTGAGCACTATAAGAACATTTTGTGCTGTTTCAGGTTCCACAATTACAACCTGTACGCGGTGTCGAACCACTACGGCAGTATGGAGAGCGGCCACTACACGGCCTATTGTAAAAACCACGTGCTTAACAAGTGAGTGGGCAAACTATACACTGTAAACCGGATAAACTAGGACGGAGGGGTATGGGGGGGGGGGGCTAAACACAGACACCACATACAGTTTAATTTATGAATTTTAATTTTTAAACTAACCTGCAGGATTAATCAGATGTTCTTTGTTCCTTCATTGAGAGAAGAAAGCGCTTGTTTTGGTTTGATGTACGTACACACTAAAAAGTTTCATTTGTTATTCTATAAGATTAACAACTTTGCACTTTTACCAAAAGATTAATGTCTGTCTAACAAAGCATGTAATTTTCACACTTTTTATCAATTCTAATCAGGGTGGTATACATTTATCATTTATTTGGTATGGTTCCTCTATTTTTACGCCGTTTTCTTATTCTTACTGTTAATATTTTTCTCACAATTTAAACATATTTTTTCAGTTTTACCAATTGTTCAAAATGTCAATATCTTAGTTGACATTTAACTGTGATTGATTATAAATGGTTTTTATGAGTAAATTTAACCCAAAGTTATTATTGTAAAAGGTTAAGTCGATCTACTAGAGGCTGCTAATGCTCAGGTGCAACCTGTCGTCTGCACCAGATCTCTCTGTTGAGCAATGGGATTAGTGTGAGGGACACATGACTTAGTTGTGTGAGGATGTTGGGGAAGAGCAAGTCTTTTACTATAGTAAGCTTGACGAAAATAGTCCGATGAGAGTTGATGCATTGTTGCCAAATCTATCCAGAAACATATTTTATACGATATTGCACAAAATAGACAAAACCACAAATGACAACATTGCAGGGGGTGATGGGGAACACAGCTGTTAAAATTTCCATCGGACTATTTTTGTGAACCTTACCATAGCTTTTCACCTTTTTCATCATCATCAGAATTGAAAAGTTTAGTTGGGCCGACAGAAAGTTTAAGATAAGGTTGTCGATCATCTCAGAAATATGGCTATTATGCCTGTTTTTATATCTAAAAAAAGTTTTTTACTGAGAAGTGGCATTACTTGTCAAGCAGGCCAGACGGAAATTAATTGGCCAGATGGAAGATTATTAATTAAACTATTCTTTCTAGTGCTTTAATTATTTCTGTCACAAAGTTCTGGTTTTTATTCTCTGTGATAATACCAACTTAATAAAGCAACTGTACAAATGTTGTATTGTCATTAACATGATTAATATAATTGGCTTGATTTTGAAAAATAAAATACCAATTCAGTTAGTAAAATGTAATATATACTATAGTTTATAGTATAGTTTTATGTATAGATATTTATTGTTAATTTTTACTGTAGTTATGGTGAGTCGGTGTCTCAGTGGTTAGCGCTCTGGGCTTTGGGACCACGGTAGCAATGCCGTGGGTTTGAATCGGCATTCTGCCAGTGAATTTAATAGTACCATTCCCCTGTTCTGTAGAGGCTCATCCCTTTACTCTAATACAATCCACGCACAGATCAATAGACTATGTGGACGGGGCAAAGTAAGCCAAAAAGAAGTCTGCCAAACTCATCAAAAACTCTAAATAAAAACTGCACAGTCCAACTTTTGAACCTTCTCCTCATTTGTAACATATCTGCAACAATCACCATTTATGTTTATAGATGGTACAAGTTTGACGACCAGGACGTCACTGAAATCTCCCCAGGAGACGTGAGGTCGTCTGCAGCGTACATCCTCTTCTACGAGAGCTCGCAGTTCGACAACCAAAGTCAGAGGATAATGGACTGAAAACCTAAATGTGCAGAGCAACTTGTGATATATTTTCTGCTTGGTCTGTACAAAAGATGTACTTGTGTATATATATGTATATTTAATTCAAATTATATTTTTTTATTTTGACTTCTTCACGTATCTCTCTTTCTTGTATCATATTTTATATAAAATAATCTCCGTGTCAGAATGTGTAAGCCTTGAATATGTTATAGTGTAGTCTTGGAAAATAAATATTGAAGATTAAAAAATAGATAACGTTCCTGTTAATCATTGATTGACTATTTTTCTCTAATTGTGCCTGTTTAAAGGGTGATATAATTGTCTCCTTTGTCTTAATTTGTTTATCTAATTGATAAAATTATTAAATTTTGAGTTGTATAGCGGGTTTTTCTCCCATTGTGCTTTCAATTAGGCTCATTTGAGTGAAAAATGTTAAAGAGGCTTAAAGCACTTTCAACTATGTAATATGTAACTATGTACTATGTAACATTTCACCACATCATAATGTAAATTAAATTTTTCATTATATCACTTATAATAATTATATATTTCCAGTTTGATTATTTAAAGTTAGTTTAGTTCCTTAACTGTGTGGATGACTGTGATCACGCTAAGTTATCTTACCATATTAACTTTTTGCACTCCAAAACGATACACAAACGAAAATGAAAGTTCTTAAAAATTCTCTAGGTTTTACCAAAAGCAAAGTCGTTAACCTCGTAGTGATTTTTGCTGAACTTACTGTTGATAATTCCGTAAATATTTACTTTTGATGTATTATTGAAAGCCAAAAGCTCTTAAATAAATTACAAGATATTTGGCTCATTGTTTAGATAGAAATTAAAGTTATTCAAGTATTCTTTTAATTATCGTGCTGACTCAAAAAAAAGGAATAATTTTTAATTCATTTAATTATTATCTTTAAATTTAAATTTGGTTAGCAGTTTTGTGGTATCGCTGCTACGTCTGTTATATAAAATGAGTGTTTGGCACATTTGACAAACATCAATTATATCGAATGTTGGAGTGCAAAAGAGTAAACGTTACTAGAAGCTAGTAGTTTTTCATATCTGTAGCAAAGAATATTTTATGCTTTGAAAGTTCACATGTTTGATTTTGCTCGTTACTGACATGCTATCATTGTAAATATTGTTAATATTAGTAAGCAGAAGCCACTTATTTTTTCAAAATTGAAATCATATGATTTCTGCCAACACGTGTAAAGACTGAGTTTTGTAAAATGTGGAAAAAATAATTATTTGCTCATTGTTCAGTTCTTTGCGTTGAACAAATAAATAATATTTTTTGAATAGAATAAGAATTAACTGTCCCAAACAAAGTTTATCAAACATGAAAAAACCATAAAATGTCGAAAAATAAAAATATTGTGTGTTTCAGGCAAAGTTTGTGTGTGTTTTAATCTATAACTGGGAGTTATTTTTTGTTTCCCATGTTAAGTGTTGAAATAAGCCTCAGGAGAGGCAAGTCTTTCCACAAAAATTGAACAATTCACTTCTTCTGCTTCTGATTAGTTTTTACTACCCAGATCAGTGGAATCTCAACTCTTTGTGTTTTCATAGATTAATTTACTTTGTGGAAACATAACCATTTAAATTATTTAATGGCTTTAATGTTAATCCTGTTAATTTTCAAGACAATTGCAAATAGTTTACTTTTAAGTAAGTATTCATGACGTATTCAAACCTCATTTGTGCATTATTTTCACCCCTACTACAGTGATGGCTAGCTGTCGATTATTGTTATTATATACTACTGTGAAGGAGTCTATTTTCAAGACTTGTTCTCGGAACCTCATATGAAGCTCCGTTATATTTATTATTCATAATTCTAAGTCCTATCTTCATAATCTCAAATACTTTGTTCAACCTCCCTATACAAGGTGTCAGGTAGACACATATAAAGATGGATTTTACCTTATAGTACTTCATGTATATCTAATACAGACGGAAACTATTTTCATTTAAAACATTCCTGCCCAAAAAATTGTTTCTTGAAATTTTTTCAAAAGATAAATTGTACATTATACCCAATCGTGCCTTTGTCATTGTTTTCCATAATGTAGTGACTTCTTTTATAAAGCATTTTGCTCAACACTGTTTCATGGTAATCTGTTTTGGATGCCAGAACATACTTGCTTAAAAATTGATTTTGTCCATTAAACAAATTAGTTTTAATTGGTTGCTAACCCTTCCATTCGTGATATATTATAGATTTCTTGGTGACAAGCTGATGTATATAGAATAAATATATGTTATGTTGGTATATGTTTTAGTGTACTTTACATTTCTCTGTATTATTAAATAAAATATTTGTTAATACTTGGTCTAATTTATTTTTCATAACATTGATGTAAAAATGTGAAAAAAGGTGTATTTTATTACCAGTATCGAGAGTGACCCATTTCGGGGTGGAAAACTGTTGAGTCTTTAAATGGAACTTTTAAGACAAGTATGTAACTATACCTTTTATTGCAATGCAAAAACTAAACCAAACATTTTAAAAACCTTGTCTGAAATGCTGAAAACTTACATTTTTTACACAAAAAAATAGTTTTTTTAGTCATAGAGATCAGCTGAACTTCTCATTCTTAACCCTTCCCGAGCGTTTCACGTATATACGTTATGGGAGTTATGGGTGTCCCTGAACTCTCTACCAACTTTTTCAGGTATTATTCCTGGGCCATAGACAAGTCAAAATATCATATTCAAAATTTCGAAAACTCAAAAGTTACTCGTATAGCCGCCATTTTGTTTTTTACACAAAATAATTTTTATTTCCGTAATGGATCATTGTATTAAGTTAATATTTGGCATGCACCTTCATCATAGCAATACCCATTTTCAAGAAAAAGTCATTTTTTTACAATGAGTATTTTCAAAATGGCGCCCATTTTAAAATTTTAAACTAAAATCTCAAAACCGGTAAATTTTATAAAAATTTTACTAAACATAAAAAAGTTGACAAATTTAATCATCTAACCAATGGTACCAAGTTTGTAAGGATCTGACAACAAATAACGGAGTTATTGAGATTTTTCAATTAAAATTACTTTAATTTGCTAATTACAATGCGAAATCAATGTTTTTATGAGGAAAAATCTCAATAACTCCATTATTTGTTGTCAGATCCTTACAAACTTGGCACCATTGGTTAGATAATTTTAAATTCGTTAACTTTTTTGTGTCCTATAAAATTTTTATAAAATTTTCCGGTTTTGAGATATTTTAATTTAAAATTTTTAAATGGCCGTCATTTTGAAAATACACATTGGAAAAAAAACTTTTTTCTTGAAAATGGGTATTGCTATGATGAAGGTGCATGCCAAATATTAATTTAATACAATGAACCATTACGGGAATAAAAATTATTTTGTGTAAAAAACAAAATGGCGGATATACGAGTAACTTTTGAGTTTTTGAAATTTTGAATGATATTTTGACTTGTCTATGGCCCAGGAATAATACCTGAAAAAGTTGGTAGAGAGTTTAGGAACACCCTGTATACGCAACTCAATCTGAAGTTCACGAGCGTTTGACGTACATATACGTCATACGTCAAATAATTAAATCGTCATTCAGGTATTTTAAAATTGTTTTTTGGCTGTCTGTAAATACATTAGGCCATAAATGAATATTATTGTTTTAATAATTTTTTTATTTCATTTGTAAATTTCTGTTTGGTGGGTTGGCATCACTGATCTCGAAACATCTGTTCTACTGGCCGGCTGAGTCATTCTCGTGTTATTGTTTCGCGCGCTCAGACAGTATTTGTTCTCTTGTGAGATAAAGGTTAGTGTAACATATTCAGTGGATTAGACTGTGCTGTGATGTTTAGTAAGAATGACTTTCAGGTTGACTGATCTGAATTTTGAAGAGGACATAATAGAACTACTGTTACGCCGTAAAACCTTTAAAAAAATTATTTTTACAAAAAAAGTGTGCATAATCAACTTTAACCATCAGATGGAAACGGAAAAACATCAAAATTTCAAAATCAATTTTTTGACCCCAACTAAAATAATATTTTTTGCATAGCGCTCGGGAAGGGTTAGTAAAAAAAGTCAATTCCCCTATCCCTAGAAGAAGAAAACAAGAAATTTAAATAGCCATGCATTTATGGTTTACCTAGTAGACACAGTGAAATACATGTATTTGTTATTTGTACATGTTTAAATGTTGTTCTTATAAAGCAACATACATGGTCATAGTGTCAAATTTTTAATTTGTAGTTACAAAAAAGGGAACTTAATCAGGGATCAGAAAGTAATGTTAGTAAACTGAAAAGAACAAAAAATGGAAGTTTGCAAACATTTCTTTTCAGTGCTATATGAAACAAAAAGTGCTACTATAAGAAGGTGTGACAAATTTCAAGCCTGAATTTTATTAAATTGTGTTGCCAATTTGTGCTGTTTCATTCAGCTGTAGACATCTGTTATTAAGCACCGCAAACGCTAAAAAAAATGAAAACAATACTGACGATAAACAAAACAAAACTGACTACATTGCTATGTACATTGCTAGAATAGTGGAAATCATCTTGTAGCAGTACACTCTCATCGGACTCGGCGTCATCGGAATACCCGCTTCATCGGAACTGAAAATCTGGATATCATTATTTTTTTTTCTTACGAAATAAATATTTTTTCCGTTTTAGCGCCTTCAATTTACATTCGTTCTACACAACAGTGAAGTATCACATTTTGCATCAAACGTCATCAGGCGCTTTCCATAATCTGTACACATCGATGTAATTTACGAGGCCGTGGAGTATTCACACAAAAATAGAAAGAGGAAGGGGGCAGGAAGTGAACATCCGTTTCGACCGCTTCCCAAACTGTCATTCAGTCTGTCTCGCGTCGCGACTGCACCTGTGTTACGTGGAAGTTAGTTGACTGCTGGAATATGAGTGGAATATGAATATGGAATATGAGAATAACGAGTTTGGATCTTTATTTCCTGAGTTGTTGTTATTCCTATAGGTTCATTGTTACCATGTTCAAAGTTTGAGTGCCTTATTTTCATAAAATCTCTTGTGTTATCTTAAAAACAAGAGTGAATACAATCACGATAGGTCACTGTATGGGCGGAAATGATGACTCACGACGGACTCCGCTTCATCGGAATTTTTTTACATCCGAACCGGCCGTCCGCCACATTAGTTCCGATGAACGAGAGTGTACTGTATTTAAATTTCGAAGCTTGCAATTTCATGATGCCTTTACAAGAAAAGTGAGTTACTTAATTTTGCTGTGCTCTTATGAAACGGACTATTTTGTAACCCTCGGCTGTCTTCAAAAATAGCTTACCACAATAAGTAGAGAGTGATGTTGCGATTGTTAAAATTTGATTATATTCTCTTTTGAAACAAAAACATCTGCACGCAGTATGAGCATACAGATTGTTAGATTAATTTTTTCTTATGTCTCTTTAAGGGAAAGAAATTCAACGTCTTTATTTATGCTCACATTCATCAACAGCTATAAGTCATTTTTGTCAACATCTGCAACTTTAAAAACCTTTGGGAGATAAAATGTAAATTTTGAGAATCTAGCTAGGTTACAGAAAGAAGAGCAATAGTTTTATCTTAATTTCCATTTACTCTGTACCTTTTGTGATTCTTAAAAACTTTTTCCTAAAAAAAAATTGAGAAAAATTTTCTCAATTTTAAAATATTATGATCAACACAAAATCTAGGTGCTGTAGAGGTCCTCAAATCCATCCAAGATGACTGTAGTGCCAGGTGAGCTACATCCCATAAGAGCAATGACGTCAGTTTCTGCGACATCCGTGGATGTCACCACAGAGTTTTTGTTGGTTAAAAAACCAACATTTTACTCTTTGTTACCTGTAAGTGTCTCAACTATTACTAAAATAAGGAATTTCAAAGCAAACTAGGGTAGAATTTATGTTTTTAGATTTACGTTGATTGATAATTGTTAATTTGGTCATTACCTAATGGTTTGTTATTAACTAATAATCAAAATGTAAAATAGAGTAATATGGTGTGGTTACGATAAATATCGTACCTATGGCAAGACTGCTTCATTCTCTTTTTCAATCAGCCGTGTAATGGTAAATATTATAATGTAACTTCCGTTTTAGTTTTGACGCTTCATATCTGGAATACCAAAAATAGCTATTAAGCTAACCTTAGGAAGAAGTTATGCTTTTTCCTCTACAGACCTTGAAATCCATCCACCTCAGGACTGGACAACCAGCCGGATTAACCAGCGGTTTACTAAACGAGTTGAATGAACATATGTGTTTGTTGTGTTTGACAATGAACAATCAAGGTGTAACAATTAAGAGTATCATACTTGCCCAACCAATGGTGTGTATCGACTTGTAACAATCATGATTTGCTCGCTCAGACATTTTAATGCAGCCAAAATGACAATCGGACAACAGACAAGCAGTCGCTAGCCATGAAACTGTGTTTAATTGATGTACAATACTGGTTTGCTGTCAACAAAGGTCCTAACTTACAAATGGGACTGTAATAGTGACAGAATCTATCTAGTGACTTAACTTCTGTGTTACATCAACGATCTTGAACACACCCAAAAGATAACAATCGAAAATAGAAAACGAACACAATGTTTTTGAAGACATCCGAAACAGAACAATCCATGAAATGGCAACTGAACTGATATATTTTAGTGATATAAATGGAAGCTGGCTCGAGTCTATTTTGGCTGTGGGTAACGCCCGCGGCTGAACATTTCATTCCCAGAAGACTGCGGCCGAACCATTCGAGGTGGGACCAGACCGGGCTTCTACTGTATTATTTTACTTCTAAAAAGAATAAGAATTAGAAATATTTATTGTCGTTCAACACATTTTATGTACTGTACAATAAAAAAAGGTTAAAGTCGTTAACATAATTAATCTAAAGAAAAAATAAAAGCTTTTGATTAACTTAGATATTAATAACTTTAACATTTAAAAACTTTTTTAACTGAATAAAACCCATGGCCAAGGAGCCACTTCAACAGTTTTTGTTTACAAATTAAATGTTTTACTTACAGAATTAAGAAGGCAAAATATTGTATTTGAAGGAATTTGTGGCTTTTAATGGACTTTGTTAATCTAACTGAAGGAAATTTTTAAACTATTACATTTTCTGGTATTGTAATTGTGTACATCAGAACACTTTCTAAACTCATTCTCTTTAACAAACATTATCTTTAAAAAAAATCAAAATACTGGGCAAGGTCAATATTTCATGTTTTATCAAAAATTATCTGCAAGAGCCTCTCCTTGGGATATCTAACATTATTCTAATGGCCTTTTTCTGCCAAATGAAGAAAGAATGAATGAATTGGCTCGAGATATTTTCAATATATACACAGGAAAAATCAGTAAAATTGTTTTTTTAGAAATGTGTGATTAATTTTCTCAACAACATGAAGCTTAGAAATTATTTGGCCAAAGTAAACGGTACAGTTTTATGCATCAAAAACTAGTTTGGAAGACATATAGCTGAATACGAAATAAAGAGCCAGTTTTGCAGGATTATCGTATTGTTGAATGTTGATTGGAATAATAGCCTATGTGAGGCCACTAATAAGATGAACAAAAGAGAAGACAAACTTGAACCAAATAGAGTAGAATCTCTCTTATCCGACCTTTCCACAACCGATTCTTCCCGGTATCAGACCTAGTATTAGATATCCTATTTGTTATACACATTTGCTCAGTTGGCGAGCCTGTCCAGACTTGAAAGAGTGTCTCATCTGCACTATACTATGTTTTTGTGTCACTAACCCAGTCAGCACACAATGTGAAAATCACGTTTTTTTCACGTGAAAAAAAGGTGAAAACGTAAAAGTAAAAAATAATACGTTTTTTCACGTGAAAATAACGTAAAAATGTGAAAGTAAAAAAAAACGTGAAATTTAAAACGTGATTTTCACCAAAATTTTTTTACCTTTTTTTACTTAATGTTTTAAAGGTAAAAATTAAGTGAAACAAAAACGTCATTTTCACGTCTTTTTCACGTTATTTTAACGTGAAATTGAGTGCGCTTTTCACATTATAATCACGTTATAATATCGTGATTTTCACCTTTTTTAACGTGAAAATAACGTTAAAAGTAAAATTTAAAACGTTATTTTCACGTAAAAATAACGTTTTTGTGCTATCTAGGTATGCCGCCATCAAGATCCAAAAATAATGTTTTTGATCTGAGACGAAACGCGAATAAAATCAATTTTTAAAATATACTCAACAAAAACCATGAGCACAGATACACCGAGCCATCTGTTCTCAAGTACAAGGAAGGTTGAGTATTAAATGTATAAATAGTAAATTAAATCCATCTAAAGTACAGCAGAAGTGGCCGAGAGGGTAAAGGCGCTAGGACAGTGATAGAAAGGTTGAGAGTTCAAATCCAGGTGGAGGTAAGAAATTTTTGATCGACTTTATTTACATTTTTTTAATGTGTTGGTTAGTAAAAAAGCATTCATTTACAAATTTTTGAAAAAAATTTGTAAAATGTTCAGTAAAACATAAGTTAAAAAGGTAAAAATTAAGTGAAACAAAAACGTTATATTCACGTAGTATTTTTACGTTTTTTTTAACGTAAAAAAGTGTGACACTCGCACGTTATAATCACGTGAAAAAACGTTATAAATCCGTTTCTTGACGTAATAATAACGTCAAAAATGTTAAAAGGAAACGTTATTTTCACGTCTTTTTTACGTTTATGTGCTATCTGGGAACTATCAGTCCATCATGTTTTTTGAAGTGGAATGTGCTCTGAATATAATCTAGCATTGTTTTATGTTTTTTATTGTCAACACTGTTTGAGTGGTTTTCTATTTTTATTGCTCCTCCTGATATCTGACATTTTGACTGTTCCGACCATGGCCCGGTCCTGTCATGGTTGGATACGGTGATGGAATTGAAAACTAACAATGTATGGACATGGGCGGATTTACAAGGGAGGGCTGGGGAGGGGGGGGGGTTACTCAAAATTTTTGAATGATGAATTTATACATTTGCAATGAGCTGTGACATATAATACGTGAGGTTTATCGGTAGATGAAATAAACTGACTAACGCCTAAAACGGGCCATTTAAAGTGGGTTTTGGCTTTTAATTTTGGTACTCAATCATGGGAGATTCCTTCCAGTGATCACCCATCACAAGATATCAATAACTAATTAAAACACCTTTGTTAGTTAAAAAAAAAAAAAAAAAAAAAAAAGGCTAACTAGAAAAGAATTGATCTTGTTAAAGCTGTAACAATATAAAAGTTTACTCTGTGATAAACATATCTTTTAGACATTAAAGAAATTCACATTAAATTAAATTTTTTTTCAATCCAATTACAGGCAGTGCTAGCCTAGTACAACATGTTGATCCTGATCCAGGGAAGATACTTGGACACACGGGTGTAGAGGTCAGGCAATGTGGCGCAACCGCTGATGCCGAAACTAACCAGCCCGATGACTGTGCTGACTCCGTCCTCGCTGGTAACGGTCAGGGGGCCGCCGCTGTCGCCCTGCACAAAATCATTGTAACATCAGGCGTGTCACACAATGCTGTAGATCAGAGCTTCAGCAGGCAATGTGGCGCAACCGCTGATGCCGAAACTAACCAGCCCGATGACTGTGCTGACTCCGTCCTCGCTGGTAACGGTCAGAGGGCCGCCGCTGTCGCTCTGCACAACAATCATTGTAACATCAGGCCAGGCAATGTGGCGCAACCGCTGATGCCGAAACTAACCAGCCCGATGACTGTGCTGACTCCGTCCTCGCTGGTAACGGTCAGAGGGCCGCCGCTGTCGCCCTGCACAACAATCATATGAACATCAGGCCAGGCAATGTGGCGCAACCGCTGATGCCGAAACTAACCAGCCCGATGACTGTGCTGACTCCGTCCTCGCTGGTAACGGTCAGAGGGCCGCCGCTGTCGCCCTGCACAACAATCATATGAACATCAGGCCAGGCAATGTGGCGCAACCGCTGATGCCGAAACTAACCAGCCCGATGACTGTGCTGACTCCGTCCTCGCTGGTAACGGTCAGAGGGCTGCCGCTGTCGCCCTGCACAAAATCATTGTAACGTCAGGCGTGTCACACAATGCTGTAGATCAGAGCTTCAGCAGGCAATGTGGCGCAACCGCTGATGCCGAAACTAACCAGCCCGATGACTGTGCTGACTCCGTCCTCGCTGGTAACGGTCAGAGGGCTGCCGCTGTCGCCCTGCACAAAATCATTGTAACATCAGGCGTGTCACACAATGCTGTAGATCAGAGCTTCAGCAGGCAATGTGGCGCAACCGCTGATGCCGAAACTAACCAGCCCGATGACTGTGCTGACTCCGTCCTCGCTGGTAACGGTCAGAGGGTTGCCGCTGTCGCCCTGCACAAAATCATTGTAACATCAGGCGTGTCACACAATGCTGTAGATCAGAGCTTCAGCAGGCAATGTGGCGCAACCGCTGATGCCGAAACTAACCAGCCCGATGACTGTGCTGACTCCGTCCTCGCTGGTAACGGTCAGAGGGCTGCCGCTGTCGCCCTGCACAAAATCATTGTAACATCAGGCGTGTCACACAATGCTGTAGATCAGAGCTTCAGCAGGCAATGTGGCGCAACCGCTGATGCCGAAACTAACCAGCCCGATGACTGTGCTGACTCCGTCCTCGCTGGTAACGGTCAGAGGGCTGCCGCTGTCGCCCTGCACAAAATCATTGTAACATCAGGCGTGTCACACAATGCTGTAGATCAGAGCTTCAGCAGGCAATGTGGCGCAACCGCTGATGCCGAAACTAACCAGCCCGATGACTGTGCTGACTCCGTCCTCGCTGGTAACGGTCAGAGGGCCGCCGCTGTCGCTCTGCACAACAATCATTGTAACATCAGGCCAGGCAATGTGGCGCAACCGCTGATGCCGAAACTAACCAGCCCGATGACTGTGCTGACTCCGTCCTCGCTGGTAACGGTCAGAGGGCCGCCGCTGTCGCCCTGCACAACAATCATATGAACATCAGGCCAGGCAATGTGGCGCAACCGCTGATGCCGAAACTAACCAGCCCGATGACTGTGCTGACTCCGTCCTCGCTGGTAACGGTCAGAGGGCCGCCGCTGTCGCCCTGCACAACAATCATATGAACATCAGGCCAGGCAATGTGGCGCAACCGCTGATGCCGAAACTAACCAGCCCGATGACTGTGCTGACTCCGTCCTCGCTGGTAACGGTCAGAGGGCTGCCGCTGTCGCCCTGCACAAAATCATTGTAACGTCAGGCGTGTCACACAATGCTGTAGATCAGAGCTTCAGCAGGCAATGTGGCGCAACCGCTGATGCCGAAACTAACCAGCCCGATGACTGTGCTGACTCCGTCCTCGCTGGTAACGGTCAGAGGGCTGCCGCTGTCGCCCTGCACAAAATCATTGTAACATCAGGCGTGTCACACAATGCTGTAGATCAGAGCTTCAGCAGGCAATGTGGCGCAACCGCTGATGCCGAAACTAACCAGCCCGATGACTGTGCTGACTCCGTCCTCGCTGGTAACGGTCAGAGGGTTGCCGCTGTCGCCCTGCACAAAATCATTGTAACATCAGGCGTGTCACACAATGCTGTAGATCAGAGCTTCAGCAGGCAATGTGGCGCAACCGCTGATGCCGAAACTAACCAGCCCGATGACTGTGCTGACTCCGTCCTCGCTGGTAACGGTCAGAGGGCTGCCGCTGTCGCCCTGCACAAAATCATTGTAACATCAGGCGTGTCACACAATGCTGTAGATCAGAGCTTCAGCAGGCAATGTGGCGCAACCGCTGATGCCGAAACTAACCAGCCCGATGACTGTGCTGACTCCGTCCTCGCTGGTAACGGTCAGAGGGCTGCCGCTGTCGCCCTGCACAAAATCATTGTAACATCAGGCGTGTCACACAATGCTGTAGATCAGAGCTTCAGCAGGCAATGTGGCGCAACCGCTGATGCCGAAACTAACCAGCCCGATGACTGTGCTGACTCCGTCCTCGCTGGTAACGGTCAGAGGGCCGCCGCTGTCGCCCTGCACAACAATCATTGTAACATCAGGCCAGGCAATGTGGCGCAACCGCTGATGCCGAAACTAACCAGCCCGATGACTGTGCTGACTCCGTCCTCGCTGGTAACGGTCAGAGGGCCGCCGCTGTCGCCCTGCACAGCAATCATTGTAACATCAGGCCAGGCAATGTGGCGCAACCGCTGATGCCGAAACTAACCAGCCCGATGACTGTGCTGACTCCATCCTCGCTGGTAACGGTCAGAGGGCCGCCGCTGTCGCCCTGCACAACAATCATTGTAACATCAGGCCAGGCAATGTGGCGCAACCGCTGATGCCGAAACTAACCAGCCCGATGACTGTGCTGACTCCGTCCTCGCTGGTAACGGTCAGAGGGCCGCCGCTGTCGCCCTGCACAACAATCATTGTAACATCAGGCCAGGCAATGTGGCGCAACCGCTGATGCCGAAACTAACCAGCCCGATGACTGTAATGACTCCATCCTCGATGGTAACGGTCAGAGGGCCACCGCTGTCGCCCTGCACAACAATCATTGGAACATCAGGCCAGGCAATGTCGTGCAACCGCTGATGCTGAAACTAACCAGCCCGATGACTGTGCTGACTCCATCCTCGATGGTAACGGTCAGAGGACCGCCGCTGTCGCCCTGCACAACAATCATTGGAATATCAGGCGTGTCACACAATGTTGTCGATCGGAGCTTCAGCAGGCAATGTGGCGCAACCGCTGATGCCAAAACTAACCAGCCCGATGACTGTGCTGACTCCATCCTCGATGGTAACGGTCAGAGGACCGCGGCTGTCGCCCTGCACAACAATCATTGGAACATCAGGCATGTCACACAATGTTGTCGATCGGAGCTTCAGCAGGCAATGTGGCGCAACCGCTGATGCCGAAACTAACCAGCCCGATGACTGTGCTGACTCCGTCCTCGATGGTAACGGTCAGAGGGCCGCCGCTGTCGCCCTGCACAACAATCATTGGAACATCAGGCGTGTCACACAATGTTGTCGATCGGAGCTTCAGCAGGCAATGTGGCGCAACCGCTGATGCCAAAACTAACCAGCCCGATGACTGTGCTGACTCCGTCCTCGCTGGTAACGGTCAGAGGGCCGCCGCTGTCACCCTGCACAACAATCATATGAACATCAGGCCAGGCAATGTGTCGCAACCGCTGATGCCAAAACTAACCAGCCCGATGACTGTGCTGACGCCGTCCTTGCTGGTAACGGTCAGAGGGCCGCCGCTGTCACCCTGCACAACAATCATATGAACATCAGGCCAGGCAATGTGGCGCAACCGCTGATGCCGAAACTAACCACCCCGATGACTGTGCTGACTCCGTCCTCGCTGGTAACGGTCAGAGGGCCGCCGCTGTCACCCTGCACAACAATCATTGGAACATCAGGCCAGGCAATGTGGTGCAACCGCTGATGCCGAAACTAACCAGCCCGATGACTGTGCTGACTCCGTCCTCGCTGGTAACAGTCAGAGGGCCGCCACTGTCGCCCTTCACAACAATCATTGGAACATCAGGCCAGGCAATGTGGCGCAACCGCTGATGCCGAAACTAACCAGCCCGATGACTGTGCTGACTCCGTCCTCGCTGGTAACGGTCAGAGGGCCGCCGCTGTCACCCTGCACAACAATCATATGAACATCAGGCCAGGCAATGTGGCGCAACCGCTGATGCCGAAACTAACCACCCCGATGACTGTGCTGACTCCGTCCTCGCTGGTAACGGTCAGAGGGCCGCCGCTGTCACCCTGCACAACAATAATTGGAACATCAGGCCAGGCAATGTGGTGCAACCGCTGATGCCGAAACTAACCAGCCCGATGACTGTGCTGACTCCGTCCTCGCTGGTAACAGTCAGAGGGCCGCCACTGTCGCCCTTCACAACAATCATTGGAACATCAGGCCAGGCAATGTGGCGCAACCGCTGATGCCGAAACTAACCAGCCCGATGACTGTGCTGACTCCGTCCTCGCTGGTAACAGTCAGAGGGCCGCCACTGTCGCCCTTCACAACAATCATTGGAACATCAGGCCAGGCAATGTGACGCAACCGCTGATGCCGAAACTAACCAGCCCGATGACTGTGCTGACTCCGTCCTCGCTGGTAACAGTCAGAGGGCCGCCGCTGTCGCCCTTCACAACAATCATTGGAACATCAGGCCAGGCAATGTGGTGCAACCGCTGATGCCGAAACTAACCAGCCCGATGACTGTGCTGACTCCGTCCTCGCTGGTAACGATCAAAGGGCCGCCGCTGTCACCCTGCACAACAATCATATGAACATCAGGCCAGGCAATGTGGCGCAACCGCTGATGCCGAAACTAACCAGCCCGATATTAATAACTGTGCTGACTCCGTCCTCGATGGTAACGGTCAGAGGGCCGCCGCTGTCGCCCTGCACAACAATCATTGGAGTTAATGGTTCGGGTCGCTTCCTACTAGTCAGTTTAAACTTAAACTCAAGTCAAAACCTAAGTTGACTATATGTGTTGTATTGAATTAAGCTAAGCTTAAGTTAAACGTATTTAGGAAAGTGGCACTAAGTCATCAAATTTTAATCCGTTCACAACAGACCAAATACTTGATTCTGATTTAGAAACATAGAGAATATCGTCAAGATAGTGGTGCAAGATCAGAGAGGGTGGAACAACACCCATTAAATTTTTACGAAAAGAAAATTCACTTCATTGGTGATAAATTTGTATTTAATTTGCCAAGACACTTTCTAGAAGGAAACAATTTCGTTGTTTTTAGTTTGATAACAACTAGAATAACATCTTTTGCAGCACTCACCTTACTTATTAGACGATTCCTAAAATGTTAAATAAACATAAGAATTATATTTATTTTATCTACTTACGTAAAAAAAGCTATTTTAATTTAAGTTGGTGTAAATATTAACATTTTGGCTATGACACTATTCGATGTACTTGTTACATTACAATGAATAAAGAATCTTTGACTTTATCTAAGAGCCAAATAAGACATATTTCCCAGGGAGGACATATTGATGGTAGTACTGATTTGTTCTGCGCCCCCTTAATTTTTGGTAACGCTACACCTATGACGGTAAGTTTCCAAAATCCTGCCAGTTGATAACAGATAACAAATAACAAATAACAAATGCTTTATTTTTTTATGCAAAGTTAGGACTATATAGTCCTCTCTCCCACTTAACCTCAGTTTAAAATACAAGAATTTGGTAACTTAAAAAAAAAAAAAAAATCAAAAGAAATATTAAAATATAAAAGACAAAATATGACAAAAAAATTTTTGACAAAAATACAACAGAATTTAGTTTCAGACAATTACCATTTTAAACTTTAGTTTTTAAATACAATTTTATAAATACTAAACAATTTATTTCAGGAATAATTTTAGTTTGAAAGTGTATTAAATAGTTTATGTATAATTTTAATTTTAATTTGATAAGTGCCTCTCTGAACATTATTTTCCTTGACCAAAAATGTACACCTGATAGTAAGTAATTACTTTATCGGAAACTTATCGTAACCCATGAATGTAGTGATAAAAATAATATAGATAGAGCAACCCAGAATTTTTCACCTATTGCGTGTTAGATTGTCGGCATTATGGTTGTTTACCCACTATGAAAGGGGCACTTTCCACTTTCATAGTGAAAAGTGCCACTTTCATCTTTTCATTTTCTTTTTCAGGTGGATGAAAAAAATTTCATCCGAAACACAGAAGATGTAACTGGTCTGCTGGGTAATCCATAGAGAGTGATAATATTGTAACAATAAGTACAGTTTTTAAAAGTCTAGATTAACTTTTGAAGACCCTCATGGTAATTCCCGTATCAAGGTAAATCCTGTTCGGTATAGGAAATAATATTTTAAGTAAAAGTAATGAGATCTTACGAAGCATGTCCCTTGCAGTTGTTGGGACGCTGTGCAGATCATAGCTGGGGAGATGGGCTCCTCAATCAGCCGAGCACACTCCGCGTTGGATATCGTTTCAACTTGTAACTTTTGCAATTTCGGACTCGGTCTTCCTTCGGGAAAAGACGTAAATCCCCAACCAACAGTGGTAGCAGCATCCCAGGTCAAATCTTCGCCTTAAAGTACAAGAAGGTAATGCTTTCTTAAACTGAATATAAAAATCATTATATAGTTTAACAATTCTACATGTTAGCTAGTAAAAAAACTTTAATAAAAACTATTGTTTTATAAATAATAGTAATAATTTTTGTAAGTCTTAAATAGATGTTAAAGATATATTTGCATTATTTTTTTAACATTACCTGTAAATACAATGCGGAGAGAAATCTATAAAGGAGATGTAAGTATTTTTCACAATACTACAGCGTATTCATCTGTTTTTGGTACTTTGTGTCATCCGAATTTAGAAAGGTATGAATACTGAATTAGTTTTAGTTCTAGTCCAACGTTCCAACGCAACACAAAAACCCATATCGATTGGATGCATTGGATTCTAAGGGGCCGTCCACATATAATGTAAACCTTTTTTTTAAAACTTAGAATTATTTTGCCCTTCAGGTAAGCTCATTTGCTATGCTTAATTGAAGTCAAGTTTAGCTCGTTCACTGCGCTCACTCGCCGTCGCGTTTAGCTGATCGTAACGCTAACATCAACCTTCCCCCCCCCCGTTTGAGCGATTAAGGTTCAGCAGCAGCGAGCTTACTGTGGCAGCGGGGGCAGTAGTTCCCTGGAAGCCACTATGTAGTAATGGCAAAATAAAATCGATCTGTGGAAAAATTTATTTTTACTATTTGATACATTTATTTTGTGACATAAATTATTTTTAAATATGGTTTTTCTGAAATCAATGTTTTTCCTTAAAATGTTGATTTCAAAATTGGTTGGGTAGAAGACAAAGCATTACAGTTTTTACTTCTCCAATAAAGTATTTTTAAGATCCCAACCTTAGATTTGGATTTAAATTCCTTAAATCTTTAGCATAACGGCCATACATCAACATGGGCAGATTTACGGGGGGTGCCAGGCGTTCCCAGCACCCTCTGATTTTTATGATTTCATTTTTTAATTTGTATCATATATTTTGTAATAATATTTTTGTATTGGATCAAAAAAATTTTAGTACTGTACAATAAACTTTTTTAAGAAGTGAGACGTAAGTAGACAAGTCTCGTAATCAAAATAACTATTTTAAAAGAAATTTCAAACTGAATGCCATCGTGTGTGTTTGCGTCGCTACGACTTTTCTGGTCAGCTACACACTGCACGGTTTTCGGCATAGGGGAGTACAGGCCTTCTCGCCTTTGTCGCGTGCTCTCTCTCTCTCTCTCTCTCTCTCTCTCTCCCTCTCTCTCTCTCTCTCTCTCTCTCTCTCTCTCTCTCTCTCTCTCTCTCTCTCTCTCTCTCTCTCTCTCTCTCTCTCTCTCTCTCTCTCTCTCTCTCTCTCTCTCTCTCTCTCTCTCTCTCTCTCTCTCTCTCTCTCTCTCTCTCTCTCTCTCTCTCTCTCTCTCTCTCTCTCTCTCTCTCTCTCTCCCTCCCCCCTCTGATGACTTGATTTAAGGGAATATGATGCATATTTGCTATATAGTTATTTTTATTTTTTAGTAATTTAATGGATTTTACAGGTAGTTTAGTTTTTTAGTGCTCTGTTGCCAGTGTACGTTTTGGTTATTTGCTCGGACAGTGTGTAGTATTTTTTGTTTTAATAATTAATTGTTATTACAAGTAGTAAACTAATGCATAGTATTTATATTGCAATTTATAAGTGAAATATCATGAGTTTCAGTAAACCAGGTGAGGAGGTAAGATTAGCCGTGATATACGACTGTTCAAAACCACATGAGATACAGAAAGTACAAAAGACTCTGCATCAGTTCCATACACAATTCAAGATTCAAGCTCCAAACACTTTCCGAATGATTATTTTCCGTGTGAGTTTCAGCTTGATAGGCCTAATTCTGTTGAAGAAAATTATTTGTGAAATTTGGCTTCCGGCCCATTTAGGAGAATTTTTCCACTGTTTCCTGCATTTATGTATTAAATTTCAAATTTAATAGATAGGTCAGGAGCAAATTTTGTAATTTAAATTATTTTGCTAACCAGAAAACATGTAAAAAGAAAAATGAAACAATTTTATCATGTGGGATTATAATAGCAATCCAAAGCCGGCTCATAATAATACATAACGTTCACATATAGAAATAACCTAAACATTATTATTTGTATATCTTCATGAAAATTAACTCTCAGTACCGTACGTGAGTAAATAAAAATTCAAAACATCTAATTTAACTAGTTTAACAATAGAATGTAATATTTTAATTAGGAACTTTTTACAAGATTCTTTTAAATTTAAACATGCAATAAATTTAAATCTGAGTTTTTTTACATAGGCCCCTAATCAATCATTAACTTAACTTACAGAATAAATTTCGCTTTTTCGCCGTTCAAAATATACTAATTAACGAATGATGTATATAAATTACTTTAATTTAGAGAATAAATGGCACATTATTCGTTTCGTAACCACATATAGGCACCTTTAACACCGCCATAGCTTCTGAGATTGTGTCCCATATAAATGGCGAACTTTTTGTTATGCGACTAAATAATTTGTAACCAGCGAGCACTTTGTAACATAGTCAATCTATTATTCAACTAAATGCATTTTTTATGGTTCAATGATTAGGCCTTTTTCAAAAAGAGTCCAACAAATTTATTAGTTGGTTGAATAAACATTGTACTTTTATTGCAAATGTCCATTCAATCACAAATCTTCCATTTTAAAAAGCAAGAACGGTAAATAAGTACATGTGTACTCAGTGTGTATAAGTCCCATTGACAACACTGAGGGCACCGCAAAGCGGTTTGTTTACGTTTTTGCCTATCACGTGACAAATCCCACAAAGAAAATGTCTGGAATTAGTCACGTGATTGGCAAAACGTAAACAACCCTCTTTTGCGCTGGATGAACGTGAACGGGGTCTAATATCTCGAGTGGGAAGAACGCAACGTTCCTACGGGTCCACGCCGCCATTGCGGCGTTGTCAGTCCGAAGGCCATATCCTTGTACTAGAGATGGTCGTGGCTGAATCCCATGAGCAATGGTGGAATGGTGGCATGAGAAAATTGTTTGTAAATTATGCATATATTTGGTTTTCTTTTCCGATAGTAGGTTCTACTATAGTTTCAATATTACGTTTAATTCAAGGGGACATGAGATCTTTGATTTCATTTTCTTCTTTTTCTCATACAGTGGCGTAACTGATTTTTACGGGCCCCCCTGCAAACTTATTTTTGGGCCCCCTCCGATAGGTCCAGTCACCGGTTATCACTGTTTCCCACCAGTAAATCAGTGTCAACCAATGGTTAAAGTGTAGTAACTTAGAGTTCTTTTAATTATTTATGTTTTACAATATATATATATATATATATATATATATATATATATATATATATATATATATATATATATATATATATATATATATATATATATATATCTAGACAAAGTTAAAGTATCAATGCATGTACAGTAATTGTAACATTGAAACTGCAAGTGAGCTACTATATTTTAAATTTAGTATATATCCTATTTTTATTCAGATTGCAACGAGGCCTACAGCCTATCCTTTTAAAGATATTAAGCCTATCTGATTGTTTGTTCTATAATTTTACCCTCTCTTCTCTTGTACATGTTATACAAAATGAAAGTAACAAAACTCAATGAATCTTATTTGTGTTTTATTTATCATACAGTAAGGGGTTAACCGAGGCTTACTTAGCCTATAATTCTAGATACTGTGATGGTAATTTGGCGTTGCGGTTTACGTCAACTATACCTATTACAAGTGGCAGCTGTTCCAAAACCCATGCTTAATAGTAGCATTATTTTTTTATTTTTTTATTTAACTTTCATATTTCTTTGACTTGATGGTAACCCTTATGACAAATGTTATAAAAAATTACAATTATTAAACTTAGTTAAAAATATATTTTTTCTGGGGTTTAGGCTGTTTCTAAACATATAATTGCTCCTGGACCAAAAAACTCCCAAATGAAAAGTTTACAAAACCTACCTGCTACAATTTAGAGATCGATGAAAAATACATCACCACAGACATTCCTCGAATTGTAGTATAGTAGGCCTATTGTTTAGTTAACACCAAGGATTCTTAAGAGTCATCTTCACCCCTGGGCCAGTAGCCCATTGTTGCGCAGTCGCCAGTCGGCAATGTTAACTATACGGCTTTTAAAACATGGTATTGAATTCCCCTGTTTCGGAAGCCATTTTTTAACCGATTTTCTTTAGACTTGGTAAGTGTTTAGTTAAATATTTATACTATGTCGCTCATACCTCGGAATTTTGAAAATTGAACAAATATTACTAAGGAAAATCGAGTTACTTTGCGACGTCTCAAAGAGTAATATTTGTTAAATTTTCAAAGTTCTAAGGTATGAGCGACATAGTATAACTATTCAACTAAACACTTACCAAGTTTAAAGAAAATCGGTTGAAAAACGGCGTCCGAAACAGGGGAATGCAATACCATGTTTTGCATTAAAAGCCGTATGGTTAACATTGTCGACTGCGCAACAATGGGCTACTGGCTCAGGGGTGAAGATGACTCTTAACGGGCGTGCATCAACTGCGCGAATTGACCTGAGACAGGTAGCCAGAGATGCATCAACTGCGCGAAACGCTCCCGCAAGGGACGATCAGAGACGTGCATTAACTGCGCGAAGCGGTGTGTCTATTTTACTACCATATCATGAGACAAGATAGGGTTTTAATATTTGCAAATTAGATAATTTTACATTAGAATAAAACCAAATGAAAAGCTATAATATGTTTATTACTTTTTCTTTTTGTTGACTTGTTTTATCCTATACTCTTATACGAGCAATGTTTGCTTGTTTGCTTGTTTGCTTGTTTGCTTGCTTGCACAATTATCTCAAAAACGGCTCCGACGATTTCCTTCAAATTTTGGAATAAACTTAGTTTTACCTTAAAAATACGATTGAGATGGGTCTCGCCCCCAGGGAAAATCTAATTTTGCTAAAAATTAAAGTTTAAAATTACAAAATTTTAACATTGGGCTTATGGGTTGCCATGTTGGCAACGAATTAACAACATATAAACAAGAAGTACATTCAGAACTTCAAAAAGAAATGTAACAGCTGTTTATGTACTGCATATTAAATGTCAATAAAGTTTATTCTGATATTTAAATTTACTAATATTTCACCGAGCAACGCTCGGTCCTCCTGGTACTGTTAAAAAACTTAGTAGGCCGCTTGTTAATGCCAACTGCCGTCTTCTTGAGGCTATGGATAAATTTGTTGTTGGAAATCTGTTCACCTGATGAAACGGAGTAGCTTCATGGGTATGTTCATTTCCATTGCGGGTGGATACATTTTTGGATTTGAATTTAAATCTAGTTCCCATACGGACAATATATTATCATACTCTATGACGATTTTTAAAACTCTTTGGAACCTGTATCCGGCCTTAACTCTTTATTTTATACTCTTTCACTGATAAATTTCTCCGTCAAAAATATACATCCAAAATCATTCCACTATTATTAACAACAAAATATTAGTGAGCCTACTTTTACAAAGCAAACAACAACATATTTTCTTAACTCCAAGCACAAGGAATAACACGTGTTTTAAAAAGGAAAAAACAAGTCCAACTTTTAAATAAGTAATTAATGACATCATTGTTATCGGCATTTAATGTGTTTTTTCCTTTAAAAAAATACCCAAGCTTAAAATTAATTTTAAATTAATTACATGGTTTTGTTCATTTTAGTGAAAAATGTTTTTATCGCTTATCGCTATTCCTCAGAAGTATTTGTTTTGTCTTCATTGGAACTTCTTAGCACTTACGGAGTTATGGGAAGCTAATTATTTCATTACCGTACCTCTGAAACGTATAACTTGTTCGTTCTCTATTACTTAGTTTACTTTAGCAACCAAGATTTTCTTGGTACGTTGTGCTTCATAGATAGTTTTTCATTAACTTTAATTTTGAAAAGGATTCGAAAATGAAATTGCCGCAACACAGCGCGACGAATTAAACAGCGCGGCGGGCAGGGTGAGCCGACAAGGGCTAGCGGCTGGGCTGGCGGCAGACAAGCAGACTGCCGAAAACTAACTGTAAAAATATTTTGATGTTTTAAAAAGTTATATTCCAGGCATTTTGAAAATATAATTGCACCATATCAATTTTAAAACTGCTATAACATGAGTAAAAAATTATTAAACATAACATATTTCCCAATACACGGGGCCCTCCGCGGGCCCCCTTAGCTACGGGCCCACCCGCACCGCGGGCTCTGCGGGCCCCTCTGTTGCTCTGTTACGCCCCTGTTCTCATATATTCATGGTGTCATTGTCAATTTCTGCCACAATCGTGTTGTTGACACCACCGAGTACAGGAGTACAGGCTAGCGGTAAAAAAGTGTTCAAAATCAACATTTTACTCTTTGTTGCCTGCAAGTGTTACCAACTCTACAAGAACAATTATTAGTTAGCCTTTACCGTACTATGTCAAGGAATTAAAAATACACAAGGGTAGAAATTTATGGTTTTATATTTATCTTGATTTATAATTGTTAATTTGCGGATTGCCTAAATGCTTTTTTACTAAGCTAACAAGCCAAATGAAAAATATAGTAATACGGTCTAGTTACGATAAATAGCAGCGTACCCATAGCAGCATTACTTTATCTGCTTGTTTAATCAGTCGTGTATCTTATATGTAAAAGAAAGTCGTATTAGTTACTCTATTTATAACTCAAGACCGGCTGAACCTATTTGGCTGAAAATTGGTAGGGATGTAACTTAGAACCAGGAAGAACATATATAGGGCACTTTTTTATCCGAGTTTCCTCCATATATTCCAGATTCCACTAGTCTTCAAAGTTATAGTGTTACTCTTAAGGAAGCAATATATTTGTATTATTGGAACATATGGATACATTTAGAGATTTTAAATCTATAAACGGCTGTTCTCATTAAAGTATTGAGGGAAGATTGGTATTGGCATTAAAAAATCTAGAGTATTCTCACCAGTAATACTTACGGTGAGAGAGCGCAGCGAATAACGAGTTCTACTGTATAAACCTGATGGCGAGTGAGCGTAGCAAACTAAACGAGCTCACCCGAATTCCTCAGGTTTTTTTCACTGAGCCAAAAATCCCTCAGGTTGGCATTGCAAAACATGTCGGTTAAGCTAGTGGTAAATATTAAAACTTGGCTTCCCTTTTAGTTTTAACCACAGTATCTAGAATGTATGTTTTAACGCTTCATAACCGGAACACGAAACAGTTTTATAGCTCACCTGTCCAGATACTTAACTTTATGCCATTGAGCATGGATACTACGAATTGACTATGGATATAGTTTCCTTAGTCAATGCTTATACAGTCATGTTGATAAAATACAATCAAAGTAAAAAAAACATTAATGGTGCAAAATATACTATTTGTATTTTTGTCTTGCAGGAGTAAAAAGATCATATTTATATTTAATAACGAGATTAGAAAGAGTAAATTAAAGATATAATTAATCTTTTTGTACCTGCAGATGGCAAACAAATTGGTTGTATAAATATATTATACTGCACTGGTTTGTATAATTTTAGTAGGGCGATATCATTTGCTAGAAGGAACGGGTGAAAATGGGAATGAAATATTACTTGTTCGACTTTGCGCACCACATGCTGCGTCTCATTATCAAATGTTAAGTCGTAGTCACCAATATGCACTATTAATGATTCAATCGGTGTGTCTCGCCTGAAAAAAATAAATTGAATTATACTCAGCAAGAATCAAGAAGATTTTCTAAACATCCGAAGGAATGAATAATATTATATTTAATTATTAATTAAATTCCTTAACATTAAATAAAATTATAGTAACAATTGTTAACATTTTTTGTTATTCACATTGAATACTGTTACTCTCTTATATTTTACTTTTTATCTTTTAAATTATATTTAAAACTTATATATTATGACTATAATCAAAGATCTTACTTTCAAATATAAAAGTTTCTTTTTTCATTTTCAAGGGAAAATTAAGTTTTAGATAAAGAGACCGAATTCGGACACACTGACTGTCAAAAACATCTGATCGTTGATCCTTGAGGTTGAGATGATGACATGTTTATGTTTATTGAACTAGCTAACTATGTGTAGTGTAGTGTACTAGTGTAGGTGTCAGTGTCGTGGTCGTCAGTCAGGTTGCATAATAGTGTTTAGTGAGTCGTGACTGTTGCGTAGAGCGTTCAGTTTATACTTGTGTTGTGAAAGAGGTAGTCTATTTTGGACTGTTTTTCAAGTGAAAGTGTAAATTTGTATTAAATGAATACTCAGAAGGACTCACACATGTCAGAAGATGATGTACTACCAAATAGAGAATGGTCTGATCACGAAAGGTCTCTTTTCGAACCATCCAATTGGGAACCTAAACATAGGATGGAGCCATCTGGGAGACCTGCTGCTGGATTTCCTAGCCAACCGAAAGATGGACCGGTAGATCAAAGACCTCAATTTGTTCCCCATGATCAGGAACCTAAACACCGAATGGAGCCATCTGGGAGACCTGCAGCTGGAGTTGCAAGTTATGGTGAGCAAGATGAACCTGAAGATGAAAGACCTCAATTTGCCCCTCATGACCAGGAGCCTCAACTTAGGATGGATCCATATGGGAGACCTGCAGCCGGAGTTCCTAGTGAACCGGAGGATGGACCAATAGATCAAAGACCTCAATTTGTTCCCCATGATCAGGAACCTAAACACCGAATGGATCCAACTGGGAGACCTGCGGCTGGGTTACCAAGTCAACCTAAGGATGGACCAGTTGATAAAAGACCTCAATTCGTTCCTCATCACCAAGAACCCAAGCATCGGATGGAGCCATCTGGAAGGCCAGCAGCTGGGTATCCTACTCCCCCTGAGGAAACCGAGTAGATGAATGGTAAGGGAAATTTGTTTCTCATTATGCCTGTAGACAGAAATTTAAAGAAAGGGTTGGACTTGAAGATAAACCAGCAGGCTACAAGCAAAGCTCTTCAAGTAGCAGGCTATGAAGAAACAGTTTCCAGACCTGGATATACAATAACCATCTTAACTAGCCAGCCTACTACATATAACTTCAGATGCTGTTTTTAAACCTATAACCGACTTAGCCAAAAATAATTGCAATAAGTAGAATTAAACATCAAGGCTTATTTAAAATATAATTGACACACTTCTAAACAAAAACAAAATCCAATTTTGCAGTGGAATAGCTTTCAAACTCAGAATTGACCCCATGATGATTGGAACAAGTTACTAACTTGGGATTTAAAATAAATTAGACCTTTCATTAAATTTATAATATTAGTAAAAATGATTAAATAAACGTAGCCTAGATAGTTTTAGAGTTCTTAAACAATACAGTAACTTACCTATCCTACTCAGAATTTGGGCATATTCACTCTTTATAATATGCTATATATGGTCTAAATATGGTCATATATGGTCTCAAATGGCTATATACATATATATATATATGTATATATATATATATATATATATATATATATATATATATATATATGAATCTCAATCATTTATTAGATCAATCCACCTTCTCTTACAGTAGATATGTAACATCATAGGCACTACACACTATGTTTGCAAGCTTAAATAAAACAAAGGTAGTTGTTAAAATATGTTAGTATGCACGGCATAGCTGGTATTACTAAATTTAGTTAGCCTAGTCTTGATGTATATGCCCATAATGAATATTACAAAGCCTAACTTAGTTAAATAAGTTACCTACCATTAAATTTCAACATTGTGTATTTATGTTTTTAATTTGGTTTATTTTTCTAGGCTAACTAGACTCATTCAAAAGTTCGTCAGCTAGGGCCTACGTTGAAGTTGCCATCCAAGAAATTATAACTTTCTTTCACTTCAATATTATTTTGTGTTCAATTATTTTAAATTTTAAAACATTAATGACAAAATCATGTCATTACGATTGATTATCAATAAACACGTCTTATGATATTATGACTCAATTATTTTAAATTGTAGAATAAGTTAAGACAGTTTGTATGATTTGCAACTCACATTAGAAAACAGTGTGCTGCTGTGAGAACAAACTGATTGTTGATAAGAGTTCCGCCGCAGAAAAATAAACCATCCAAACCAATGGCAACTGTCCAGGGGAACTCCCCAGGTCTCGTATCCATTCCATTTATGATTCTTCTTGTGTTATATCTAAAGTTTCTACGGCTTCTCTTTTGCTGTAGTTGTTTCATTGTGATAGCTGCAAACCAGAAATTCCATGATTTATGTAAATTATCATAAAACTTACAAATCCAGTCAAGTTTGTTGGTTTCAGATAGGTTGATTAGGTTGTTTACTGTATAATAACCCCCACATACTATTCTATTTTTAATGGGTCGAGATGTCCTTAGGGATCATGAAAATACCAGTTAAGTTTGGCAGTTGACCAATTTTTATAATTTTATAATAGACAATTTATTTTATCTGTTTCTACTAATTAACTAGTTAGCATGTTTTCAACTAACTAAACTCATAATTTACTAGTTCTTAGGTAGAATTTGCACCGATTGGAAGAAAGAAAATGTTGAAAGGAGTAAACAACATTACAGGTCTATATAGGCCGTAGATAGGTTTATACAGTAGAACCTTCCATATTCCACCATGGTCGGAATGGTCAAAAATTCGGATATCGGTAGGAGCAAGTTAAGCACATTTCCTAGGTAGAAAAACAGTTATTACATTATTGTAATACAACTTGATTTTAAATATAACACATTAATTGAAACATCAAGATATTTATGATAACTGAAAAATGACAATATTTATTTATTTATTATAAGATTGTCATAACATCATTAACAATGACAGGACAGTTGTCAAAATATTCTTATAACTAAATAAGGTATGTTAGAAAATATAAAACTTGTAATTTATCTACATAAAAAAGAAAAATAATAATAAATAACTAACTGACCCAAATCCACATTAACAGTTAGTTAAAGTATTCATTTAGGCAGTAAAAGTTCTTTGTGAGTAGCCATTTTTTAACATTCTTTCGGAATTTCATGGGTGATACAATATCTTTAAGCTCTTTAGGCAATTTATTGAAAATTTTTGGACCTATATACTGGGGGGAGGTTTCATATAAAACTAGTCGATGACTTAGGCCTACCGGTACTGGCTTAATAGTATCTTTAGATCTAGTATTATATACATGTTTAGTTTGACTTTCCATGAACATGGTCAAGTTGTTTTTTACCCAAAATGCTATTTCCAATATATATTGGTCATAAAGAGTTAAAATTTGAAAGTCTTTAAAAAACTTTCTGCATGAAGTTGTTGTGGTTATTTTTGCAATTACTCAAATGGCTTTTTTCTGAATTTTGAAGATTTTTTTAGAATGACTTGAGTTGCCCCACTCAAGAATACCATATGACATCAAAGATGAAAAGTAAGAATGATAGACAGTTAGTTGAGTTTTTAAATCCGACACTTGAGACATTATCCGGAGGGAAAATACAGCTGAAGATAGTTTTTTACTTAGTTTGTTGATGTGAGGAAGCCAGTTAAGATTTTGGTTAACAAGAATACCCAAAAAATTAACTGTCTCCTCAGACATCAACATGGAGGTTGAAAGAGTTATTTGTTGGGGACTATATTTATAATCGTAGATGTAGATATTTATACAGTAGATGTCTATAAATAATGTATAGTTTCACGTTTCGACAGGCTCAGAAACGAAAGGAGCCCAGAAATCACAGATATATATGATTGAACACCAGGTCGGATATGGGGAGGAGTCGGTTATCGTGAGGTCGGATAAGGGAGGTTCTACTGTATTTACTGTAGTAGTATGTGTTGATGACCGGCTCAGCAGCCCTCCACCAGACAGGATTTGAAGAACTTGGATGGTGATTGTAAAATCTAGTTTCAGCTGGATCGCTGAACACTCGGCCACAAAATTCAACATCTGAAATAAAAGTAAATTAAATTTTACCACATTCACATGGCATACAAAACTTTATGTCTATAAGAATATATTATAAACAATTTGAAATTTGTTTATTGTGTTTAATTTAAATTAGGCTATCGTTAAATTTATACATTTTTTATTGTAGATATAGGCCTAATGCAGGTGTGATTTTGTTTCATGAAACAGTAAATAATCCTAATAGTTTGACTTTGCAAGTCTTGAATTCAAAATTCACTCTATTAGGAGATAAGATTAGCTCCCGGCTTCGTTAGTTTTATTCCGCAAGATGAACACTTGAAAGAAATTTGGTTTTTTAAAGGATTTTCAACCCAATTAAGACTTTTTAAAAAGCTAACGAAGGGAGTAGTTTTACTTAAGTGTCATTTTGAAAACAAATCTGGACTCCAAAAACTTATAAAGTTTATACATTTTACTTAATGTATATTCTAAAGGTTAAAGACTGATAAGCTTGACCTGTTGGGATTACTAGATTGATGTAAGACTGATAGTCATAGGAAGTCAATATTCACTTTCATGTTTTTATTTCCAAGAAGGTTTATATATTAAATAGGTATATATATACCTATGACTTATTAGGATTGATCAATTGGTTTAAGACTGATGATAGTCAGTAATAAGATTACAAGATTGCGCCACAATCATTCTACACTCATCTCTCATACATACCGGGCTTAAACTACTTATTTATACCGCGTTCAAAATAAATGTGCGGTAAAAAAAACAGAATTTTACTTTCCACCTAAAGGAAAATTTCCTCTATCCCTTCGTGAATTCCCCGATTTTCTTCACAATCAGATGTTATTTTAATTTTGCCCTTAAATTACAGAGCAGAAAATAGTGCTGATGAACGTATTACTTCCTCCATTTGTCGTTGGAAGCGCTTCTTGTAACATCTCAAACGTCAAAGTTAGAATATTTGTTTACGAAAAAGCAAAACATTGGCATAAAGTGACATAAGATATTAAACAGCTTGTAGTAATTCTCAGTGATTCTGATTGGTTAGATTCTTGGAAGCGGGAGGATCGGGAAAAAAAGGGGAATTGAAATCTGCATTTCAACCGCACATTTATTTTGAACGGGGTATAGTTAGGTCACCATTTCAATAAAGATATTAAAGGATTGATTTAAGACTGATAGTCATAGGTCAATATTTTAATTTTCATGTTATTGTTTTATGTAAAAGGTTTATATTTTCATAGGTATATTAATATGACTTGATGGAATTGATCAATTGGTTTAAGACTGATAGTCATAGGAAGTCAATTTGTTTACTTTCATGTTTTTGTTTTCAAAAAAATTTATATATTAATTTATATATTTAAATATATAATTTATATGTTTATATTTATATAGCTTTGTTATGTTGCTGGATATAGTGATATGACCTGTTGGGATTAATCAATTGATTTAAGACTGATAATCGCAGGATGTCTATTTATTCACTTTTATGTTTTTGTTTCCTAAAAATAATATATGTGTTGTTTTTGCGCTTGACACAAAGCACTGTATGTTTTGTCTAGTTTAAGTCACTAATGTCAATGTATGAAGAACCAAAAAAGTAGGGACTTACTTATGGGGAAGTGACAACGCCACCCTTGAAACACAGATAGCACCACCAAGATGATAAGGATTATGCTGATTGGTTGAATGGAAACCGATGACAAAAAATTGTTATTGTTTTGATTTTTTGTAAATAAATATGCTCATTTTTACATCTAAGAGTTAAAAATAGCGCTTCCCGTGACAATTAGGAGAAGTAATCCTAGTATCAGCACTTTATTTTTCTCTGGTTTTCAGGGGCAAAACTAAAGTTTTTTAATATGGTATGTCCCTACTTATTTGGTTCTGTATACATTGCTTTGTGAGTTTTGAAATTTAAACACCTGGCAGCTGATTTACATTACTCTTTCCTAGTAATGTTGTCAGTTTGGTTTTCTTTTGATTTTGTTTAAGTTCACCGTTGCTAGTAACGCATACCAACAGCTGGATGGGTAAGCACAAATTGGCAAAACTGTTGTCAATTCAGGCTTGCACTTTTGTGGCGCCTACTATAATTTAGTAATGTTAGACTTAAATCATCAACGGACAGTCTAGGCCAGAGTTGAGCATACAATAATCGATGGCTCATCTTTAATTCAACCTGTCCACAAGATAACTTTGAAGTCATGACCTGGTGATAGGTAGTAAAATTGTTTTCGTGAAATGTTAGAATGTCACAAAGTGTGTACATGTACTGTTCCTTATGATGCATAATGCTTGTTAACCAATGATTTTAATAATTCACGCTTATTATTTATTAAAAAGTAATTTAATCCAGCAATGTGTTGTTCAATTGATTTCCAATTTAATTTTCTTGCCAACAATATTATACACATTGAACTAAAAAAAGTAAATTGCTCTTTAGTATCATTGATTAATTTTCATAAATTTACCTTTCTGTCTTAAATTTTGATTTCTTCCATTGCAGTGGTTCACTCCATTGATTCTTTACAAAACTTACAATTGTAATTGATTCCCTTAGTATACTTGTTTCAAAATATTGGTCTTGAGTTTCTAAGGATAAAAATTTATTTTAAGATAATTTTTATTTTAAATATTACATTGTGGCAATTCTTGTCAAGTAAAGGTCTGGAACACTCCTAAGTAATAGGTTTTACTTGACAGTGTTTATATAAAGTAGATCGCTTTAACTTTTATAATAAATTTCTGTTAAAACTTGCCCTTGTATGATGTAACTGCTTCACATGGTAGTTGAGTTATCTTGATGTACCAGTGGTACTGTAATTCATTTTGAATCAACAATGCCAATTTCAACGGTTTTACTTGACCTGGATTCACTGCAACTGTCGCTGAAAAATATTTAAAAGTTTATTCAAAGACTGTTTTAATAGAATACTTTTGAAATTACCTGCTTTGACCATGGTAGAATATTAGCCTCTTATTTTAAAGCAGTCTTTTTTCACAATTGAACTATTATACTGAAATGCCATATTTATATAACATTTAATTACATGTTCACATAGTAGTCTGGTTATCACTATCCTATACTATAATACGAGCACTGTCTGAAGGGATGTGTGTTCCACAATCTCGAAATCTAAAGGGTAGATTTTTCTTAAACTTTGCAAAGCCAAAAATAAGTTTAGAAACAGCCTCAATCCCAGGAAAATCGAATTTGGTCTAAATTTAAGTTTAAAGATCGCAATTTTTAACATTGGTCTTATGGGTTGTTATTTTGGTAACGAAATAACAACAAAAGGTATAAAAAATAAAGGAAAATTAATGCCAAGCAGTTTTTTTTAACAGCTGTTAACTGTGAAGAGGTTGTAGTTGGTGGAAATTTTATAGCTTTATTACCATGACACTAAAACAAAAGTAAATTGGTTAACCTGGTACTTTTCTAAATAACCTCATGAGTATTGTGTGCTTGTGTGTAGCAACTTTTACAAAAGATAGTCCCATGGAAGAAATTTGACAGAAATTTCAGTTGATGTGGACCAGTCTCGTCTGGACCTAATTAGGTTAAAAAAAAATATTTTGTAAGTGAAACATCTGTTTTTCCTGATCTACTAGAATTTGTTGTAATATTCCATAGGATTAATTTTCAAACTTCATAGGACTGTATGGCGTAGCCCTGGGGGCCAATTTTCATCAATGTTTCGTGGAAACTACTACAGACCAAGCCTTATCCAACGACACCAAAAACTTTGAAATCGGTTGAAAATTGTTGGAGAAATTCCAATCAAAACATAAATTGTGAATTAAATAATATAGATATCATGCAAATGGCTCTAAAAATTGTCCTTGATCCTTACAAGAAAATAAAATAGTTGTGGGATAAAAATAGTATTTACACTAAGAAAAATCCAATACTGTAAAACCCAACAGCTCGTCCCCCAATTACTCGACATCTCTGTAGCCTTCAATGTTCGACTAATGTGCATCACACACGATTCACTAATTGCTACTTGTGGCATTTTTTGGTGACACAATTTTGTCGCAGTTGCAGCCACTTTTATTTCTTATAAATGTTATTGACAGCCAACATTACAATTTATTTTTGATATTTTTTTTACTTTTAGCATGATTTCATTGATAACGTCAGGTTTTACACCTTATGATCATAATTGGGAGCCAATAATACAATTTCTGAATGAGTAAACGGGAGGTTGCAAAATTGTCTCTGGAAAACTCAACTTTCACCAAACTTGGCAGTGCCTTAGTTCACAATAAGTTTAGTTTTAGTGGTGTTTTATTGAATTGTTAAAATCCTTATTTGAAATTTAAGAAATGTTGACATTAATTTTATGGATGTAAAAATCACAATAAAATCGCTGAAATATCAGGTGATATAACAGGGTGATCTCATCTTTAAAATAAAGTAGAATTATTTAGTATTTTACCTAATGTTGTTGTGGCTAAACTATTTATGTGGGTTATAAATTTGTATATAAGTTTACCGAAAGAAACTTTTGTCCCAGACATTTTTTTAACATGACCAACTCACTTGAGTAGCCCGAGAGCTGGCCACAGAGGCCACTGGTTGGGCCGTCGATGGAGTTCAGGATGTACAACTGATCAATGTCACACGTCCCTCCGAGCTTACCAGCCAAATTTGCAGACTCAAAGTCAATCCTAAAACAAATTTTAAAAATCCCTAGTTTAACAAATTAATTCAGATTCTAAACATAAATAATTAGGCTTATAAAGAAAATTGTTGTAAAAGATCAACATTTACAAATTTTAGTTCTTGTAACAATAAATATTTTTGAATCTCTATAGTCTAGAACAAGCTTTGATTGCAAGGGTAACATTTTTGGCCACAAGGAATCAATTGGAGCTGGTCCCATAACTGGAAAAAACCAGTTTCCATCCTACAGCCCTTGTAAGTGCTTGTATTACCCTTAAAGAATTTTTTTAAAGTGACTACATTGCATAAACATCAGCTGATTAATGTAGAATTGGACCAATATATCACATTTTCAATCTGTGGTTCATTAAATTTCAACCAGAGTGCAGCACTTTTTGGCTTGGCAAGTGAGCAAAGCAAACAAGCTCATTGTGGGGCGAGTGAGCAGAGCAAACCCGCACAATCTCTTATCACAAGTTTACCAAGCAAATTATCAGTCCCCCAGTATAGTCCGTGGAGATAGCAAAAAATATTTCAGTGCTGGATACTGGTCTAAAAGTTTTTTACACTGCTTCTACATCAAATGGTATCTACAAAACCGCCGGGAGACACTCTCTCAATAGTCCGGATCACCCCCATATGACGTCATCAAAATGGCGGCCCACCAAATTTGCAGTGTTTTAGTTAAATACTTATTAATGCCCACCAAATCAACCAATTTTGACTTTGAATGTGTCGTTTTGTAGGTATTGAAATTCTGCAACTGTTAATACCCTTAAAATACCCATACTCTTTTTTATAAATAATAATTTAATAAAATAATTGGTGTTTTTCATTAATTTTTGCTATAATATTTAATATACGGGGTGGAAAAAATCTTGAAACGATTTAATACTTTTAAAGGTAATTTAAGTAACAAAACTAAAACTTTACAAATTGATTTTGAGTGACTAAGACTACGTCCTAAAGTACTTGGTATCCTTGGACCTCCAAGGGGGACGGTCCACAAGGAGTCAGAAGAAAATCTTAAATGTAAGCATAGGTCAATATATACATCAAATTAATGGTCTCGAAGAATAGAGAACAATGCCGCAAACCCGGCCTCAAAAGGATGATCGAGTCAAAAATGGCAGGCGATCAAACTTTAAATTAAAATCATACTGCTGAAAACAAAAAATGCAATAACTAACGATCCACTCAACCTTTTGAGGTCGGGTTTGTGGCAAATTCCTCAGAATGCAAAGCCCTTTAAAATTATGTATCATATGACGTAATCCAATGAAGTTTTTTCCAAGACTTCCTTTAGGGACGTCCCTAGTAGAGGTCATCAGGAAAACTGCATTGGGCTACGTCATATGACATATCATTTTGAAGGGCTTTGTATTTTGAGCAATTTGCCACAAACCAGACCTCAAAAGGTTGAGTGGATCGGGAGTTACTGCATTTTTTGTTTTCAGCAATATGATTTTAATGCAAAGTTTGATCGCTTACCATTTTCGACTCGATCATCAAAAAGAGTATGGGTATTTTAAGGGTATTAACAGTTGCAGAATTTCAATACCTACAAAACGACACATTAAAAGTCAAAATTGGTTGACTTGGTGGGCAGTAATAAGTATTTTACTAAAACACTGCAAATTTGGTTGGCCGCCATTTTGATGACGTCATATGGGGGTGATCCGGACTATTGAGAGAGTGTCTCCCGGCGGTTTTGTACATACCATTTGATGTAGAAGCAGTGTGAAAAACTTTTAGACCAGTATCCAGCACTGAAATATTATGGCTCTTTTTGGAGCTATCTCCATGGACTAGTACTTTGTATTATTATCAAACTTAATTACCAAGTATCAGCCTAAAAAATGGCATGGACAACACTGACCTTTTGACTGATAGTTTTACAAGTGTGCACATTGATAATTTTTATTTTTACAGTGAATTTATTCTCATTGAGCATAATTTTTATTTTACAATATTTTGCACTAAGAAATAACATTGAATGTTCTAATTTTCATAAGTAGCGTGTTAAAACAAATGAGAATTTAATTAAAACTATATTGTGTGATAATTTTTTAAAATAGTTCTTTCATAAAACATGCACTACACAAGTCAGGCTGTAGAATACCTAATAGCACATGTGCGAGGTTGAACGAACACATCATAATCACAGGCGAGTGAACCGGACGACTCTTGTGGATACGTCGGGGACTGGAAGTATGAGGAAGTTAAGGAAGACGCCTCCCCACAAGACTGCACAGCTGAAGTACAGTACAATACGTTTCAAAATGAAAGATCAGAGTAAATGACAGATAAATTTTGTTTATTTCTATAACCTTATTTTTATAAATGGGGTTTGGACCGTTCCCCATCAGAACATAAATAAAATGCTGAAAGCACACAAAAAAAATTACTCTTTATACTTTTCCAATCGAGGAGAAAATATACTAGCGTTTGGATGTATGCCCTGCTACATATGTCAGCTCATGATGAATGCATCAACAACAGTGTAAACTTGGAAACTTAATCTTTTATAGTAGGCCTATTTATATTTTTTTAGCACAATTTTTATGAAACAACTGTCTATTTTGTTAAATTTAAATCTATCTGCTCTTTCATTTTGAAACGCCCTGTATTATGAAAACACAATTTGTAATTCTATAATTAACGTAAATCTAGAAAAAGATAATTACAATAACAATAATTAAATTTTACACATTCCTGTTATAAAGGTACCAAAAATTTGCGTATTCCAAACACACTTTATAAAAAAAGACTTTTTGTTTTCTTTGAACCGCGTTAAATCCCAGTTGCCGATATTATTTTGGGTTTCCGGTTATTAGATACGTACCGTGATTCACTCGCAATAATTGCAATTGCTTCTTTATAGTTCGCTATCCAGTGCTTTCTGCGGTCCGATCCTCATTGATTGCCGAACCACAGAAAAGTTAAGGCAATAAAATTACATCTAAAGAATATAATTTCTGTTCAAAATTGAACCTTTGGAACCAAAAATCATCGCTAAGAGCCCACATGGCAGACTGAAGGTGCAAACAAGTGTCGAGCTATTGGGAAGTGACTGTACCCTACTCACCAACATGTTATACAGTAGTAGTAGATTTTCTTCATGAAATATTTCTGCTCCGCAGACACCACAGGGCCATTATTTTCTCCTGCTGACGTGCCTAGGGCGACTGCCCCCTATTTAAGTTATTGAATACTATCTAGAATTATTCTTTAAGATTAGGATTTCAAGGAAAAAAGCACCTGGCTTCAACATTTCAGGGAAGGAAAAACATAGGACCACATCTAATTCGCTAAGAAATATGTACTGAAACATGAGCTGGATAGAAACACTCACACACTAAAACACTAATAAACATGTGATATTTTTACTATCTATGTAGTCTTTGTCAAACACAAAAGGAACATATGGCAGTTAGAAACAATAGTTTTTTAATTTGATCTCCTGCCAGTGTTGTCAATGTTCAATTAAAAAACTATTGTTTGTAACCGCCACTTCCTCTTTGTGTTTGAAAAAGACTAAAAAGATGGTTAAATCACACATTTATTAGTGTTAGCGAATTTCCCTATAGGGAATACGCTATTACGGTGGTAGCCATGGTAAGACCTAAGCCCGGGACCACTTTACTTTTTCATTTTGAGGTCCCCAGAAGCCAAAAACACCATTCGTTCATTTATATATATATATATATATATATATATATATATATATATATATATATATATGTATATATGTATATGTATATATAGATATAGATATATAGATATATCTATCTATGTGCCCGTAATACTGATAACTTTTGAAGGGGACCTCCGATTTTGATGAAATTTGGTATGAAGGTGTATGACCAGGTCTATTTTCATGAGTTCGCGAACCAGCATTGTCGGGTTATGGGAACAAGGTTTTATGGGGTTTCAAAGGGGTCAAAAATGGGTTTTGGCATTTTTTGACCTTAATTTTTAAAATTCATCAATTTTAACTAAAACCATTTAAAAGAGCCTAAAAAAACAAACAATTTGGTATTTTGAATTTTTATCATAGCATAACTGGTCACGGGGAAAATCCAAAAATGTGTTTTCCATTGACATAACTTAATAAAATTTGGTATGTACATTATCTAGATAAGGTTTAACTTATACTTGCTTACAAAACCCATATGGCGGCAAACCTACATACTCACCCCCATGGGGTTTATGGGGAAAATAAAAAATTGCCATAGCTTGATACAATTTTGTGTTTACATTTACCAATTATTGATTAACTTAGATTTTCTAACAACACCCAATGGCAGCAAACCTACATACCCGATCTTATGGTGTTTTTATGGGGAAAGTAAATAATCTGAAATTCCATTGGAAATTCGCTGAGTACGCAGGTCTGCTGCGATGGGGGTATTTTAGTATATCAGTGCTTTATCCAGCTATTCATCTGTAAATTTCAAGGTGAGTTAGCTGTGTCAAATCCTTTTCCTCCTCTGAATCGAAATATCCAAAATTATTGCATTCGCTGATTAAATTGTTGTGTCGTACATTTCAACATGTCTTTAATTAAAAAATAATTTATGTTTAAATGTGTTCTTACATGTACAGCATACTCTACGATCATCACAAGTTCTTCCTACTTGACCGGCCAACAAAAAGCATTGCTCCGCATCCAGGCAAGTTCCGTCCAATTCGCCCTCTGTACAACTGGACGAGGTGTAATCCTTCACTGAAATATCATTAGACATCTTATGCCTCTCTATAACAAGCTTTGTTATTCAATTGATTTATCTAATATAATATACATGGCGATGGCAGAGTATTTAAACACAATTTTGTAGAATACGGCGGGGATATTTGTAGTTATGAGTTTTTTCTTACTAGCTTTACAAAATTACTGCTAGTTTTGGATCCCAATTTTACTACTCTCACATTATACTGAAGACATAATTTTTCATCTCAAAATATTTTTTACACCTATAATATTGTTTCTTAAATTTTCTGCTTACATGTCTTAAGATTTAGAAAAAGGAAAATCTGTGAGGATATTAAATGAGGATTAAAGTTTACAGAGTGAACCTTTTGTAATAGTATTACAATGATAAGGCCTTATATGTGGAGTTCAAGCAGTATTATTAATATTTATTTCAAACATTTTTGGGGGTTATCCCCCTAACTCCCTTTCCTGGGCTACAGCCTTGAAAACCATTATGTTCTGATCAATGTTACCGTAAGAAAAGGAAATATACAAAACTAGCTTTAGAGCTTAATTTTAGAATTACATAGATTTTTTATGAGAAGGTATTTTTTTACATTACCTTTAATGTTGGTCAACAATGGAAGAGGCTTTAGTTGGAGACTGTTTAAAATCAATAAAAAAAATTACTCTCCATCTTCAAAAAGCAGAATGTTGGCAGTTAGTAGCATTAAGAGTCTTAAATTAATATACTGGAATAAGTTTTAAAGCATTATTATTTCCTCCTCACAAGAACTATCTCAAATAAGCAAAATTAATTTGTAAAACAAAATTTTCTTTGAAAATTCATTAATAAACTCGCTCAAATACAATCAAATTCATTTCCGTCTCCAGTTCTCCTTGGCTTTCCTCGAGCATCTTTAACTTAAACATAGTTTAAATCTTTATCTTATTATTTTTATTCTAAAACAAGAAATGTTTAAAAAAACAATTTTTCCGTGCCTGCAGTTTTAATTATTTTGTTTTTATGAGGGTGTAAGGATGATTTGATACTGGAGCTGATATTATGACTGGGGAAAATCCGGATTCCGTTGTACAGCCCTTCAAAGTGACCTTGTCATCCTCATGAACATTTTGTAGCTACTGATTAAACAAAAATCAAATTATAACTGTGACAATAAACCAGTTTTATATAGTTCATTAAATTAAATTTAAACCAATGTGCAGCACACTTTGGCCCAGCGAGTGAGCAGAGGAAAGAAGTTTGTCTTCCAAGTTTACCGAGCAAATGCTTAGTCCCCACAATGTTAAACATTTGGCCAACTTTGATTTCAAGTTGAGTTTAACTTTAAACTGACTTAGAGGAAGCAATCATAAGTGATTTAATAAATATTTTTTGATTTGCACTTGAGGCTTTTGGTCGTCCCTTTAAGGATAAAAGATATCACCTATTATATCTTCCTAGAGATAAAATTGTACTTACCTGTATCATTCACCTTAGTATAACTTAAAGATTCTCCTACTTCACTGAGTTTAACTTTCTCAATGTTGTGTATGAAAGAGTAAATAATCCTGAAATATGAAACAATTCAAATCAGTAAAATGTTTAGTATGAATTAGTAACAAATAAACTATTGAACGTGTTGTTCCTGTCTAAAATAGGCGAAAATCATTGAAAAACTTTTTTAAGAGTTTATCAACACTATCTTATAATGTAGAAGTAAAGATAACAAAATTATTAAACAAAGAATAACATAAACTGTAATTTTACTCACAGAAGAAGTAATGTCATTCTTGGATCTCACATTGTATGAATATGAATGTTCCGGTTGGAGCATAAGTGGATCTGATAATGAAAGGTGGGGTCATGCTCTGGTTGGGCCTTCCCCCTCAAAAAGTACTCTAATTATGTATAACTTCATACATCTATTAAGTGACGGATCATTACCGCCTTCAACCTTTTTTTAGGATAGACGTATCAGGAAAAACCGGTTTAACCATATTGTTGATATTTATTTTAATATTTTGTTAAAAACTTTATATCTTTGTATATACTAATACACTGCTTAGATAAATATAATGAGTTTTTATTTAAAGTTTGTATGAACCGAATCCTTGTTCTTCAGAAGAAACCCATAAGAACTCTTGCTAACCTTGACCCTCTAAAGACTTTCAGACCAGCTTTCACCAACCTGGGAATACTTACAGTGGTGGCTCTCTACATACTTCAAACCATAATGTATGTAGATGAAATAAACCCTCCAAGAAACCACGATCTACACCACTATACCCTCGTCATGGCTCCAAGCTCGTCCTCCTAGTACACCGTACTACTCTGTGGGAGAAAAAACCTTCCTATGCCGGCTGTAAACTAAAGAACCACCTTCTGGACCGCCTGAGAAACTTGACTGGCCATAAGCTACACAAGGAACTAAAGAAGTGGCTATAGTTGAAAGACCCTACTACTCACTAAAGGAATTTTTTGGAAGAGACTGAAAAATAACTTGTATTTTTGACACTATTGTAATTCTTAATGAATGCACAATAAAAGAAAATTGTATTGTATTGTATTGCATAGCTTTCATTGGTTTTGTAACTTTGACGATTTTTTTCTGCAAAACTCAAATGTATCAGATCTTAGGCATGTGCCCTACTGGATTTCAAGTTCCCATTGTAATCCTATGAAGAGATTTGGATCCTGAGTATCCTGAGTAGTTTGGATCTTAAATGTACGAGATAGTATAACAGATTCTCTAGAGAATGCAGTCTCTGGTAATTTTTTTCTTGAGAATCCTTTTATAATACAAGAAGCCCTTTTTGTTAACACAACTCCTTTTCTGGACAACGTTGAACAACGTTTAATGTATCAAAAAACTTATTTTAATTCATTCTTTTACAATAAGATTTTTGATATTTCTATCCTTAAGGGATAAAAAGTATATAAGGGGTTAGCCCGCCTTAAAAATTTGTTTTTACCCCATCAGATAAACATGGGTGATAATAATTTTGATTGATTTACAATCAACACCTGTTGATAGTAAAATTTAGAATGATAGAACAAATTTTAAATGATAGTAGAGCAATCCATCCCAACCTAGTATATACATATATACATTTCTTTAAAAACCCACACTCTATGGTATGTATTTTAAGATGAGTATGAGTGAAGGGGAGTGTGAGGGTTGTGATGGATCAGATGAGATTTAGCTTTGTCACTGACAAATAGCAGCTGATTCATTTTGCAGGATCATTTGATAAATGCAGTACATCACACTGTAAAGATAGGCTACCTTAAAGGTGCATTCACGCCAGAAGATGACAACGAAAAGTTGTCGACTTTAGCCATGTGGATATAACAGTAAAAGTCAACAACTTTTGCTTGTCAACGCACCTTAATACATATTGAAGAAAACTGATCATGTAGTCAATCTACAGTCCAGTGTTTCAGTTTCCTATTTCTGTAGGTTCAAAATTTTTCTGGACACAGAATAGAGCACTCTTGTTGAGGATTAAAAGTAAAACCGAGTTTTGCACTGAAAGTTGCATTTCTAAATCACTTCATATTACCTACTGCTTAGTGGAATTATATTTTAGGAATACAGTAGAATCCTGGTAAACCAAACTAATGGGGAACCAGCCCCTGTCTGGCTTTGGGAATTTTTGGACTAGGCAGAATTCATAAATAATGCTAGATAACTCATTTACTCCTGACAAGATGGGACAATGTTAAATCACTGGAAAATAATGATAAAACACTGCAGCAGCGATGATATTCTTATTTGACTGTTAATTACACGTAATCTGGACGATTAGAATATCTCTGTTTCAAATAAAGAAAGTATTTTTTTGGACAAATGTTTGAATAGGTGAATTTTCAGGGTAGATATCTGACTAGAATATCCTTGTTTTATAAAAAAAAAAAAAAAAAAAAAAATAACTGTAATAAGGAACCTAAGAAAATTTTAAATCAGTGAAGCATAGTCCTAACACATTTTTAAACAAACATGGGCTTATGGATTTTTCTCACATAGCAGCTTAATCCTACAAAAGGCATGAATTTGAAACAAACAAGAGTGCTTCCACAAATAGTGATTGAAAGTCAGTGTATACAAAACATAAGTTTTTTGCAGCTCTGATAAATTTTTGTAAAAATATAATTCCACTGTCCAGTCAGTACATATATATTTGTATGGCAGGAGTATAATAAAAACACTGTTGTCCAGTGATTTTTTAAAATTGAATTATGCCTTGAAAATAATGTATGCTTGTTACACAATTGTTTTACAGGACAATAATTTTTTTAATAAAAAAATATGTAGATACCAAGATTTAAAAAATGTTAATATGTGTTTATTGGTTTATGTAACTTTATTAAATGTTATTTTTAACAATATCACGTTTCCACTGAGCAAATAACCGAAATCTATTTCTTTTCATCCGGCGTATTTAAAATATTTGACTTAAAAAATACGCAGGATGTGAATGTTTGGGAAGGACTTGAGGAAGTAAAGGCAAAAAAACTCCTGAGTTAGTAACAAACAATATAATATTATTCTTTTATAAAAATATTTCATTTAACAGTATAACAGTTCAGCTCCCTAAACACTGACAAAGCACCATTTCAGTAGTAAAGCCAAATTGAGTAAATTATCAACCAATAACACAAACCTCCACAAGCCTGAACCTCAATATACTATCTGACACATGGAAAAACAAAGAAAAATAGTTAAAAATCACATAATAATAATACAGACATTTCACACATACATTTAAAACTAAAAAAATACATTATATACATAATTTATAAAGCATAGCAACATTTGGATAGTAATATTTTTAAAGTGATATTTAATTGTTACAGTTGTTTCTAAAATCACAATAAAGCCATTATGGTATGGACAACCACAAATTTGATGAACAACAGGCTAAATTGCAAATATAAATTTGTTTGTCCAAGAAAGAAAGATTGATTTCTCGTTCTGAAGAATTATTGAGATGTAAGCTTATAGTTTAGAACATCAAAATAAAAAGTCATGTTGGTTTTTGGTATTCTTATATAACTATTAAGACTATATTTAAACTCCATAATTTTGGTAAATTATTGCACATTATTTTATTTTCCCTCAATCGGGAATAAATAATGCTTATTTGGGCCGCATTAAAAATATAAATATTAATCATTTAATCAAAATTTAAGAAATAACAAAATGGTAATGCACAAATAAAAATTCTTTATTATGTTATAGGATTTAATTAATAAGGGTTTTATGTAAATTAAGGCCAAATATGGATATCTTAAATAAACAATATTTAAACCAACAATCCATCAATTGAATTAAATTAGACATAATGCCTAGCCTCATCAAGAATCTTTTATGGAAAAAGGGTTAATGATTCTCTAATTGTGTCAACTCTTTACCAACTGAAAATAAAACACACAATTTTAGAGTATTTCATTGATAACTTACGGTTCCTGTCAACTTATCATTTTTTTAAAGAGATAAAATAGTATATATTAATATAAATACTTAAATCTAACATTTGTTCTATATTAACACTTAGTTATCTACAAGTCCATAACTTTCATGTATTTTGATATTTATTTCGACATTTTTCTCCATCTAGCTTATAGAAAGGCTTCATCAAAACCGGCGAATTCAATCAAATTCGCCAGGTTTAAAAATGGTGTGGAACAGATTTATAAACATAGATTCTTTGAACTTCAAAACATCAAAATGTTTTTTTTACTCTGAACAAGCTCTTAATTGACCCTCCACCATACAAATTAATTACCAACATTGAGTTAAAACCAACAATTTGAGTGTGATACAATTTGTAATTTATGTATGTTAAATTACACTTATATTTAACATGTTTGCTGTAAAAAACCTCATAAAAATGCTCTTAAGTGAGGGACTATGTCCCACTAGGCTTTGCCCATGCTGGATTTAAATTGTTTTGAATATATAAAATAAATATGTATATTAAAATTTAAGAAATTGTGGAAAAACTACATCCCCACAAGTGGTGGAGAAATAAACATCTTTGACCAGAACCTTCATGAATATCAACAGCTTTTTGGGCTACATTATCATTATGGAACGGCAACAGCAGCGAAAGTGTTACACAGGGAGGGTTAAAAATTTGAATATCCCCACTCTACATCCTCTTGTGAATACTACTTTATTGTACTTAATAAATACATAGGCCTATATACACATGGTATTGTTGTGGGACAGGCGAGCACCTTTCCCTTTGCACCGTATCATTTGTTACTCGGGACTAAGCCAATCATCGGCGGGGGCCCTACGTTGATGTTGTCTGATGGTGGGGCCGTCGGGTCCATGCCCCCGCTGTAGCCGTAACCGCTGGGCTCCTCAAACGCAAGGATTTGTTGCACCACTTGAGTGTCCGGAGAGATCCCCATCGTGCCGTAAATCTCCTTTAGCATCATCAGCATCGTGTCTTCCGATTCCCTACGGACAAAATAAATTTTAAAGATATCTAGGGTTGATGAAGTAACTGAGGAATGAAATTGTGTAGCAAAGGTTTTAAACTTTGCATAATTACAGGAAAAGCTAAGACAAGTTGAGCCGTTAACACGTTCAAATTGTAAAAACGGATCAGTTTAAGAGACAATTTATGGAAAAGTTAATTGAAAATCCTTCTTCTTTATTGATAAGTATTTTATCACAATGTTTTCTCCCTTGATTTAAAATTGAAGCAGGGAGTAGATTTAATTTGCTGTAGTTAACTTCAATTGTTTATGTATGTTATGTTGACTCAGACTCTGAAAATAATTCAAGTTACCAAGGATTTCAAGTTAACTACGTTTGAATCAGCAAAAATTGCATTTTTTTTATCATTAAAAATAAGAGAGGCCTGAAGCTCTAGTGGTGTGACTTACCAATAGCACACGTGGCTGCTGAGCGCGAACAGGTACTCATTAAAGCTCTCGAGTGGTGCTTCTTGCAGCACGTAGTCGATGCGGCGGCCGCCGTTGAGCTGCCCCATCTTGACATCGGGCTCGGGGCTCGCTTCTGGCGTGTCGCTGCGGCCCGCCTCGCCCACCGCTCGCATCTCACTCTCCAGCACCTGCGGCCCACCAGTGAGTTGTGAGTTATCAACGAATCTTTCGTCTACCCTTTGAGATATACGAGAATTAATGTAATTTCAGAGGTCTTTTACTAACCAGGTGTTGTGCAACCAGTCATTAATAATTTTTATCAGTATTTCAAAAGTTATTTGAATTTACAGAAGAACCTCTCATTTAGAATCATGGTGGGACCGAGCCATGATCGGAACTGCCAAAAGGTCTGATATCGGAAATAGTGAGAAATAATAGGGGAAACACAAACAGTCTTGACATTAAAAAACAAATAAAGTGCAAGTATGATCATTCCACATAATCAGGATCGAATGGTTAAACTTGCATTTTGTGACACAAAAACAAAGAGTAGATCAGACACTCTTTCAAGTCTGAACAGGCTTGCCAACAGAGCTTATGTATGTGTGTGGATAATATTATAGTTAATCTCAAGGTCAGTTGTGAAAAGGTCGGATGTGAGGGATTCTACTATTTGGCAGACATTGCGTTGACCAAGGCAGAATTAAAATGCTATTATTTTTATAAGTAGAATGTGATTCAAGGCCAGTCTAAGATTTTCGTGACACCCTACATTGATGAGTTATGTATTAAAGAGAATATTTATCCCTTTCACGTTGGTCCTACCTTGTTGACCTCCTGTTCAATCGCCTGGTCGTCAGATCGGTGGAACATGGCCAGCTGGTACACAGTGTTCCATGTGTTCCGTACCGACTCCATCAGCTTCTGTTTCAGAGCTGTTCCGACGTGTTCCAGCGTGTCTTTCAACTCTGAACAACAACATTACAGTTGTAATCAAATTAAGCTATTAGTAATTTTGGTGCACACTGATGGTGTTCTGAAGGAAAATGTTACAACTCATCTTCGAAAAATTTGAGCTGTCAGAGTGTCAAGAGTCACACAAAACAGCCATTTTTTCTCTGTGGAGCCGCTTCATTAGTCCAGTCATCTTTTAGAGGAAGTGAGTTCATTTTTTGCTGTACAATTGTGACAAGTCGTTTATCTCAGTGTTGCAACAGTTTTTTTTCAAACAGTCTTTTGGACCCAATAAAGCATGAAGATTGTTAGAAAAAATACTGGTTGGTGGGCATGAAAATGCTCTGAGAGAGAAGGACATGCTAAAATATTAATATTTCTCTACCAACCCTAGTCAATGATTCAAAAACAAAATACATTTTATGAATAGTGTAGTCAAAGTTAAAAGCTAAAACAAGAGACTCAGGGAGCAGTTTAAAAAAAGTTAGTTTCTAAAATACAACAGAGTCCCACTATTTCAAACTCATTGGGGGCAGAATCTGTTTGTAATAACAAGGTTTTCGGAATAAATGGAACTCATGAATACCGATAATATTCCTGCCTTTTAACAGATCACTTCATATGTTATTGGGACTCAATTACAATCGGAAAAGCGGACGCTAGTTATCAAAATACATTAAAATGGCGGCTCATACCGATCAAATATTGTAATGAAGCAACCTATGTTGATAATACAAAATAGATGCAACCGCATTAGCGAAGGGTCATGGAATCCTGGCTAACAACTGTCAACGCCATGTATAATCAACAACCAGGAGTTCTTCAGTTTTTAGTAGAGAGATAAAAATTGCACCTCACTCATGTGCTTAAGTATTCGGAATAAGTGAATGTCCAGAATTATAAGATTTCACAAGCTCAGAAAAAAAAGTTATAATAAATCATTTAAAAAAATGTTTAAAACAAGTTGTCTCACCACAAAGTGTTATATCACCACTAGATATACAATTCATATGAAAGACAAACATGAGACCAATTCCATTGCTTCTGCTCATAGAGTAATTTTATTCTAGTTTTTATTTTCCTTCAATATAATGAACACAAATCAATTACCCAAATGCATCCTCTTGCGGCCCTTGTGGTGGGGGATGAGAACAGGCGAGTATTTGGCGAAGTCCGGCGTGATGAGAGACTCGATCCTGTACGCGACCGGGTCAAACGGGTGAAAAATGTTGAAGAACATCGGACATGTGGGCAACGCAAAATCTTCTCCAAGAGACTCGATGCCTCGTACAGTCACAAACATTCCTGGAAAAAAGAAATAATTTTATTTTAATCACAAGATATATCTGATTACAGTACCACCATTATTGGTAATAAATGCACAATAGGTATAATATATTCAATAAATAGGTCTAGACTTTCCTAAATTTTGGACTTTCCCAATCCAGAATTTAAGATATTTCAACTGTAGATTGATGATTTTTGGAGGATACCAAAAACATGGCTATAAAACTTTATTCAAAGACTGTTTAACGATAAAACAAATGATTAAAAATATCTAGTTGGATGATTAATCCATTAACAATCCAATTCAATTTGTAAAAAAAGTACACAAAGCATAGTATTAATTTTCATTCATCATTCATCAATGTTCACATTAAAATACGCCTCAATACATTAGCACCATCAAATCAAATAAACTGACTAAAGTAAACACTGAATTAAAGTGGACAAAACAAACTAAATAGGCAGTTCAAAATGTTATGTAGTGATTTTGAATGAACAAAATTGTTCTACATGTAGACAGTAAGTTATGTTTTGTACATCTTAAACCATTGTAATTTTTTTTTAGAATTTGTATCTTGCTTATCACGTTTATTTCATTATTTTCATTTCATTTGTTTGAAAGGATATTTTGTTAGACATGGCAAAAAAATGTCTTTATTTCTTTCAAAAATAATATACTGACAAATATTGTAATGAACAATATCAATTTGGTTATTATTGTTATGTGTAAAGTGCGCATAGCTCACAAAATATAACTTTTCCATGATGTTAAAAATACTAAACATAAATATGTAATGTTCTAAACTTAAATGAACATACTGTTTTGTCCATTTATATCATCAACACTAAATATGACATTCACAACAAAGATTTTAATTAAAAATTTTTATTTAAAAATTATCTCAAAAATTATTTCAATCAGCAGTTAAGGCATTGTAAAATGAACCCAGGAGTCTAATAGTTATGAGTAGGACTGTGGGCAAAGCCATAACTTAATATATCGAATATTTTTATTTTACAAGAGATAATTTATTTATAGTTACCATGAAAAATCCAAATTTCAACAAAATTTTTAAGAAATTTGTTTTGCATCTACAACAAAAAACTAATGCCATAAAATGGAATTTATATGTAATCCTCAAAGTAATACATTTTATAACACACTATGTTTTGTCATTTCTTAAGATCAAATGAATATTGACGTGAATAGTGACGTGTGAATGTGTGGAGACTGTGAGTGAATACAAGTATTTGGGTGTAATTTTGATAATCGAATGAAGTGGAATAAACATATAAACTATATAAGAAGTAAACTAAGAAAATTCATCTTCATTTTCTCTTTTCTTAACAGAATACTCGCGCCAGATCTACTTAAAGTAGTCTATTATGCTTACATTCAATCTTTATTGCAATATGGTAATCTGGCTTGGGGTGGTGGTTTCCCTACCATTCTTTCCCCATTAGACGTAATACAAAAATCTATAATAAAAGCAGCTTTGCAAAAAAA